>CM077504.1:44139697-44675157 GCA_039654745.1 Houttuynia cordata | reverse complement strand
ATCGGAGTGGAGTCAAGTCAAACCGAGTTGAGATTCTGTGTCAGGTTCTTACCGATTGAAGTTGTCTCAAAGAAATCCGATTAGGGTTTGTACTCTCGAACCCTAATTCTCATGATTGCCTTGAACCATCTGAGATTAGTGTTAGAGTCGGTAATTCTTATCTACGGCCTTGCACAGCGAAATTATCAGACAAGTGAAGTTACTATTATACCCCGATAGTTTGGGTGAAGCTTGGAAGATGATTTGTTTTAGTTACTCCTTGATGAGTCAGTTGTTGATGAAGGGTATTGATTTCTCTTCCTTATATCGATTTGTTTACTCCTTGGGATATTGAAATCTCAATGGTGTTTCTATGGGAGTCCATTATGAAATATTGAGAAATTTTCCATCGATTTTAATACAGCCTTTGTTGCTGTCAGATTATATTCAGTTCTCTGTAAACGGCTTATTCCACAAGAGTGATTGATGAAAACTCTTCGAGTGGAAATCATAGTATGCTCAAGAGCCATTGCTAGATCCTATGTGATCTCAGATATTTGATGAACTTCTGTAGTTCAGCCGATGATGGCAACGCGTGCGCTTTAGACTATATGATATTACGGAAGGTCTGCAGGCTCCGCCCATTGTGCCCGTAAGCACTGATGGGGCCAGCATCCCTAGATGCATGGCCGGGTTCCTCTGTAGAACCTCTAGGATGTTCTGGCATAGATGTCCATAGGGGAAGTGGATTGACCTGAGAGCAGAAATTGACAACTCCTACACTCTGTATGTTTGGAGTCTATTTTAATTGTGATCTATATCCGTTCAATGAAGTGTTCGGAGTCTGGTTGCTTATTTCTTAACATGAGTTGCGAATATTCTGGTGCGTTGATTATTGCATCTATTATTCCAGATTTAATTGATGATATTCCATATTTTGTATCCTTTGGAGTCTATTGCTTCTATATTTTATCAGTGGGGTTTTGGCATCCTACTGAGTATTTCGAACTCATGCATCCTTTGATGCAGGAATTAAGAAAAAATGAAGCGGAGCAGGTAAGAGTTGCTGCTGATTTTGAATGGATCAAGTTTTGGTCGTGGAAGACTTTGTTCTATTTCGTAGTTGTTTTTTAACTTTTATCTTGTATGGCCCTGTGCCAAAGATGTTATTTTATTGTTGTTGGATTTTTGTGCTATAATAATTTAAGTAGTAGTTCTTTTATTTTTGTTATTTAAAATTCATGTACGTGGATATTGTTAATCATTCTGGATCCTGCGTTTATCCCTTATTATGTTGAATGGGAATGATATAGATCGAGTATTCGATCGCGTCTCGGATTCTAGACCTCTTGACCATTATTGGGAATAGTGCTTCCACGCTCTAAATGGGGTTTTGAAATTCGGGGCTTGACACTAACCGAATTTGTGCATCATTATGAAAAAAAAGTTGAGAAGATGCACGAAGCTGAGTTGATTTGTGACTATCAAAATGCTCAAGGAAAACCATGGGTTTTATCGAATACTAGTATTCTCTATCATGCACGCAAGTATACACACACAAACTTTTTGGCATGTTTCAACATGAGTTTCTGGAATCTCTTTCTGTGGAAGTTGAATCCACTCACAATGAGACACATCACATGTACAAATTAAAAAAGGAAAACAGTGACCGAGAGAATATTGTACAATTTAACTTCATTGATTTCTCTGTATGTTGCAATTGCAAACATTTTGAATCAAAGGGATTGTTGTGTCTCCATGCTTTGAGGGTGTTAAATTTATATGGTGTCAAAAAAATTCCTGAGCAATATATATTGAGAAGGTGGACGAAAGCTGTAAAGGATGGACTTGGGGTGGATGAGAACAATGTTATGCTAGTGAATCCTAGTGACAACTCAACAAAGGCAATCCGTCTGAACAAGTTGATGCGCAAAGCATTTAGTCAGTTGAATTTTTGTGCAAATTTGGATACCACAACTAAGTTTGCAGATCATAAAATGGACAAAATTTTATGGCAAGCCAAAAAGATGTATGCAGCATCAATCGAGGGAGCTGAAGATGTGGATGATGCTACCATTTCCTTATTAACCAACAACCCTGTGCATGATCCCCTACGACTTAGAAAGAAGGGGCAGAAGAATGGGCAAACATATGGTAGAAAGAAGGCATTTAGGGAAAAGAAAAGGCCAAGGACTGTGAGAAAAACTGAAGCTCAACAACTTAGTAATATTGCTACAGGTAAACTCATTTTGCGAGTTTATTAACTTTACTTTGGAGATAATATATATACCTTATTTACTCTTTTGATTAGGTGTTGTAGTGGAGTCTTCAGTACCTCCAAATCCTTCTGGAATGCAATTAAGTGGAAACTGCCCAAATCAGGTGGGTGGGGTTTATGTTTACTGTTGTACAATTTTTTATTCTTGGGTGTTTTTTGAAATACTTGATGCAAAAAACTTGTTTGTAGTTTTCTACCGCATTTTCCATGCCTCCACCAGATGTTCATACAAGTGTATCGGCAATGAGCATGGTATTTTTATTTTTGTTTTTAGATTCTTATTGTTGAAGCATAATATCTAATCACACCAAATTTTATGACAGATTTCTGGATACTCAAATATGCCTTTTACAAGTTTGTTACAAACTAGTTCTTCCATGCTTGATTTAAGCCAGGTACCCATTGTTCACTTTGCTCACATGAGAACATAGTTTTTTTTCAAACACACTAAATAAATGTATCTAATACAAGAATATTTCAGCTACACAACTGGAGGTCAGGACTGCACCAATATGTTGCATTTCAGCCAAGAACATCATGAATAACTTGTAGTTATATTGTTTGCGGTAATTTTTAATATTAAATAAACGAACTTTGCCTTATTTCTATTTGTTACAAGTAAAAACCTCATGCTATTACGGAATTCCAATTGCAACACAGGAAGTCAGATGGCATCTACATCATTTTTTGGAAATCTTGTGCACCATCCGTCACCCCCATTTGCTTTGTCTGCTTGGGGCATGCCCAGATCATGGCTATCTAGTGTACGCGTCATTTTGGTTTAAGATCTAACATATTGAAGCTGTTGTATGTATAGCAGGTGTCACTTTTTTTTCAATTTTTTCTTATGAACCTGTTCTGCATATATTTTTACCCTGCCTACTTGGCTGACTATGAACCAACTTTGAATAGATGCATTTTTAGCTACCATTGCATCGTTTGGTATTGTCAAGGGAAAAGGTTTTATGCAACCTGGGTGGCACATTGATCAAGCGGAAGGTTGGTGCTTTCTCTACATTATGTTCTATTTGCTCTTGATAAGGTCCATTGTGGGGAGTCCAGGGCTTTTGTTTTTCTTAAATGTTTCCTGCATGGAGATGTATAATTTGGACATTGCCCATGATTTAAGTGGTCTTCTTTACAAAAAGGGGGTGCCTTTGTGAGAAAAATGTGCCCTTCATTTATATGCCTTCATTTATCATTTGCATTTTTGAAATTTTATTCCTTTAGCAGTCAGAAGAGCATTTAACTTTTTAAGTTGACATTTTTTCAGCATAGTTTGTGTAAACTAAGAAGAAGTTTTTTAGTTGAAACTGATAAAATGATACCATCCAGCTTGGAGAGTGATAATTTGTTGTTTGGTTCCATGCAGCACTTTGCTTTTTGGTTGGATGAGATATTGTAAAAATGTCCTGTTTCACAATTTTTTTTTAATTTGTAGTGAAGTAGTTCTAGATATATAGCTGGAAACTGTTTTGTTCTGCTTTTTCATCGAAGTGGTTGATATCTGTATCCATGCAACCAAAAACTAACCACAATTATATTTTATATTTTATATTTTATTTTATTACTATTTGCAATAGCTGGATTTTAGTTGCTACCTGACATTGGTATGTTTCTGAATAGTCAGGATGTTTTCTCACTGTAGAGTTACATTAATATTCTTGAAGACAAAGTTCTTTTCAGTTATTAGGGCATTTTTTATCATTTAATTCCTTATTATATGAATAGAAGTGCTTGATGATATTCTCGAATGTTCTATTTTGTACTTTAGGAAATATAGCAATGAAAATTTTAATAGCTATAAACTAGATTCATTGGCATTTATTTTTGAAAATGATATCAAGCAATTTCCCCAAAAAGTTGACAAGTGCCTGCTTTTATTTTGGTGATCGAGTCTTATTTTTCTAAAGTTCTTATGTTATAACATGTGTTCTTTTAAACCATATTTACGAGGAAGTACCAGTTTTCTGAAAAATTTAACTGATTGAAACAAGTAATGAGCAATTTGTTTTGTCTGGAACTTCTATAGTAGGCAATGCAGAATGCTGTGCTTACAATGGATAATGAACACTTGAAAGAACAAACTGCTTTTTTTATTCCTCTTAAACAGAGAGGACAATTATGTGGGGCTTGAAACCAATGTAGCTTAGGATTTTCTACTATTGTATGGAGTGCCACTGTCATAAATGCTGAGCAGAACAAAAGCGTAAATAAATACCAGTACCTTTTTTGGGGAAACCTATCCCATATCATCTTCTGGGTCAAATTGCTAATGAGGCAGTTCTTTTGTGATTCCATTGCTAAAGCTCCAAATCAGCTTTTTAGCTCAACTGGGCTTCAGTTTGGGCCATTTTAACTAGTTCCAAGATCGACAAAAAGTATTCCCAAGATCAAATGATAGATTAAATTGATAATTAATGTTCTTTGAGCTTTCTTGAAGATAAATTCTTGTTACCTGGATATACTTTTCTGATATTTTGCAATTTTAACTAGTGTAGATGGATGAGGCTCTGTTTCTTGTTCAACAACTGTTGCTAAAGAAGAAGCTGGAGATGCACAACTTTTCTTTTCTTTTGTACTTTCTTTTTAAAAAAGCTTATATCAATTTGTTTTTAGTGGCTAGCAAAAAATGTCATACTGCAAACGTAGGTTAATCTGCTAAACATACATTTGTTATCTTATAATTTTTCCAAACTCTGCACATGTTTGGCTTTAATGTCTGTGATCATGATGGGATTTAATTAAGTTGGTTTCAATTTTTTGAATTAAAATAACTGCTGATAAATTCATGAAATGTTTTTCCAACGTTGTTTTGCTTATGATAATTATTATTGTAACTTCTTGCCAATAACTTATTGTCTGTTCAAAGTAATTTTACCTACCATGCAGTTGAAAGAAGCAGATCTAGTTGCTCTAGAAAAAATATGCTAGATGAAAAGAAAGAAGAGCTGCATCAGGTGTGATATGTTAACTAGAATTAGAAGTGAATTATTGGAGTTTGGTTTCTACCTATTTGTCTTTTGCTATGCTTTTCTTCTAATTTAATAATTAACAACTCATCCTGTTCTTTTAAGTTGCCTTTCTCCACTTTGACGAGAAGAAATGAGTGGACAAGAAGAAATAAGATGAACAAGTCAGTGAACAAGAGCTCATTACCAACAACGTTTTTGCAACATGATACAACTCTTCTATTAGGGAAACACATCTCAGACTTGAATATCATGGCCAAAGTTGGACACAAATCTTTCTCTCTTTTTTGCTAGAATGTCTTTTGTCTACCTGCTTTTTTTTCATTTTCTTTCTTGTTGGGAAGGAGGAAGCATACCTCATCTTATCAATGTGTACAGATTTGGCTCAGCCTTATTGAAATCCAGAATGTACTACAACGTTGTATATAAAAGTAATTAATGTAATACCATGTTTTAAGGGAATATGCTACAAGTCTGTTATCTCTAAACTTCCAGTGGAATGTTTTTAAGCCTTTTCTATGTTGGTCTAATGTGGGATGAGACAATTACTCTCATTACATGCTTTTCCTTGCAATAAGCATAGCATAAACAAAACATGAACAAACACTGCTTTTTCACAAATTAAAAAAAAAAGAAGCAAGAAGTGAACATAGACTTGCAAAGAAATTATCAAGGGCGAAAGAGCTAGCTTTCATGAGAAGTAATTTCAATTTTCTTTTTTTATATCAATTTCAATTTTCATTCCACATCTAAGAGAAAGGGAAACTGATTTATCAATGGATAAGAACATAAAAGGTAGCACAAGCTCCTTTTTTGCATCAGATCATGATCTGAGGGCGATGGAGCTCATGCACAGAAAATTTAGCCCCTCATAAGATTTAATATCCATTCGATTCCAACATCAAGAGTACATAAAAAGATCTTAGGCACTAAAAATTAACTAAAACCATATGGATTTTCTTGCCAATGTAACCAATGCACACTAGTGAGAGGGGTAGCATAACTAATACTCCATCTGAATTCAATTTAAAGGTAACTACCACCCTGTATCTGGCAATATCTAAGACAAATATTTATTTCTTTTCTTGGGTCTTCCAGGGAGTTTTTCAGATTCCTCAGTTTCATCTTTGGTAGAGCCTTCAAGCGGCTCAGCAGGAACATTTTTAGGGATATTGTACTTGGTGATGAAATCCTTGAGACACCTCGTCTACAAAAGGTGAAAACATTAACTTCAAATCTGCCTTTCTACTTGCATACCACAAGCATGATTGACCGTCTACAAATTTTTTCTTCTTTGCTCATGTAAAAAAGGCTTGTGCACTAGATGAACAAGAGGCAGAAGATGCCAATTTTTGTAAATGGAAGGCACAAAGCGAGTATCGACAATAAAATAAGTTCCAAATTGTAAGAACAATGCATCATGGAATGTCATATCACATTTCAGTATTGGGACTGATCCTGATATGCGTACCATGTATAAGATCCATTTCATTCCACATTCCAAATATTGCCATGAAAAAATTCCAAATACTGGCCTATATCGGTTTATAGGCTATATATCGATACATTATACTCCCTCCGTTCCAAAATACTATATACATTTGGAAATATTATTATTCCAAAATACTGTGTACATTTTGCCAAATCACGTGACTTCCTCTTTCCAAAATTGGAGGAGACTTGGAAGGATTTACTAGAACTTTGTTCATGAATGATCATACGAGTTGGACGACTTAATTGTGCTAACTTCAAATGCACATAATTGTAGCATGTTATATAGAATATATATCTTTAGATGCTACTATATTTATACACATTAAAAATTATTTATTAGGTCATCAATATCAGGAAGTATATTAACGTAAGTGTATTTTCTTGATCTATGTTTGTTTAAGATTAGTATAGGTGCCTATGGATGTTAATTTACGCAAATACATTCTGAAAACCTTGTTTTAGACTACAGATTTTATTTTACATGATATCGCAATATATCTCCGACATTTAATATCTCTAGCCACCAATGCATCTCCAATGTGGCATTTATTGGATGGCATCCATGTATAACGGCGATGACCAGAATCTGCTGCATATGGAGAGTGTCTTACATCACAGAACCAAGTTGGGCAGGCTGTATAACCTCGCCTTTGCTACTAAGGAACCATTAATCCATGTAAATAGATGCTCTACAATCAAACTGTATGCATCTCCATTATTTGTAGTAAAGCATATTCCCTGCGTCCAGAATTATTAGCACCATAAGGTTTTCCAAAATGCACTAATTTTCGTTCATTCTGAATTCTGAAAATCCTTATGGTGATAATAATTCCGGACGAAGGGAGAAGGTGGAAGCGCCACAAATGACTGCCAGGCATTAGAATTGTCATGCCAAGTTAAAGATTCAACCTTTTCCCTTACCTTAGAACAACCAGCTCATTCTTATTCTCCACTCCTACGCGAATTGTTCCTAAAAACTTCTATGTCAACACTCGCTCGTATCAAGGGGGCAGATTCAAAGAATCAAACAACTAAATTACAAAAGGATCTCTTGCTCACATACATCTAAAAATTTTCGCAATTTGAAGCACACATTTTTTAGACCACCAAACAAAAAATTACAAAGTTCAATTGCCAGTAACAAAGAAGATCAATGAAACGAGAACATCTGAAATTTTTTTTTAAAAAACATTGAATGAAAGTAATCAATTAGAAGTTCATCACGACTGAATGAACAAAAACGAAATATGTAAAGAAAAAAATACCTGATGGGCAGAGAATCTTCCAAGGCATCCATGGTGTCTCGGGGTCCTTTATACGAGCTCTGAACCTCCCCTTCCTCCTCGTCATCAACCGATCCCAACGACCCACCTGACAGATCACTATTCCCCCCGATCGAAGAACTGCAGGATGAATCAGTATCACACACGCCCTCCTCATCCTTCTAAGCCAAACTTCCAACCGCCAGGAACCTCCCCTCTCTCGGTAACCCACTGGCGATTTTCTGGTCGGAATCAGAAGACTCGAAAGTTGAGGAGACGCAGGGGGTGATTCCTGCAACGAACCCAGGCCGCTGAGTTTCGCTACCGCCAGTCTCCAGTGCAAGCGACATCGGCCGGCCTAGGGGAAGGGGCTGAGGCGAGGGGGAGGGGAAAGTGAGCCTGATTTGAAGTGGGGAAATTGGCCGAGGGGGAAGGGTGTTCAGTGTAGTGAGCGGGAAGTCAAAAATTTTCTGACGGCACGGTTTATCTGTTAACGTCGTCTCGGTATTTAGCCGGGGCTCACAGCAATCTTGGATATCCTTCTACCATCGGTGATCGACACCACACTAGGACGCTAGCGCGGTTCGTATCTACACCCAATAATTTCTCCTAATATAGTGCTAAAACAGAACCCAAAGTGCCATATCAGGTCAATATCCTAATTAACAACTTGGCATTGCATTAGTCGTATGTTGGACCAATCTTCAAATTTCTAAGTCAGACAACCCTTTCACATTAATTGGAGATCCAGACTATTAAGGCCCTGTTTGGTTGCCATTGAAACAACCCTTTCACATTAATTGGAGATCCAGACTATTAAGGCCCTGTTTGGTTGCCATTGAATCCAGCTTCTTTCAATGGCAACCAAACAGGGCCTAATATGGGATAGAGGGAGTCTTTAAACTTCCAAAGGTACTTACCTGTGGAACAATATAACTAGTTCATTTTGGTTCTCGAGTCCTGGTCAGGCTGTTAAAATAGAATGGAGGGAGTCTTTCATAAAGAACTAATTCTATAAAGATGGCAATATTAGGTAAACAACATGTTAAAATTATCAACTGACTATTTATGATATGATATTCACAGTCATGTCTTACCTTATTCATCCATAGCCATCTCCCTCCAAAAAAGTTTAATTCAACTAAACTAAAGTTAATTAAAACCTCAACCATAAATGAGTCTCATTAATCTCCCCAAAAAAATCCTAGCAGAATCTGAAAATTTGCAGATCCACTATAGGTGATCGGATTTGCCCTACATGTCAATATATCCTCATGAACTCGCATGTGTACGGGGTAGGTAGAGGCCATGGAATGTCGTATCGGATATCGGTAAAATATCGGTCGGCCTAAGAGACGAAATATCGGAGATATTGCGTAAAAAAATATCGGTCGTCAAAAACTAGTTTTTATCATATATTTTCAAAATCTAACTTCTAAAATGAGTTATACTAATTTAAACAAAGAATAGATTTCAAAATATGCATAAAAGGATAGAAAACAAACATGAAAGTTTTTTTTTCCCAAAAAAAAAAAAAAAATTTTCAAATTTTTTTTTTTTAAAAAAAATAATTTTTTTTTTCAAAAAAGGCCGATATATCGGTCCGAAACCGATATATCGGCGATATTTGGAAAAATTGGAAAAATCGATACTTAATGGTATTGGAGTATCGGTTTGTGTCCGATACCGATATATCGGCGAGCTGGCATTCCATGGGTCTAATGCTCTCGCTGTTCTAAATGCTATCCACATTTTTGGCAGGCAGAAGAAGCTGAGGCTGCTGCCCTGCAGCTCAAATGGCGATCTCGATACCAAGTAAGTTGAATCTGAGTTCTTTTCAATCTAGTAATCCGGGTAAAAGGAGGCCTACTAGTCTTGTTCGTTGCGCAGCAGCTGAGCAGATTTCCGAGCAGGTAAGGTGACAGGCATGGAATGTCGTATCGGATATCGGTAAAATATCGGTCGGCCTAAGAGACGAAATATCGGAGATATTGCGTAAAAAAATATCGGTCGTCAAAAACTAGTTTTTATCATATATTTTCAAAATCTAACTTCTAAAATGAGTTATACTAATTTAAACAAAGAATAGATTTCAAAATATGCATAAAAGGATAGAAAACAAACATGAAAGTTTTTTTTTCCCAAAAAAAAAAAAAAAAAATTTTCAAATTTTTTTTTTTAAAAAAAATAATTTTTTTTTTCAAAAAAGGCCGAAGACCGATATATCGGCGATATTTGGAAAAATTGGAAAAATCGATACTTAATGGTATCGGAGTATCGGTTTGTGTCCGATACCGATATATCGCCGATATATCGGCGAGCTGGCATTCCATGGTAGAGGCTCGCCCTACGGGCCAATGGAAGAATGCAAATGAGTTTATCTCATTTTAAAATATTAACAGGATTTTTTGGACGGTGGGAGTATTATGGACGCTGAAATGACTTTGAACGTCAACCTTCAAAGTCATCTACCATTCTCAAATCCTACACCAAAGTTCATGAGCTTCCCCCCCACTTCTCACATCTCCTTCCTCACCATTCACGACTCTCAATGGAAACCAAAAACTTCTTCGCCATGGCGAACCACCACCTGTCTCTATCACTCCTCTTCTGCTCTTTCTTTCTTTCATTATTCTTCCTCACACATCCTACAACCTCTGACCCACAGACCCAGTTCATCACCATCAAATGCAGCCAGCAGAACGCCACCGACCTCCCCGCCTCCTCCTCCAACATCGCTGCCGCACTCTCCGACATGAGCCGCAATATCTCTGCCTCCTCCCACTTTGCCGCTGCCTTCCGCATCCAGGGCCCCGAGCCCGTTTATGGAATCTTCCAATGCCGGGAGTACCTCTCCTCCGCAGATTGTCTCGCTTGCTTCACCACTGCCGCCGCTCGGGCCCTCCATGACTGCCCTTCCTCCGTCGGATCCACTGTTCACTATGACGGATGCTTCCTCCGCTACAAGAATGACTATATCTACGACGACGTCACCTCGATGAGCCGTTCTGGGACGTGCGAGGGGCGGTCGGTGAATGCCGGGGAGGAAGTGCTCAACTCCACTTTCCTGCACATCCTGTCGGATCTTGTGCAGGCGGTGCCCATGACTGAACGACTCTTCGCAGCTGCAAAGAGGAAGGTGGAGGGAAGTGGGTCGGCCGCCTATGGGGTGGGGCAGTGCATCCTGACGGTCAGCCGGAGTGACTGCGCCAACTGCTTGAGATTGGCCTATAACAATATAAGGGACTGTCCGCCGGCCGCCGGAGCAAGGGCAGTGGACGTGGGGTGTTTCTTGAGGTACTCAGATCAGGCCTTCTTCAACGACAGTCAGGTGGTGGATCTGGGTCGATTTATCCCAAGTACTGGTGAGGATATCAAATCCATACAACAACGATTTGTTTTAGGATCTGTTTAGTTAGGGAGCGTTTGGTTAGTGAGAAAGGAAAGGAAATAATGTTTTTTTTTAATTCCTCTTCTAATGTTTGTATAGCGAGAAAAGAAAATGACAGCGAAAAATATGTTTTCTCTCATGTGAGTTGTTCTTGTTTTTTCCTTTCTCAAACAGTAAGAAAAAGAGAGAAAACATAACAATGAAGAACAAAGGTTAATTCCTTTTTGGTTCTTGCTATTCAAAAACATGAAGGAAAATCCAATTTTCCCTCTCTTTCTCTCCAGCTATACAAAGAAAAATTTACTCCTTCCATCCTGAAATAGATGCTCCATCAGAAAATTTTTTTTTTGAAAATCAACAGTATCCACTAAAAGTGACCAGAGAGAGTATTTCTTTTCTTTCCTTTTCTTTTCCTTCCGATAAATTGTCTTTTCCGTTTCTTTTTTCCCCGCTAACCAAACAACCCCTTAATTTTGTTGATATAAGATCTTAAAATATTAGAAGGGGGACTAAGGTTTTTTAGTTGGGGTAGCTAGTGAGAAAATGAGTGAGGGATACAGGGGTTGTTCCTTGGGCTATTTAGGAGGTTAATGGGTCCGTTAATGCAAAAACGAAAAAAAAAAAGTTTTACGGTCCCATGTTCAAAAGCTTTATATGGCATTAGCATATAAATTGAACTTGATCTTGAGTGTACGCCTATATTTGAAGGCCAATGCTACATTGATGCACTGTTTATACACTTTAGAACTAAGGTCGAAATTTTACAAATTTGGTACAAAGAGCCTTCTTGATATTCAGATCTTGTTGACATTCTGCTAAAGCCTGACTATCTTTTTTTGACTCTGATTGTGGAGCTTTACAATTTTAATCTTCTAGCTGCTTAAGATTGAATAATTCAAGTAATTTGTCAGTTTAGTGGGTTCATTTAATTGCAAGCAAATGAATTGGAGGATGTTGCATTTGCAGGTGGTTCAAAACAGGGAAAAGCCATAATAATTGCCTCAGCTGGGGCTGGAGGTGCCGTAGTAATCTTGGCTGTCCTTATTCTCATAGTCTTCCTTAGACGATCCAAACGTTCTAAAGTGTCGACTTCATATGGTATTCCTTCTATCATTTTTCATTCCTTATTAAGAATTATGCTGCATATAATTTAGGTGAAAACAAGTTCAACAAAAACGCCCCTTTTTGGGCCTTTTACACGATAAAATATTGAGAATTGCCCGCAGACCATGTTGGATTTACTCCCACGTTTAATGGAGCCGTCAATCTCCAAGATCGACGGGGCACAATCTCATATCTCTCAAAACCCTACACGAGCTTAATTTGGAGGTTTTTGTTAGACAATTATATATTTCTAAATGCAAAGCAATTAGTTGGTGATTTTTTAACTGCTGTGTCAACATATAGTGGACCTGACTGAGCTAAGGGGGCCGGCAAGTTTCGCTTACAGTGATATTAAACATGCCACTGACAACTTCAATGATAAAAACAAGTTAGGACAAGGAGGATTTACTGCTGTTTACAAGGTAATTAATTTGTAGTTATCTATATCGTTAATCAAGTTATGAGAAGAGCTTGCTGTTTTTAATAAATCTAATTGAGATTTCTCAAAATCTTTTTTTCTGCCTTCTTCTGACCAGGGCGTGCTGAGAACTGGCAAAATTGTAGCTGTCAAGAAACTCACAGTATCAGAAACCACCCAAGCAAAGGAAGATTTTGAAACTGAACTGAAATTAATCGGCAATATTAATCACCGGAATTTGGTTAATCTCCACGGCTGTTGCAGAAAGGGCCCAGATCTATTGTTTGTATATGAATACATGGAAAAGGGTAGCCTTGATAGATATCTATTTGGTATGTCAACTGGAAAAGGCTGTTTTAGCTATAATGATAGAAAATTCTGTGACACTACGTAATCCCCATTGCATGGCAGGTGATAAACATGGAACTCTGAGTTGGATACAAAGGTTCAATATAATCCTCGGCACAGCTCGTGGACTGGCGTACTTACACGAGGAATATTATGTTCGGATCATACATATGGCCGTAAAATCAAGCAACATACTTCTTGATGAAGGATTTCAGCCCAAAATTTCAGATTTTGGGCTCGCTAGGCTGCTTCCCCAAGACAGGAGCCATGTGAGCACTAGACTGGCTGGCACTCTGTGAGGCATAACTTCACTTATTATAACTTCACTTTTACTATCTTTACTTCTTTCATATAGCTTGAGAATGTCAATTGCTCTAAATTGAACAGTGGGTTCGCAGCACCAGAATATGTTCTCTTCGGTCATTTATCGGAGAAGGTTGATACTTACAGCTTTGGGGTTGTCGTTCTAGAAATTCTAAGTGGTCTAAGAAGCAGTCACATACGGGTTGAACCTGTAACCATGAACCTTCTTGAATGGGTAATTATTCTCGATTCACTCATTTTGTGTTGATTTAAAAAAAAAAATGATAAAAGAAGAACGTCACTACATGTTGCATGGGTCCCCACTCCCCAGTATAATTAAAGAAACTCAATTGCATGATTCCTCAGGTTTGGAGGCTTTATGAGAGTGATTCATTGATGGAGATTGTTGATAAGTCCTTGGATCCATGTACATACAAACAAGAGGAAGTAAAGCGAGTAGCCGAGATAGGTCTGATGTGCACACAAGCAGCTTCTGTGCGGCCACCCATGTCTGAGGTCGTGGCCTTGTTGATGAACAAGGAAGAGTATAAGAGACTTGAGCTCATAAGGCCCGTCTATAATAAGGAAATGCACCAAAAAATCAGCTGCTGCTGATAACGTTTCTTCGAATCAATCAGGTACCAAGCAAGGTGTATATATATAAAAAAAAGGGGGGACCAAGCCAGGAAAGGTTTTCAAGGGAAAAAGCTTGGGGGCGATGTTGTCCCACCTTAATGCAAAAAAAAAGTGTGCTACGTAGTCACTCGTATAAAAAGAAAAGGTTTATAGGGGAGACTACTCGACGTGGAATGTCCTAGCTAGCTGCAATTTGTCGGTATCTGGATGCATTCCATTAACCGATACTTTTTTTTTGCTAAATCAATAACCGATACTAAAGTCCGATTTTGAACAATTTTCACTGCCCATATCCCAATATATAGGCGATACCTCGGAGATATATTAACCATTTTTAATTAAATTTTTTTATTAAAAAGAACATGTTGAGACTCCATTTGTCCATATTATAGTAGATGCTATAGAATATGTATTGACAACATGTAGTTTATGCTTTATTGTACTTAACTCTTTTTATCACAACATTGCACTAACTACAAATGCATGCTAATAGTTTCGAAAAAATGCATTCTATAATTGTGTCATACCATATGTTGTGTGGATGTTTAGTGTTAGTATATGTTTATACCCGTTAAGAACTCTTTATTAGATCATTAATATAATAGATTATATTAACACTCCCTTGATCTATGTTTGTTTAATATGGTATTAATACATATCGATGTTGGATTACAAAAATATGTAATAAAAACCTTATTTTAGACTGACACTATGTTACTTAATATCTACAATATAACTCCTATATTTAATATTTTTAGCCCATCGAACGCAGTGAGGCAGAAGTTCAAGTCTTTATCAACTTTAAGCTCCAAACTGCCAACTGTTATATGAATTTCCTTTTCTTATAAAGAGCTGAAATATGTAACTTTTGCCCTTACTTTCTCTTTCCCTTTTAGCTTTAATGAAATTTTAGTTATATTAAAGGGTCTGTGGCTAAAATGTTTTGGGCTGAGATGAGTGAGCCCAATGCCAAGTTGATCAAGTCTTGCTTCAAGCAAAAATCTGAGCTGATTTGACACAACATAGTTTAGTTGCCAGCTATAAGGGTGTAAACGAGCCGGCTCGCGAGCTTTTCCGGCTCGGCTCGACTTTAGGCTCGGCTCATTTCATGCTCGGCTCGGCTCGGGCTCGTCCCAATACGAGCCGAGCCTGAGCCCAACGATACTCGGCTCGACTCGACTCGTTTAAACTCGGCTCGAATAAGCTCGCGAGCCGGCTCGAGCTCGGCTCGTTATGTTATATATATATATAAAATAAATATATTATTATTTATAAATATCTATTTGTAAAAGATGTCAATAGAGGAAAAAAAACTATTTTCTTGTTCACACATGAAGATATATAGTATATACTATTTTTGTGCAAAGTTTTGGAAGATAAATACAAATACCCCAAGCTCAATATGCATTTAGAACCATTTATCATAAATACAGAATAACTATAGATAGTTAAATTATTTTACTATTTCGTTACTAAATAAGTGCCCTTATCAAGATAAAATTATGTCTTCTATTAAACATTGAATTTATTTTTTTTTCACTTCATCGTAAGTTAGAGAAGCTGGTGTTTCGAATGTGATACAATAGTGTTGTGACAACACTATAAATTAATCATTCTTTTAAGTTTTATTATCGACAAAAATAAATTGACACTTAAAAAATATACCATATCTTTAAGGAAGCCATACGTTTTTATACCGCTATTTTTCCCTTCCATCTTTCAGAAGATTAGAGCTTCTGCATTTGCAGCTTCGGATTTCACCACACAAGACTTTTATCATTATTGGCCTCAATTGTTAAAAAAAATTAATTTTTTTCCACATAAAGATGTAATACCTACTATTTGGGGCAAAGTTTTCAAGGCTGAGTCAGCCTCCTCTCTGCCATCTAATTCTGGAATGCTGCATAGAGAAGAGAAATAATTTATGGTTTTCTCCTACCGATTTAGTTCAGGAGCTCTCTATGGGGCTAACATTGTCGGTCATTGGCTTTCATGGTTACAGACTCGTAAATTAAGTAAGAATTGATCATTGTTATTCTATTATTAACTAATTTTTTTAAAAGGTTCCATCTCCAATCCATCTGACCCATTTTAGCCAGCTAGAGGCTTAAAAGAAAATTAAGAAATTTCTTGGCTTCCTTGAGTGGAGGGGTTGGAACAGAAGATTGTTAGGCGTTTGAGCCATACGTGTGTTGGTACTTTGGGTTCACATCACTTGTCTATGTTGTCTGTTTGATATCACGCAATATATTTATAGGAACGTCGGCCAAAGAACCCCGAAGCACTAGAGCGAGTGAGTGCTATAGAAAGGACTGCCATTTTCAAGAGACCGTTGGATTACAGAGCCCCACT
This sequence comes from Houttuynia cordata, assembly GCA_039654745.1. Taxonomy (NCBI): domain Eukaryota; kingdom Viridiplantae; phylum Streptophyta; class Magnoliopsida; order Piperales; family Saururaceae; genus Houttuynia; species Houttuynia cordata. Next base: position 44,658,620 of record CM077504.1, on the reverse strand, counting down.
AGTATTCAACAATGTTTTAAAAATCGGACTAGTCATCTACCCGAAATTATTGTCGGGTAGGTCCAACCTCGCCTCAGCTCGGTTGGGGAATTTTTACAATATCGACGTACTGGCGAGGGGAGCTATGCTGACCTGAAACGTCATATAAAAAAGACAAAAAAGATGGAGCAAGTCGAATAGAGGAGAGGCCGAAAGGGGGTGGGAGGTGCTGACGAGGGGAAGGGGGCGACGACTGGGCTGTCGGGGGGTCATGCCCAAACTCGGCTCAGTTCGGCTCATTTATATACTTAATTAAATACATATTTATAGGTAACATGGTTACAAACCTTCACAAGACTTCATTAGTCCAGTCGAGATTGGCCCTATTGCCTAGATTTAAGGTGAAATAAATCTATTTTATAAAAAGCCCGTAAGACAAGAGTCGCTTTCGGGTAGAATAGGAAGAAAAGAAAATGGAGGGCCAGCTAGGCGCACATTGGAAAAGGATAAGAGTCGCTTTCGGCGTTGTCAGAGGTGATTAAACCAAGAAAGACTTGGACTTGGAGACTTACCCCCCATCACGCAGCTAATAATTATTCCACTTCCTGCCCTCCATCCCTTCTGTCCCTGACACATCCCCAACCCACCCCCCTTATGTCCACCTGTAGTTTACTTGTTTATTTATTAGTTCCTCTTGCATAGTCTATAGACTATAGATATATACATGCACTGATGTACCCCCTTCGCCTTCCCCGGGCCAGCCATCAATGCCCCTAGGCTAAGAAAATACTGTGCATTCCAATGTGTTAGGCCAATCAAAATCCCTTCTATTAGGCTGTGTGTGGTCCCTCTACATTTTACAACCAATAAAACTGACCCACCTATCCTTTTCCGTTTGTCCATACACTTTGTAGCTTCGGACTCTAGTCTCTAGTCTCTATGCGAGAAATCTGTGTATTGGCTGCTTGCGTGCTGGGCACGTCAAAATCGTCAAGGTGAAAGAAGTAATAGAATGATGCCTGTGCACATTCGTGATCCACTGATCCGCTTCAAGTATACTGACCCATACGGATTTTACACAGCAAGGGAAACAGGGTCCTCTCTGCTTGCAAATCTGCAACTTCAAAGTCGATTATATTCGGAGATAGGAGATAGGAGATAGGAGGAGATCGGAGGTGGCGTGAGCCGACAACCCAACTGTTAGCGCGGCCTGTAGGGCCCCATCGGAGCCGCGGGGGATACGGTATACCAATGCCAACGAGTTGTCGGGTGAGGGGCTCAACGGGGCGGTGCCGGCGTCGGGGTGGGAGCATGGAATGTCGTATCGGATATCGGTAAAATATTGGTCGGCCTAAGAGACGAAATATCGGAGATATATCGGAGATATTGCGTAAAAAAATATCGGTCGTCAAAAACTAGTTTTTATCATATATTTTCAAAATCTAACTTCTAAAATGAGTTATACTAATTTAAACAAAGAATAGATTTCAAAATATGCATAAAAGGATAGAAAACAAACATGAAAGTTTTTTTTTCCCAAAAAAAAAAAAATATTTTTTTTTTCAAAAAAGGCCGATATATCGGTCCGAAACCGATATATCGGCGATATTTGGAAAAAATGTAAAAAACGATACTTAATGGTATCGGAGTATCGGTTTGTGTCCGATACCGATATATCGGCGATATATCGGCGAGCTGGCATTCCATGGGTGGGAGGGGGGCTCTGCCGCCCCAAGCAGTCGCCGGGGGAGGGGACGACGCTGGCGAGGCGATGGCAGCGGCAGCACGGGGCGTCAGGTGAGGTTTCGGCAGCCAAATTTTTTTTTTTTTCATTTTGATCTGTCACCATGATCGGCGTCATTGCCGGCGACACCGACGAGTGGGCAGTCTTACCCCATCGGCCGGTGATGCCCCGGCGAGCACTCACGAGCCAAGCTCGAGCCTGGGCCAAGCCTTCCTATATCAGGCACTCGAGCTCGAGCTCGAGCCGAGCTCCGAAATCTTTAGCGAGCCGAGCTCGAGCTAGGAAGGACCGAGCTGTAAACGAGCCGAGCTGAGCTCGAGCTTGAATTTGAAATTTCGAGCTCGAGCTGAGACATGCCCAAGCTCGGCTCAGCTCGGCTCGTTTACACCCCTAGCCAGCTAGCTCCTCTACATGTGATATTTTACAGCAAATTTGGGATAAGGTCGGTTGCAGGCATATATTTAGGAATTAAGTAGCTACATCAGTGACAAATTTGTACTCTATGATATCTCCATTACAATTTAAAGTCGATTGTTTGATAATGGGTAGAATCATAACACAGTTTTACCAAATGCTATTTTTTTTATCCTCTATCATATTGCTATGATTTACATTCTCTCAGCATGATCACAAAGTCTCCCTTTTCTTACAGTAGTAACAGTACATGCTGATACCCGGTACAATTCCCAAAAAAAATAAAAAGCAGAATTAAGGAAAATAAACCAAAATTCGAATACCTTGCCAGGCATAAAATTTGCTGGGTGAAGATTTGGAAGACTTGAAAACATCTAAAAGATTTATCTGTCTGTTGTATGGTAGCCCATGTTCCATTGAGCTCAAATAGTAGGGGTGTAAACGGATGGACACAAACGCAGACAAGCTACGTCCCTAGGCGCCCGCTTACTTTAAAATCAGGTGTCCGTTCATTTGTCGTTTGTGCGGACACCTCTATGTGTCTGTCCTCATATGTCTGTTTCGGACACGGATGGACACAGACAACACGGATACGGACGGACATGGACATTTTAACCTTAAAATTTATCACGGATGCGGATACGGAAGGCTCTGGACGCGGGTGCACTCTGTCTGCAGCCGCGTCCGCTCAACTGCCAGACGACCAAATATGTCCATGTTCGTGTCCGTGACGGATAAAATTTTATGTCCGTGTGGACAGTAAAACGGACAAACATGGACATCCGGACGCCATTTACACCCCTATCAAATATGATCTAAAGATGGGCCATATAACCTTTGCAACACACTAAAAAGATTTGAGAAATCATTGAGTGTGCGTCGGCCATGCCATGTAGGCATTGCGCCTAACCCATCAAAACCGCCAGCATGAGAATTTATTTGGTTGCCCTGGAACGCTATACCAGGGTGAGGGTTTTTTTATTGGCTAGACGCAATGGCTACCTGGCATGCTTAATGCGCTCGGTAATTTCTCGTGAGCTGATATGATCTAACTAGATGGTTTGTTTAACAACCAATAAAATAGCGGACGATATATCAAAAAATAAAATAGCTCACGAGACTTGGGTGCGTTTGGAAGCTAAAAAGGATTTGTGACGAAAATCTTTCACGGTTGAAATTTGTCACCTCGAAAGAAAAGCTTATTACAATAAATGGCTTTCAGCTATGAAAGATTCCCGTCACAGCTAATGTTCACCATTGTGTATTTCAAGTTTTTCATATCTTTCAGGGTGAATGGTGAAAAATGTTGACGAATTCTCGTGACAGACATAATGTTCACATTTCACCTTCCAAACATATTTCACGTCTTTTACGCCTAAAACACTGATTTTTTCTGAAAAATCGAGTTTTTCAACTTCCAAATGCACCCTTTGATTTTACTCCATTTTTGACATTAGGTTCATGAACCAGGTCTTGTGAAGCATGATGGTGTTGTTCATCTGCGGTTAGCCCCCCTGGAGACCCCTCCTGTGAACTACACGAGTAGTCCCATGGTGGCAGTAGTGGTTCGTGCGGTTCGTTATGGTGTTCGTTGGTTTTGGGTGTGTGCTGTTACATCCCTGTACCATGGGTGATTGTGTTTGGTTTTCTTATGTGATATATTGTATTGCTTGCTTATTGGGTTTCCTCTAGCCCTTTATCATATGTATATATGTATAGAAGACCTTTAGATGCCTTTGTGAAAAGATTAGAAGGGATACAGGTAAACGATATTAAAAGAGGGAGAGAGAGACCTAAGAGAACTTGGATGAAGTTAATAAAAAAGGATTTGACTTTACTGTCTCTTACAAAAGAGGTAGCCCAAAACAGGCTTGAATGGAGGAGTAAGATCCGTATCGCCAACTCCAAATAGTTGGGAAAAGACACTACTTGATTATGATTATGATATATGTATAGAAGCTCCTCATGTATAATACTCTTAAGACACTACTTGATTATGATTATGATATATGTATAGAAGCTCCTCATGTATAATACTCTTACATAGGGGATGTTAAAACATGAAAGGTAACGATTCTCGTCAACCTAAAAAATAATCATCTCAGTTGAAGAGTTGACAAAAATAAATGCTAAAAATAGGATGAAGATTCTCGTCACACTGATGCTCACTTCATTGAACATCAGTGTTGCAAGCTTGATAGTTGACAATTTAGGTAAAAGATGAAAATTCCTCTTCAGCTTTATCACCCTTCCAAACGCACCCATAATAAATGATCCTAGCCTCTTCGAAGGCTGGTGTTAACAAAAAAAAAAAGTCTTGTGAAGCACATGTGGTCACTAGAGGTGTTGTCTTCTTCAAATATTTAATTCTAGGTAGACCACCCCACTCCTAAAAACAAGCTCAACACCATAACCCACGAGGGTCCCCTTTGTCACCCAGGTCAGTAGTTGCCAACTTACCCTTCTAGCAAAAAAAGAAAACAAGTATCATAGCAAACTACAAGACCTTAACTATGAAATGCGTACAAATTGATGTTCAAAATTCGGCTATTTTATGGGAGATTAATCCCATTGCCATTTAAGCGTCTTGAGGATTGGTCCTTTCCGCACGCAAAAACAGTATTTTAGCTCGTTTCAAAGTGGCCGTCCAGTTTCTTCTGCCATTTGTTTGTTTCATTTGCTGCCTGAGGGAAGCTGAAAAACTCATTAAAATTGCATGCATCTTTGGTCAGTCACTTTGTGAAGACTCTAAATGTTATCCAAATACTCCTTTTATCTCTAATGTTTTTTCATATTACCTGGCCAATGAGCCCAAAATTAGGTTATATAGCATGAGCCCAAAAAAATCAGGTAATTTGGCAATCCGAACTCATTGGCCGGGTAATATGGAAAAACCTCTTTATCCCATAATACTTGTCGTATGCAAGAAGTAGTAATCAAACTTAAAACCTTTCTTAGGGCATAAAAAACAAAACTGCAACTGACTTCGAGTATGAAGAAGCATATTAGAAGCTCTCGTATTGGTGGGGGAATGGGAATAAGACTATTAATGTGGGATACATTATTTTTAAAACAAGACAACTAATGTGGGACAGCCCCTCTTCATTTCCAGCAAATTAATCCAAGAAAGGAAACTACACCCATAAATGCAATCAACTTGTCATCTATCCTCCAAGGCATATGAGAAAACCAAGGCCAAAGCCATGAAGTAGTTGATCTATTTACTCCTCTGTCTCCTCCATGTCCACTCTTCTGGTCTTCTCCCAGACTACCGGGCCCCAAACCACCTTCCTGCATCAAGGTTGCAGCCTATACACCGTCTCTAACACCACCTCCTTCTTCGACAACAGTAACGCTGCCTTCTCCGAGCTCCTTACCCAGCTCCCCTCCTCCCACTTCGCCACCTTCCTGCTTCTAGGCGGGTCTGCCACCATCTACGCCATGTTTTAGTGCCGTAACTCTCCACAGCTGATTGCCTCACCTGTTTTGACACTGCACTGCCCTCATTCGAAAATGCTCCATCGCCAGCGGTGCTCGGGTGTCCTTTGACGGCCGCTTCCTCTGATACGAAAACATCAACTTCTACGATCTTTTGGAAAATATATATTTGATAGTACTCAAGATGGAATGAACGTTAGCCGTTGGTGTTGATTTATACTCAAATAGAACCTGAATTAGAAATTGAAATCTACACGTCCGAGGCACAACGATTACACAGCTGACATCGAAATAGATATTACCACCCTCTCATGCACGGGCTTTCTCCAGCAATCTATTCCTAAGATACAACGGACCAGTTTGACAAGCGGTGCACTTCTTCTCGTCAAACTCCAACTCAGAGAAAAGAATTTGTTACCTTTTTGAAAGAAGAATCACCGATGAAGAAAGAAGAGAAAACCAAGAGCAATTTGTGTTTTCTATATTTTAATTCGTATTTTTCGCTTCATAATATATAATATAAGTCAATTGGGTTCTTTCTGTAAAGAAAGAATGCAACTTTTCAAAGAAAAACGGTAAAAACCCACACGTAAGCGCATAAGCGATCGATCGCCTCGGGTAATTTTTATCAATTCATGAAATCACAGTAGATACGATCGATCACTTTTGTGTCCGATCGATCACTTTAGCTATCGATCGCGAATATCTATGCTATCAGTTGGCTCCTAATTTTCACAAAACAATTAGCCATTTGATCAAAATCGAAGGCTCTAGAAGCGAGTGCTAAGTGCGCCACTAAAGCGCCACAATGCGCCCACACCACGCATGTGCGTGCGTGCGTGTGTGTACCATAAGGTACACTAACAAATGTGTACACCATCAATTGGGGAGAGTCTCCACAACCATAAGATACACATAGAGAAAGATTCATTTCTCATATATACCCAATCACACTCAAATGTGCTTCTGGGATTAAAGGAATCTCCCAATTAACTTAGCACAATCAAGTTAGTACAAAGTTAATATTAAATTACTACTAATCCTATTTCAATCACACAATCAAATGTGGGCCTTAGATGTGCCTATCTAACACATGTGGGCCCATCATTCCACAACAAAAACCCAACATTCCCGACATGATTGAAATAAAATTCGAAAAAATTCCATAAAATCGGTAGACACAAGTTAATATTCCATCTTCAGGGTATTTTCCAGACAGTGTACCTATTACGCATAAAAAAATACATATTTTTATATGTTTGTTAGTCTTAATTTTTAGTTAAAATAAGGAATAAAGTGAGTTTGAGTAATTAGCTACGTAATTAAGAATTAAATAAATAATGTGCTCTAAATGGCTCAATTTAAATGTGCTCCATAATTTTATGAATTATTTGGTACGACTAATATGGGACATATTTTATTTATGTAGGTTCAAGTGCTTGGATTGCAAAACAGCCGAAGTGAAGCCATTAGACAGTTTTTGAAGTGCCAAAGTCACCCAAGAGCTGAGATCACGCGCCAAAAAAATCTGAACCGTTGATGAGTCACTTAAGAGAAGAAGGGCGTTAAATTAAAGCATGAGCGTTCGTAGTCGATCTGGTGGATGAAATTCTTACAACGGGTTTTAAGAGAGTGAAAGAAAAAAATAAAGAAAAGAAAGAAAATCTGAACTGGTTCAGCAGTTCGGTTTGAAGAAAGAAATAAAAAATAAAAAAATAACCCGAGTCGGAGCTTGGGTGTTCCAGTCAAAACAGAAGAGTAGAGGGAGAAAAGCCAGCGGCTATGGGCCGAGGGTTCTGATTGAAGGTGGCGGCGCTTGTGGAGTGAGGTCGACAGTCACGGCGGAAGTTCTGAGGTGAACGGCGACAGCGAGGTCGACGACAGACGAGAACCCAACTGAGAGAAATCAGACAGCAGGAGAAATCAGACCGTAGCGGTCACTAGAGGCGGCGATGATGATGGCGACTGAGCTCTTGATTGACGGCGAGGTTGATGGCGAACCCGACGAAAGTGGGCTCGAGCAACAAAGGAACAGTAGAAGCAGAGAGAGAAATTATCGATTTGGAAAGTTTTGCTTGGGAGGCCGAATCAGGAAAATCAAGTTTCAGATCTGTTTCAGAATGGTAAGTTACCAGATTCTCAACTCGATTGAAAGTATGAAAGGGGTGGATTTGGCTCAGATGGGGAAAGCTCCAGATTTGGGGGATTTTTGGTTCTATTTCAAAAGCACTCAAAGTTGGAATTTTTACTATCAATTTGGACGAGAATTGAAGTGCAAATGGCAAATGGAATTTTTACTATCAATTTGGACGAGAATTGAAGTGTTGTTGTCATCTACTGATCTCACATAACTCAAGGTAATAACTCTTGAAGAGTTCAACTTGCGCAAGATTTTATACCAGAGTTCTATATGCCTTGAGGATTTCCCATTATGATTCTTACCGTGAACCTTAGCAATCGTTGTCGTATTGTCACAATGAATCAAAATGATAGGAATTGGCTTATCCATCATGGGAAGTTCCGTCAACAAGTCCCTAAGCCATTCAACCTCTCCTCCGGCCATTTGTAGAGCCACTAACTCTGACTCCATGGTAGACCTTGTAATTAAGGTCTGCTTGGTTGATTTCTAAGCTACTGCTCCACCACACAAAGTGAATATAAATCCACTAGTGGCCTTAGTATCTTCTGAATCTGTAATCCAGTTAGCATCACTATATCCTTCTAATACAGTGGAATTACCTAGATAACATATTCCATAGTACATTGTACCTTTAAGATATCTGAGCAACTTCTCAATGGCTCTCCAGTGAGATTCATCCAGATTTTTAGTGTATCTACTAAGTCTCTCCACAACATAGGATATACTTGGTCTACTACAGTTAGCCAAATACATCAAGCTTCCAATAATTTGGGAGTACTTAAGTTGTGATACACCATCCCCACAATTTTTCCTGAACCTACACGTGGGATCATATGGGGTATTCATAAGTTTACACTCGAAGTAACCATACTTCCTTAGTATTTTCTTTGCATAATGTGACTGACTCAACACTATGCCTCATGGAGTCCTGTGAATCTTAATTCTCAGAATTACATTTACATGTCCAAGGTCCTTCATATCAAAATTCTTATTCAAGAAAGTTTTACTTTCTAGAATCTCAATCACATCATTACCAACAATAAGTATGTCATCAACATAAAGACATAAAATAATATAAGCATTATTTGTTTGTTTAAAATAAAGACATTTATCCGTCACACAAACATTAAAACCATTAGATACAATTACATTGTCAAACCTCTTATGTCATTGTTTAGAAGCCTGCTTTAGACCATAGAGAGATTTAACCAACTTACATATTTTTTTCTCTTGACTAGGAATTACAAATCCCTCTGGCTGATCCATATATATATCTTCCTCTAATTCACCATTCAAGAACGCTGCCTTGACATCTATTTGATGAATTTCTAGATGACAATGGGCTGCCAGTGCTATAAACACACGAATCGTGGTAATTCTAGTCACAGAAAAATGTGTCAAAGTAATCTAGACCCTCCTTTTGACTATATCCTTTGGCAACTAATCTCGTTTTATACTTTTCAATGGATCCATCAGGATTCAATTTCTTCTTAAAAATTCACTTGCATCCAATTGATTTAGATTCTGGAGGTAGATCACTTAAGACCTATGTCCCATGAGCAAGTATGGAATTCGTCTCACTTTGTATAGCCTCCTTCCAAAGAGAAGCATCACTAGAAGCCATAGCATCTCGAAAAGTCTAAGGATCATCTCCTATTAAATATGTATAGAAATCATCTCCAAATTTCTTTTCTATTCTAGGTCTTTTACTCTTTCTAACCTCCTCATTAGTACAAGGCGCATTGGTTTCAACCATATGACTTAATGATGTACTAGGTTGGTCTTGCACAACAACCTTTGTCTTTTCCTTATGAGGAAATATATTCTCATAGAATATTAGATCATCAGATTCTTTAATAGTGTTAGGTATGTAATCCGCTCAATCTGACCTTAACACTAAGAATCTATAAGCATTACTGTTTTGTGCATATTCAATAAATACACCATCAAAAGTCTTAGAACCAAGTTTATAAACCTTCACATTAAGAATTTTTACCTTAGCAAAACATCCCCACACTTTGATGAAATTTAAACTTGATTTTCTTTCCTTCATTAACTCGTAATGAGTTTTCTCACTACTTTTATAAGGCGCTCTATCCAAGATCATACATGCGGAAAGTAAAGCTTCTCCCCACAAGTTCTTGGGTAAAACAGAACTAGAGAGCAGAGAATTAATCATATGAATGAAAGTTCTATTTTTCCTTTTTGCCACTCCATTAGATTGAGGTGTATAAGGCGATGTAGTTCTATGAATAATTCCATGATCTTCGCAAAATTTGCTAAAATCAAAGGAATAATATTCCCCACCACGATTAGATCTCACTCTCTTGATCCGCCTATCCGTTTGATTTTCAACCTCATTCTTATAGATCTTAAATTTCTCAAAAGCGTCATCTTTTGTAGCAAGTAAATAAATATGGTAATATTTTGAATAATCATCTATAAAAGTTATAAAATATCTCTTTCCTCCTCTTGTCATATGATCATTCAGTTCGCATATATCACTATGAACAAGTTCTAAAAGAGATGAAGCATGATGACTAGATTTATATAGTTTCCTAGGTTGTTTAGATTGAACACAAATTTCACATTTACCAAGATTATTTACATCTGATCTAGGAATTAAATCTAGATTCATCATCCTTTTAACACTTTATAAATTCACATGCCCAAGTTGATAATGCCACAAATCATGAGATTTAACATTCAACAAAACATTACCCACATAATTAAACTTAGAGTTATTACAAGCCAACATATTAAGTTTAAATAAACCATCACAAACATAACATTTTCTAACAAAAGTTCCATGTTTGGAAATTATAACTTTATTGCACTCAAACACTAATTTAAACCCATCTCCACTCAAAAGCACTCTACTCACAAGGTTCTTCCTGACATCTGGCACACGTTGCACATTATGGATAGACAATGTGTTCCCCGAAGTGAAGTGAATATCCACTCTTCCTTCTCCATAAACTTGTGCCCCCGAGGAATTGTCCATAGTCACAGTTCTTCCTCTTACTTCCTGATAGAAAGAAAAAGATGAGACATCACTATAAATATGGACAGTAGCCCCTGTATCTACCGACCAATTCGTAGGTTGACACGCCAAATAAATTTCAGGAAGGATAACAACTAACCTTTCATCGGTCCTAGCAAAGCCAGTCCCTGATGTCATCACGTTAGCCTGAGAAGAGCTTGCACTATTTCTGTTTTGTTGCCTTTTCTCATTATTCTTGCGTTCTCTGTATTGCCTTGCATAGTGTCCAAATACACCACACACATAACAACCCTTTTTCTTTTGGTCATTTTGGATTTTAACATTAGGCTTGAGGTGATTGTCGTTGTTGTTCCTGTTGTTGTTGTTGTTGTTGTCAAGGAATTCCGTATCGGATATCGGTATCGTATCGGTTGGCCTAAGAGACAAAATATCGGAGATATTTATAAAAAAATATCGGTGGTTAAAAACTAATTTTTACCATATATTTTCACAATCTAAAATGAGTTATACTAATTTAGACAAAGAATAGATTTTAAAATATGCATAAGGATGGGAAACAAATGGGAAAGTTACTTCTTTTCTTTTTTTTAAAAAAAAAATTCCGATTTTTTTTTAAAATATATTTTTTTAAAAAAGTAGCGATATATCGGTCGAAACTGATATATCGGCGAAATATCAACGATATTCTAAAAAAACCTGAAAATCGATATTTAGCCGTATCGATTTATCGGGTGGGACTCGATATCGATATATCGGCGATATATCGCCGATATGGAATTCCTTGGTTGTTGTTGTTGTTCCTCTTTTTTATTCTTCGTCTTACCAAACCATTTTGGCCGCTGCCCCTCAATAACATTGGCATTTGCACTTGCTTCATTAGAAGAGACAATACCCTTATGTTTCTCTTCAATTTGGATAACAACAATCAATCATCCATAGACATAGCCTCTCGCTTATGCTTTAGGGTAACCTGAAAGTCACTCCATGATAGGGAAAGTTTATCAATTAAGGCTGGAACATGTAGTCTCTCATCTATGGGAATACCTTTCCTCACAATCTTCGACACAAGGTTCTGTACTTCAACACCTTGGTCCCAGACAGATTTGTCCTCACCATTTTAAAGTCGAAATATTCTCCAACTACATATTTCTCTTCTCCCACATGCTCTTTTCCAAATTTCTTTTCAAGTGCTTCCCATAGTAATTTGGCAGAAGAAGCATTATAATGTAAATCATAAAGTTCGTAACTCAAAGCACTTAGAATTTGACCATGACACAAATAATTGTCTTGTTGGAATTTAGAACTAGCAGATCTACCAGGTTCATACTCATCAGAATTCACAACATGTTCTGGATCAGTAATCACATAAAATATTTTAAGCGTAGTCAACCAAAACCTCATTTTGTTTTGCCAACGCTTAAAATCCTTTCCATCAAATTTATCAAGCTTCAGAGATTTATCAACACCCATGATAACAGTACAATCAACACAGCAGAATATTTATTTTGAACTTTTGGAAAATATATATTTGATAGTACTCAAGAGAGAATGCACGCTACCTGTTGGTGTTGATTTACACTCAAATAGAACATGAATTAGAAATTGAAATTCACACGTCCAAGTCACAACGATTACACAGCTGACTTCGAAATAGATATTGCCACCCTCTCATGCACGGGCTTTCTTCAGCAATCTATTCCCAAGATACAACGAACCAGTTTGACAAGCAGTGCACTTCTTCTCGTCAAACTCGAACTCAGAGAAAACAATTTGTTGCCTTTTTTAAAGAAGAATCACCGATGAAGAAAGAAGAGAAAACCAAGAGCAATTTGTGTTTTCTATATTTTAATTTGTGTTTTTTCCTTCAGAATATATAGCATAACTCATTTGGGTTCTTTCTGTAAAGAAAGAACGCAACTTTTCGAAGAAAAACGGTAAAAACCCGCACGTAACCTCATAGGCGATCGATCACCTCGGGTAATTTTTTATCAATTCGTGAAATCATAGTAGATACGATCGATCACTTTTATGTCCGATCGATCACGTAAATCAAGCCGATCGATCACTTTAGCGATCGATCGCGATCATCTATGCGATCGATCGACTCCTAATTTTCAAAAAATAATTAGCCGTTTGATCAAAATCAAAAGCTCTAGAAGCGAGTGCTAAGTGCGCCACAATGCGCCCATTCGCCCACGCCACGTGCATGTGTGTACCATAAGGTACACCAACGAATGTGTATACCATCAATTAGGGAAAGTCTCCACAACCATAAGATACACATAGAGAAAGATTCCTTTCTCATATATACCCTATCACACTCAAGTGTGCTTCCTATGTGGGATTAAAGGAATCTTCCAATTAACTTAGCACAATCAACTTAGCACAAAATTAATATTAAATTACTACTAATCCTATTTTAATCACACAATCAAATGTAGGCCGTAGATGGGCCTATCTAACACATGTGGGCCCATCATTCCACAACAAAAACCCAACACGATCAAGGCACCGCCAACGATGGCAACCAGGGCTTCTTTAACGACAGTCAGGGGGTTCATCGTCCCTTTAAGATTATGAATATATTGATTTTTATTAACATTTTTCATATTTTCCCTAAAGTAGTATGGCTAAACGTGGAGCTAGAGTGTGACCGGTATCCAAGAGAAGAGTAAAGAAGGGGCAGATTGAAGTGAGGGCTGAAAATTTGTAAATTATAAGTGGTATACATGACCTTACATGGGATAAACGAGAAATGTGGCACTGAGGAGTTTTATTGGTTCCATATAACAACTTTTTATAAATAATAGCTAAAGGCATTGGGTACATAATAGTTTTATTGGGTCCATATAACCATAGTGTGAGTAATAACTCGTTTCATAATAGCTTAAGCTAATGGGAAACATACTTATTTACCGATCCCTTTAAGGTGACAAGGAGCAGGCTGTGAATGCTAACGATGTAACACTCAACTCGACCATCCTGCTTCTACTATCGAATCTTGTGAAGACAGAGCAATTGTTTGCGGTAGAAAAGTGGGAGGAGGGAGGTGGGGCAACTATCTACGGGGTTGGGCAGTGCGTCTTAATGGTGAGACAAAGTGAGTGTGTCATATGCTTGAGATTAGCTTATGAGATCACAAGGATGCACTTGCTGGCCTCCGAAGCGAGGGTGGTTGGTGCAGGGTGCTTCCTAACTCAGACAAGGCCTTCTTCAACGACATTCAGGTGTCCGGGTAGGTTCTTTCAACATACAGATGAAGCTTGTTAGCTCTGCATACTTATTAAGAGAAAGTTAAGATGTACCTAGTGAAACTGGGGGGCGGGTGCGCCAGTGCATTGCATGTTGTTGGATCTCAATCTGATGGCGCAAGTCAAATCAATAGTGATGGCACTGATTTGTTGGATAATCTGAAATTACATAGAAAACACAGAAGAGAAAACAGTGCATCGAGGAAGCTGGGTTTAAGAAGCTGAAATTATGTGAAAAGACGAAAGAAGACATGGTGGTTAAAATCTGTTAGTGTTACAACCAGAGACATTTTAGTAAACTTGCAAATACACTGTTCTATAAATAGGCCTTCGAGCCATTTGAGTTTTAGCTTTGATTTGATTTTCGAATTTTGAAATCTGTCTGAGCTCAAGGAGAGGATTCTCCCACAATTTCTGATATGGGAATTCTGGCAGGAGCTAGCTGGTGGATTCCAGTGATTTAGCCCTCTGTTTGGAGAACCAGGTGTGTCAGTTCCTTTTACTTGCAATTGTTATATTGATACTGTTTTACTTGAGATTGATCGAACTATTAATGATGTTGTGAAAGCATAAATGCAATTCGAGAATAGTTGATTCATTGAGTCTCTGTAATTGCCTAAAGGTGTTTGATGTCATAGTTACATTATCTGTAATTGTTGTTTTGTAATTGAAAGTTCTGTTGAACAATGAAGAATGAGAAATTGTTGAAAAGGTGTTTGATAAATTGTTTGTAAAATTATGTTTCGAGCTGTTTTTACAATTCTGCCGCATCAAATTGGTATCGGAGCAAGGTTGATTTGCAGACGATCATGGCTGCAAGGGGTTCTGGAGGAGAATTGGAGGTACAATAGCAGATATTGACTACGATACAACAAGTTCTACAAAAATTAGAACAAATGTCTATTGGAATGGTACCCCCCCGCAAATTTCAGTCACAGATCTGAGAAATGTGGCTGTTAACCAAGGTAATCCATCCAGATCTTATCAAAGAGGTGTACAAATAGATCATTCCAATAGTGAAGAATCAGAAGAAGATTAAAGAAATCCTGAACCACAACTGAGATTTCAGTATTCTAGAAGAAATAGAGCTGACAGAGCAGCCACTGAGCCTTATCATGTGAATAGAGATGAAGGAGATGGCAGTATGACACAGAATTTTAATCATCAGTTTCGACCTAAGCTGGATTTACTTGATTTTGATGGCATGATGTATCTCGAAGATTTTCTGGATTGGCTGGTTTTGGTTGAAAGGTATTTTGAAGGGATGGAAGTTCCCGTGGAAAAACAAGTGAAAGTAGTTGCCTACAAATTGAAAGGTGGAGCATCTGCCTGATGGGAATAAGTACAACTGAGAAGATAGATGGGAAAGAGATCAGTTCAGAGTTGGTCTAAAATGAAACAGTTGTTGAGAGCACAATATCTCCCTTTGGATTTTGAGCAAGTGTTGTTCCAGAAATTCTAAAACTGTAAACAAGAAAATCGAACTATATAGGAGTATGAGCAAGAATTCCAAAAGTTAATTGCTCGAAATCATGCTAGAGAGTTTGAACAGTAATTGATTGGGAGATTTAATAATGGTCTCCAATGGAAAATTCTGGAGAAGATTGGCTTACAGCATGTGTTTACATTGTATGCAGCTATTCGATTAGATTTGAAGGCTCAACATCAGTTTGATACCCAGAAATTTTTTGTTCGGAGTTCTAACAGACAAGGGACAAGTTCCTATTCCAAAGTCAGGACTTATGTAATGGACAATAATGAGCCTCGAGTGGTGTCAAAGCCTGCTGCAAAAATTTAAAAAACTGATGAAAAATAGGAGAATCAGTATGCAAAACCAAGATTACAGACTTGCTACAAATGTTTACAACCTGGACACATTTCTAGTGAGTGCCGGCAAAGGACAAAAGCTGCAAATATAGTTGTTAGCCAGCAAGAATCTCAGGATTATGTTGACAATAATTCCTGTGAAGAGACAGACTTACCTGTTACTATGGTGGAAGCAGATGAGGGGGAAGACTATGATACTATAGTCAATTCTTTGTTGGTACAGAAATTGTTACTAATACCAAAGCAGGAGGATCAGTTTATGAGGAATCAAATTTTTATTACAGAAGGCACTGTTCAGAAATATGTTTGTAATGTCATAATTGACAGTGGAAGTTGTGAAATGGTTTCTCAACACCTAGTGAAGAAATTGAATGTGAAAATAGAATCTCATCCTCACCCTTATACATTGGGTTGGATTAAAAAAGTGGGTGCTGTTAGAGTGTCTGAGAGAAGTAAAATTATTTTTTCCATTGGAAAAGATTATCAAACTGAATTAGTTTGTGATGTGGTAGATATGAATGCTTGTCAGATTCTATTGGGCAAACCTTAGCAATATGATGCTAATGCTCAACATAATGGCCATCTAAACACTTATACTTTTGTTCATCAAGGAAGGAAATTGGTGTTATTGCCAAAGAAGTTGTCTCCACCACAACCAAGTTGTTCAGTTAACTGTGGACAAGTACTATGTTAGTGGCTAATTTGCATCAAGAGCTGAAAAATGGAGAAGACATCTATGCATTGATAGTCAAAGAAGCTACTACACTGTCTGCTATTCCTTTGTAGTTACAAGACTTATTCAAAAGATTTGAATATCTAATGCCCGAAGAGCTACCCAACTGTTTACCTCCAATGCGCAATATCCAACACCAAATTGAATTAATTCATGGATCTAGCCTACCTAATTTGCCCTATTATAAGATGAGTCCTCAGAAAAATAAGATTTTGCAAGGACATGTGGAAGAATTGCTGCTAAAGGCTTGATTAGAGAGAATATTAGTCCTTGTGGAGTTCCAGCATTGTTAGTTCCAAAGAAGGATGGAACTTGGAGGATCTGCATAGATTGCAGAGCCATAAACAAAATCACTGTTAAGTATAGGTTCCCTATACCTCGGTTGGAGGATATGCTGGACATGTTGGAAGGATCAAATATTTTTTCTAAATTGGATTTAAGCAGTGGTTATCACCAGATTTGCATAAGGGAAGGAGATGAATGGAAAACTGCTTTTAAAACAAGAAAATATTTTTATGAGTGGCTTGTGATGCCTTTTGGACTTACAAATGCTCCCAACACTTTCATAAGACTAATGAATCAGGTTCAGAAACCTTTCTTCCATAAATGTGTTGTTGTTTACTTCGATGACATATTGGTTTATAGTAGAAATGAGGAAGAACATATATCTCATCTATTTGATATTTTTAAAGTATTGCAAGACAACTCCCTATTTCTTAATATTAACAAGTGCAGTTTTCTACAATCTAAGTTGAAGCTTTTGGGATTTGTGGTGGGAGTACATGGCATCAGTGTTGACCAATCCAAAGTAGACACTATTATGGCTTGGCCAGTTCCAAAATCTATGAAAGAGCTGAGAAGTTTCCATGGATTGGCCACCTTCTACAGAAGATTTATAAGAGGTTTCAGTACAATAGCTGCTCCCCTCATTGAATGTTTTTAAAAAATAAGTTTGAATGGACAGATGCTGCTCAAATTAGTTTTGAACAGTTAAAATGCAAACTGTCTTCTGCTCCAATATTAGTTCTGCCATGGTTTGATAAGATCTTTGAAGTGGAATGTGATGCTTCTGGAGTTGGAATAGGAGTTGTGCTCTCACAGGAAGGAAAGCCAATAGCCTTTTACAGTTCAAAGTTAAGTGAAACTAGACAAAAGTGGTCTGCTTACAAACTGGAGTTCTTTGCATTAATTTAGGCTCTTCGACAGTGGAAGCATTATTTGATTCAGAGGGAGTTCATTCTTCATATTGACCATCAGCTTCTCAAGTTTATTCAATCTTCAAGTAAATCTGACAGAATGTATGCCAGTTAGATTGCCGAATTGCAGGAATTTGTATTTGTTATCAAACACAAGTCAGGGCAGTCTAATACAGTAGCTGATGCTCTTAGTAGATGACATACTTTATTGTCTACTATGCAGTTACAAGTATTTGGTTTTGAAGAAATTAAAAGCATGTATCTTACTAATGCAAAATTTAGAAAAAGTAGGCATGAGTGTTCTACTCAGAAAACCAATTCTGAATTTGCTTTACATGATGGATATCTGTTCAAAGGCAATAGATTATGTATTCCAGAATGTTCATTAAGGCTTAAGATCATTAAAAAAACCCATGCAGGAGGGTTGGGTGGACATTTTGGAAGAGATAAAACAACAACATTGCTGCTTTCTCAGTTTTACTGGGAGAAATTAAAAAGGGATGTTAGAAAATATGTGTAGCAATGTTTCATTTGTCAGCAAAAATAAAGGATCCATTCAAAATACAGGATTGTATACTCCTCTTCCTATTCTTGACTTTCCTTGGACTGATATTACCATGGACTTCTTACTGGGATTACTTCGAACTGTCAAAGGGTTTGATTCAATTTTTGTAGTGGTAGATCGATTTTCCAAGATGGCACATTTTCTGCCTTGTAAGAAAATAAATGATGCTACTGCTATTGCATTACTCTTCTTTAGAGAGGTGGTTCGACTGCATGGTTTGCTACTAACCATTAGTTCTAATAGAGAAGCAAGTTCCTCAGTCAATTTTGGAGGATGTTATGGAAGCGATTAGGTACTACATTGCAATTTAGCTCTACCTGTCATCCACTGACTATGGTCAAATGGAGGTGGTTAACAGAGTTCTAGGCAACCTTCTCATATGTCTTTCTGGAGATAAACCTAAGAAGTGGGATATATTTCTTGCACAAGCTGAATTTGCCTACAACTGCTCTATCAACAAATCTACTGGTTATTCACCTTTTCAGATATTGCAGGGTTCTAATCCTAGAAACCCATTTGATATGCTTCCTTAGTTCAACTATCTTAAACTTCCTAAGACTGTTACTGATACTATTGGTTCAATTGCTTCTATTCATCATGCTGTCAAACAAAACTTGATCAAGGCTGCTGGTGAATATTGTGCTACTGCCAACAAGCATCGTAGACAACAACTTTTTTAGGAGGGAGATCAGGTTATGGTATACCTTCGAAAGGAGAGGATGCCATCTGGGTATTACTCCAAATTAGCTCATAAAAAGATTGGTCCCTATACAATACAGAAGAAGCTTAATGATAATGCTTATATCGTGGATCTTCCTGATCATTATGGAATTTCAAAGACATTTAATGTTTCTGATTTGACCCATTTTCATCAAGCTCCATTTTCATCTTCTACTGTTGATTTGTTGTAAATGATGGGAAGGAAATGATGGCGCTGATTTGCTTGAGGACAAGCTTGTGTCTTAGGGGGGAAGGAAATGATGGCGCTGATTTGTTGGAGAATCTGAAATTACAGAGAAAACACAGAAGAGAAAACAGAATATCGAGGAAGCTGGGTTTCAGAAGCTGAAATTATGTGAAAAGACGAAAGAAGACACGGTGGATAAAATTTGTTAGTGTTACAGCCGGGGACATTTTAGTAAACTTTCAAATACACTGTTCTATAAATAGGCCTTCGAGCCATTTGAGTTTTAGCTTTGATTTGATTTTTTAATTTTGAAATCTGTCTCAGCTCAAGGAGAGGATTCTCCCACAATTTCAGGTCTGGGAATTCTGGCGGGAGCTAGTTGGTGGATTCCAGTGATTTGGCTCTCTGTTTGGAGAACCAGGTGTGTCAGTTCTTTTTACCTGCAATTGCTATACTAATACTGTTTTACTTGAGATTGATCAAACTATTAATGATGTTGTGAAAGCATAAATGCAATTCGAGAATAGTTGATTCATTGAGTCTCTGTAATTGCCTAAAAGTGTTTGATGTCATAGTTACATTGTCTGTAACTGCTGTTCTATAATTGAAAGTTCCGTTGAACAATGAAGAATGAGAAATTGCTGAAAAGGTGTTTGATAAATTGTTTGTAAAATTCTGTTTCGAGCTGTTTTTACAATTCTGCCGCATCAAGTAGGCAGACAGGTGATTCAATTTGACACCTGCAATTGGATCGAGATTTGTGATGCACCTGACGCAAGCCCCTGCACCGGAAGAGATCATCCAGTGGAATACCTCCACAGGTTTCTGCATGCTAAGGGGCCGTTTGGGGCGTGATTATTGCAAAAATATCCAGACTGGATATTGGATATATACTGTAGCATCCATGTGGATTTTTACATCCAGCTGAAACACAGGATGCTTGGATATATAAAATATCCAGATGCTACAGTGTAGCAAAACATCCAGATTGGATGTTTACCTTTTAATCACGCCCCAAACGGCCCCTAAATGCCAAGATCTGAGTATCAATTCACTTCACCTGTGTGTCAAAACTGAATGGACCTCTACACAAACCACGTGGTAGAACCGTTCCACTGAATAATTTCTCCTGCACTGGGCCCACATATAAAGGGGACTCAACTTATTTTTTAGCATTAGGGTCCATTTGATTGGTCTGAATCGGAATCTGAAAAGTCTACTGAAAGTTCTGAAAAGCCATATATCTCTCCAAACTGAATCTGAATCTGAATCTGATTTTTCAGATTCAGATGAAACAAATAGAACTCAACTTTTTTTCATAAAAAAAACACAACTTTTCTCATAAGAATCTGTAAAAACAAAATATACCAGTGATATACAAACACAACAGAATCACCCAATGATACAAAGTGCCTTCAATTTCTTCCAGTGATGTGCAACCTCGAGTTTCAAATCTTTGACATAAGATCCAAGCTTTCCTATCTCAGGTGGGAAAAACACTGCTGGAAGTGAGCAATTGACTGATATTGTAACATGAATATATAGTGCTTCTGATAGCTTGATTTGACATAAAAGCTTTGCTCATCCTCGAAAGTGTATAGTGTCTTAATACTTCACATAGCTCGACTCACTTTTGAATGTAAATTCTTTCGGTTACCCCAACCTTGAAAATTATCTTGGACGTTGGAGATGCATGAGTGGTTCCACTCATTCCAACACAGATCATCCAAAGCACCAAAATGTATAAATAAGCAATTTTATGTGTGTAAGTTATGTACACATTCACGTTTCTTTGTGCAAACTCCAACTTGCGTCATGGTTTAAAACACATCTTGCTTTTCCTCACATTACCACTCAACGATCTGCAACAACTTTTGAACCTGAGTAGGAGAATAACCGTACAGCATTCTGGTAACATAATTCTGCAAGTTCTTCTTCAGACATTTAGAGCAAGGACGCCACATAATTCAGAACCTACAATAAATTTTCACAACGGAATTTCGAAGAGATTAATTGATCATATGTTGCGGCACTGAAAGAATAAAAAATTCTTTCCAAGGATACATGACAGCTGTAAACAGAAAATGAAGAATAGATTAAAAATTGTTCAATTAATATGGTGCATTGACTGTGCAAAGCATTGAATAGAACTTCTTTTAAGCCACTATTGTATAAACACTGATATATTTCTAGGACTCTAATAAACCTGTTTATATAGGGTATGTGAGTATATATCTTGTTCTTCAGAAAGATCAAATCGTAAGATAAATGAATCCTGAATGAAAATACCTGTGAATGGAAGTCGATATGTTTCCCGCATGATCCCTTATCCAATCCAACCTGAAACCAACCAAATAATAAACAGGTCTCAATCAGTTCATATACTCGATTTCATATTCTAGCACTACATTTAAAATTTTAAACTAATTTCAGTTCATTCTGGTGAACCAAATGTATCTACTAAAGTCGGACGGATGGAGCACATTTGTATCACCTTCATCACTCAGAAGGACAAAAGATCCAAACTTCTCCAACTGCAGCACAAGGTGTGTTATTGAACAACTCCTTCATGGAATCCAACCATTCCGGTGACCTCTCCTCCACATACCTACTAAACTTCAACCACATCACTTCACCAAATCTCCAACACAAATATATTCACCCTCTGTCCGGAATTAGTATTAACATTTGGTTGTCCAAATTGAATAAAAATCAGTTCTTTTGGAAAACTGCATGTTGCTACTGATTCCGGACAGAGGGAGTATCAACAATGATTTGGAAAAAATAACTGACTAGGGATGGAGTCCAAAGCAGGGGATAACAGACAGATGCTCCTCCGCCATTTGTTTGACAAGATGCCAATCTGATTGCAGTGGTGGAGGAGCGGGACCTGGCGAAGCCCCCGGTGGGGGAGTGGTGGCGCCGCCTGAAGATGGGGATGATCGACTACTAGAGGAACCACGTGGTAACGGTGCTGTCCTGGCTGGGGATCGCACCCAAGGGGGTGGTGGAGGTGCACGAGATGCTTTTCCGGACGACCGAGCATCTCACCTGCGGCGGCAACACGGGCATCCTCTCCCTCTCCATTCAGAAAATTCCGATGTGTTTTACGATCTGATTGCAGACCTCCAAAAATACGCGTAGTCTGATTTTTTGGCTAAATCAGCCGATGAATTCAGTCTCCTAACAAACAAGCTGAAAAGCTGGCTTTTAATAAGCTTATCAGCGGCTTATTCAGTTCAGCACTTAATCAGACGAATCAAATAGGCAGACAGGTGATTCAATTTGACACCTGCAATTGGATCGAGATTTGTGATGCACCTGACGCAAGCCCCTGCACCGGGAGAGATCATCCAGTGGAATGCCTCCACAGGTTTCTGCATGCTAAATGCCAAGATCTGAGTATCAATTCACTTCACCTGTATGTGTCAAACTGAATGGACCTCTACACAAACCACGTGGTAGAACCGTTCCACTGAATAGTTTCTCCTGCACCGGGCCCGCATATAAAGGGGACTCAACTTATTTTTAGCATTAGTATTTATAAAATGAACATACTCTCCATGGCACACCTGTTTTTGAGGGGCAATGCTCAGTTGATCCACTACCTATGCGCTTAGAACTACTAGATCTAAAGGTAACTGTAAGGAACTTCTTGTTTAGATCCTTCAACATGAGCCTGAGAATCTTGAGATAATGTGCAGGCTTCTTATCAATAAGTTATATGTAAAGGATTAATTGTATCATAAGCTAATTAGTGGGAGGATGTTGAAATGGCAGGAGGTTCAAAACTGGTAAAAGCTATTGTTATCGTCTCTGCTGGGGCCGTCGGAGGTGCTGAGTAATATTGGCAGTTTTTATACTGGCTATGTTCCGTAGAAGATCCAAACACAATAGAACACGTATAGCTGCTTCATATGGTATTAGTTTTGTCATTTCCTAATTTCTGTATAGAGTTATAATGCAAATGTTGTGGATGCAAATTGGAAAGCCATAATTGGTGACACTCAGTGACCATAATTGGCCAGACTGAACTAAGGGGACCTGCAATTTTTGCTTACAATGATCTTAAACATGCAACTGACAACTTCAGTGACGAAAACAAGCTAGGACAAGGAGGATTTTCTGTGGTGACAAGGTAATGTGATAATCTGTACTGTGTTGTATAGTATTAGGTTCTTTGTTGAAAGAGCTTGCTGTTTGTAATACAACTAACTGACATCTCATAGAATCCTTATCTGTTTCTGAGCAGGGCGTAATAAGAAATGGCAAAACTGCAGCTGTCAAGAAACAAAGTATCAGAAACGACCCAAGCAAGGAGATATTTTGAAACCGAACTGGCATTGATGAGCAATGTTCAGCACCGACATCTCTTGACTCTCCTCGGCTGTTCTAGGAAGGGCCCAGATCTCTTATTCGTATATGAGTACATGGCAAAGGGTAGCCTAGATAGATATTTATTTGGTAAGTAGGCCTTTGACCCTAAGTTGCTGCTACATAATAACAAGACACAGAGTGCATGTGTCTTGTAGCATATGTATACTCATTTAGATGAATACATCATTTTTTTTAAATCATTGTAAAAGAATTGAAGATGTAGCATTATGTTAGAAAATTTTATGACAATAAGTAATAACAATTGCCTGGCAAGTAATAAACATGGAACTCTGATTTGGACACAAAGGTTCAATATAATCCTTGGCGTAGCTCGTGGACTGGCGTACTTGCACGACGAATATTATGTTCGGATCATACATAGGGACATTAAACCAAGCAACATACTCCTTGATGATGGATTTCAGCCAACAATTGCAGATTTTGGGCTCGCTAGGCTGCTTCCACAAGACAGGAGCCATGTGAGCACTAGACCGGCCGGCACCCTGTTAGTTACAAGCTTTCTAATCTTCACTATTTCCATTACTTCTTTCAGTTAGGTTCCTTAAACTACTTTTAGGTGTTGAGAATCTATGTACAATTGGGCAGTGGGTACGCAGCACCAGATATGTCCTCAATGGCCATCTGTAAGATAAGGTTGACACCTACAGCTTTGGGATTCTTGTTCTAGAGATTCTGAGTGGTTTTAGAAGCAACCACATATGGGCTCAACCTGAAAACATGTACCTTCTTAAATGGGTAATTATTTTCCATTCAATGCACTTTTCTCCTGAGTAAAAAAACAAAAGAATTTTGAGTAAGTGGCATATGTTGCATGATTCTAAGAATTATTTTTTTGTAGCAAAAAAAAAGGCTGTACGAGAGCGATTCGTTGCTGGATATGGTTGATAAGTCCTTAGACCAAGGTACTTACAATCGTGTTGAAGTAAAGAAAGTGGTCAAGATAGGTCTGATGTGCCCACAATCAGCTTCTCTGCGGCCACCCAGAATAACCAAAAAACTTCTATGCGGCCACCCATATCCAAAGTTGTGACCCTAAAAAGTACGGATATGAATACGGCGACATGATATGGACATGGGACACGGCATTTTTCAAAAAAGTAGGATATTACATAGTTAATAAAAAGTTATTTATATAAATTTTAAATATATTTTTAGTATTGTAGCACCACATTTTTTCTTTTAAACCTTGTAAAAATCACAACTTGTGATTACAAAATTATTTTTTTTTCATAATTTCTAGTCGGCAAGAATGTCACAAAAAAATAGTTATGCGTTTGTAAGAACTCAAACCCGTTGTTTGAAAACTAAGTACCCTCTATTGTTTGTTTGAAAACTAAGTGCCC
Source organism: Houttuynia cordata (assembly GCA_039654745.1). NCBI lineage: Eukaryota > Viridiplantae > Streptophyta > Magnoliopsida > Piperales > Saururaceae > Houttuynia > Houttuynia cordata. The sequence goes on along the minus strand of CM077504.1, from coordinate 44,633,681 downwards.
TTACCATTGGACTACAAGCGCCCTTCAAACTACTTTTGCAAAATAAAAATACATATTTTATATTGGATGCAGCAGGACACGCGTGCAACCATGTCGCTGCCATATCCATGTCTGATACGTATCGGATATGGATACGGCAATGATTTTTCCATATCCGTGCTTCCTAGTTGTGACCCTATTGATGAACAAGGAAGAGTACAGTGGACTTAGATCAGCTCGTAAGGCCTTCCATCATAGGGAAATCCACCATCAGATCAACTCATGTTGATAATGTTTCTTCATATTGAATATATTGATTATTATGATCAAAACTAATTAACCTTATATGGAACCAAAAGTCCATCTTGGCAATTTGACTTCTACCAAAGCTCCAAAAGTTATGAAGAAATTCTTCAAGTAATACAACTTTCAGTAGTTTACCGAGCAAAAAAGAATTATCGTATTGATAAAAAAAAGTAAAGAAAAATCATGACGGGTCATGACGTCAGCTCTTTCAACAGGTAACCTCTCTATAGTAATAAATACGCCCTCCGTCCTTTATTAAAAAAATTTCAGGCCAGGAGTATCAAGCAGGAAAGGTCTTAAGTAAAATGCTGAAGACAGACCCGGAATTCCATTTCTTCCAGTGAGTCAATGTAAACATGGAACTAAAAAGGTACATGGAGAGCTGCATGGCGACTGGATGAGAGTTAACCCATTTTAGCTTTCATGGTTTTGCTTCTATTGTTAGTCCACCCATTTTAGCTTTCATGGTTTTGCTTCTAATGTTAGTCCACTTCTTGTCTTCCACCCAGACAAGGCTCAACCTCAAAGGAGGCTTCCTGCATCCTTCCATCACCTTATCAACAAGTACACTGGTGTATGAGTTTTTTTTTTCGAGGAGTTGTATGAGTCTTTCAAATACAGGCGGACCAAAAATGCTTTAATTGCTGGTCTATTTTGTGCAAACAATGTGAAAAAGATCAGCAATAAAAGAACTCTTATGGTCAAGTTGGTGGGGGTCTCTATCATCTGGAAGGGCATTATAAGCTGCAAGTCAAGCTACTATGTATTGGTGTAATAAACATTCTGCTTCAATCAAACAGGTGTTAATACTTCTGTTTGTTTAGAATTTTTTAACAGAAATTCTGCAACTAGTTAAAATAAGAGCCCAAGTATGATCTCGATTTCGTTACTAATGAGGCATATGGGAATAAATTTTGGTTTTCAGATAGAAAAATATCGAATTGGATGTAGCTGCTCCTCAATTTGTGAATTTAGATGTTCATGGAACCTTTAAATACATAGCCTATGCTTATTGTTCGGCTCCTGAACGAGTTGAACTTTGGGAAGGTCTCAAGAATTTTAGCAATTCTATCGTCGATGTTTCTTGGTTAATTGGAGGAGAGCTTATTATTGTTTTGGAACATTAAGATTGGGTAAAACCTCCGGATCAGTCTAGAATGGACTGATCGTTTGATGCTAGATAGAATGAATCAAAATAATGGAGGTTGACTTGACTTAAAAACGGTCTGAGCACGGCCTCTTCCATTGAATTCCTCAGTCATTTTTATAAACTAACGATGTTACTGATGATTGATGATGCACTTGCATTGTGTGGGCCCCCTATTCAAGCGAACTTTTTAACTCTTTGTTCGTTTAATTCAATCCTATTTAGCCATAATTAGCCTTTGTGTATTTCTGTTGGCCTTTTTATTTAATATGGCGGCTGAACAGGGTACATTGAAGTGTGTAACAACAAACCACTTGTTGTCCAGTACTATTAAAAAAATCATATCATATTAGGCGAGAACATGAGGCTGTTAATCTATTGATCATGATCAATTGCATGTTTGCATCATGTGAGATTCTGCTGGCATGTCGTCATGTCCGAATATAACGGTTGCAAACTTTGAGACTCATCATATACAACTTGCGAATAAATAATTTTTCATTCGGAAAGAACATCCAACCTTGTCCTCCTTCCTTTACCTGAATAGATTCATTATAGCCTAATTTGATACATCTTTCTTTAAGGCAAGCCAGCGAGTATATTGGAGTACAATGGGGAAGAGATATACTATATTTGAAGAACGTACTATATGCTATTTGTTTATATTCCAAAAAATTAAATAAGGTAAAGTCATGTGCTGGCATTATGTAGAGATTTTTTTTGGACACAGCTTCAGCATGTAGAGAATCGAAAAGGTTGCTAAGTGGAGAGAACAAGGAAAATAAAGATTATATTGTAGAAGAATGGAAAGTATTTATCAAGCAATCAAGTTGAATTAACTAGTTGAGTTGAGGTTGTACAAAAAAAAATCTAGTTGACTTTAGGTGGAAGTTTGAAGGCCGATACTGACATCCCTACACTGAATTTGTACATCAAAACCTTCCAAGTGGGTTTTAATTGGACAAAAAAAGGAAAATGACTGCATTTCTCCACTGAATCCATACACGAGGTTGCAGGTTTTTGTTTGAGAGTGCAAAAAGTGAACTTTGATGTAGGGTGTATGACTTTTACTGTCCAACTAACAGACTCCAGGATGTATGGCTTTGGTGAGCAAGTTTGGTGTACAGTTATCAGCTTCCACAGAAAAATGCAATTCCTCTTGTCTTGTGAACTGACTTTTTTCTGTCCTATAAAACCCAGATGTAGGTTTTTGATGTACAGATTCAGTGTACAAAAATATCATTTTTAAATCCTTTGTGCTCTTCCGCAGTAGATATATCAATTTAATACTCCCTCCATCCAAAATTATTATTAACATAACTTCTTTTCAAAATGAACTAAAATTAGTTCATTTGAAAATGTTAATAATAATTCCGGACCTATAGAGTATTGCATTTCTTCTAAGAGAGTTTTATTTTCCACTTTGGTTTAACAGCTTGTATGCATGTGGTGGGCTATGGTAGTGCAGTTTACTCATATTCCTTGGCAGCCTTGGAGATTAACAAAATTTAGTTGACTTCACAGCTTCGTGACAAAAGAAAAATAAAAGGTTCGCGATAATACGTATAGGAGACGGCACGATATTTAAAGGGAATACAAATATGGTGCAATATTTTGAAACGTTGAATTCACTGTGTGCCCATATTTTCCATGGTAGGGCCCACAGGTGAGGGCCAATCAAAACTTACGGGCCCCACCTTAAAGCTGTCAGCCGCCTGTCCAGGTGTCTGGTGTATTCCTTTCTTATTAGTTACATACTTACATATATATATCTCTTCCAACAGGGCACACAAACAAGTTGTTCGAACTCATATAAAAAAATATGTGAATACTGAATTTCGGCGAGTCAGCTGGCTTCAAAGACTTCGCGCTGAACATTTTTTAAATGTGGAAGCTGCTCTGAAGCTCGATCTAGGGTGGCTTCAGAGTTCAGACCTGAGCTCCTCGAAGGTACTGCACCAAAATTCATCTTTTCTCGGCTTCACCTTCATTATCCCAACTACATCTAGCGTCAGGCGGCTTTAGTGGAAAGATGCCTAAATTAGTTCCATTAATGGCTAGGCCTGAACTATGCAATGGAGATACAAGACTAAAATCAGTTCATTTTTTCTCTTATGCGGATACAAACAATCTTTACCCTTCAATCATCTCTCCCGTATGAAGATATTTCCACGAGTCCCATTTGTATGCGTCACGGCTCACGCGGGCTGCATGAGCCAAGGCCCCTTGAGCCATCGGATTTCAAACGGACAGACGGCATGCATATGAGTAACTCTCCCACCCACCCCCTTCACCGTCGGATTAAAATCCAACAAATCTTAGTGATTTGGCTCATGCAGATATCCGTAACCGTGTATCATTTAAACTTTTCTCTATATCCACTCCCTTTCTCCTTCCAATTAAAAGTCTAGCAATTAGGCAGTCCCAAGTCTTGCAAGTAGACTTCCAAGTAGACTTGAAAGTCTTCACACATCAATAATACTTATCTGCATTAGAAAATCAAAATAAACTAAAATCAGTTTTTTGGACTAAGGGAGTTATACGAAACAAACAATCTTTCCCCTCAGGGGCCGTTTGGGGCGTGATTAAAAGCAAAATATCCAGATGGGATGTTTTGCTACACTGTAGCATCTGGATATTTTATATATCCAGCTGAAACATCTCAGGATGTGTTTCAGCTGGATATAAAAATCCACCTGGATGCTACAGTTTTTATCCAGAATCCAGTCTGGATGTTTTGCAATAATCACGCCCCAAACGGCCCCTCAGTCATCTCTCCGGTGTGAAGATATTTCCAAGAGTCTTATTTGTATGCGTTACGGCTCACGCGAGCTACATGAGCCAATCCATCGGATTTCAATCCGACAGAAGACATCAAATCAGGGGCAACTCTCACCCACTCCCTTCACCGTTAGATCAAAATCCAACAATTCTTGATGATTATGCTTAAACTTTTCTCTATTTCCACCAAAGAATTCTGTATCGGTCATATATCGATATCGGGTCCCACCCGATAAAACGATGCAGACCAATATTATTTTTCAAATTTTTTTACAATATCGCCAATATATCAGTTTCGGACCAATATATCGCCATTTAAAAAAACTATTTTTTTGAAAAAAAAATTAGAAAGGAAAAAAAACACAGCTTTCCCGTTTGTTTCTCATCCTAATATGTATTTTTATGCATATTTTGAAACCTATACTTTGTCTAAATTAGTATAACTCATTTTAGAAGTTAGATTGTAAATATATACGGTAAAAAACTAGTTTTTGACCACTAATATTTTTTACAAATATCTCCGATATACCTCCGATATTTTATCTCTAATCATTCGATACAAAATTCCTTAATTTCCACTCCATTTATCCCTCCAATTAAAAATCCAGCACTTATGCAGTCCCAAGTCTTGCAAGTAGACTTCAAAGTAGACGCCCTTATGGAAATTGGAAAGTCTTCATCATGCACTTCAATCATCAAGGGACCCACATGAACAAAAAATGAAAAACCATAAACAATGCCAACCAATTAGTCAGTCCACCAATTAAGTGCAAGTCCCCCATTCTTGATGTTCCACTAAGGCAATTCAATCCACCCAAAGAACTCTCTCTATCTATATATACATTCATCTTCTGATCCATCCTCTCCCAAGCTGCCCTCCTTCTCCCGTTATCTAGCTCTTAGCCAACCATGGAAACCAAGGCCATGGCGCAGCTCACCTTCTTCCTCCTCTTCTCCATGTCCGCCCTCCTCCTGGTCTCCTCCCAGACCACATCCGGGGCCCAGACCTTCTTCCTCCAACAAGGCTGCAGCCAGTACAAGGCCACAAACGCCACCTCCTTCTTCAATAACCGTAATACCACCTTCGCCAACCTCCGCACACAGCTCGCCTCCTCTCACTTTGCCACCGACCAGCTCCCCCGTGTCGCCACCCCTATCTACGCCATCGCCCAGTGCCGCGACTACCTCGCCACGGCCGACTGCCTTGCCTGCTTCGATGCCGCTGCCGCCCGCATCCGCAATTGTTCGGCTGCTAATGGCGCCAGGGTGTCCCTCGACGGCTGCTTCCTCCGATACGAGAGCAACAACTTCTACGACCAGGGCACCGCCGAGGGCAACCAGGGCTACTGCGGCAACCGGACGACGACCCGGACCAGCGGGTTCAACCTCACGGTGGAGTCTCTGCTGCAGGACCTCGCGACCGCAACACCGCGGGTGAACGGCTTCTATGCCGCCTCCACTAGGCCGGTGACCGGGACCAACACAACAGTGTACGCGGTGGCGCAGTGCACGCAGACGCAGACGACGCCCACTTCTTGCGAAAGTTGCCTGCGTGTGGCGGTCAACAACATCGCCCGGTGCCCGCCGGACACCGACGCGAGGGCGGTCGATGCCGGGTGCTTCATGAGGTACTCCTCCTCAGCCTTCTTCAACAGCAGCCTGACCACTGACCTTGAGAGCCTCCTGAAGTCGGGTAAAGTTAGCTCTTAGTATCACGAGCATATTTAAAATTGACAACTTTGCTTCCTTTCTCTTCCTCTTCTTCTTCTTCTTGAGGTAGATGTTAAACAGAATTTGATTGTCCCCAGGGAATTCTGATAACAAGAAGAAGGCAATTATTGGGGGAGTTGTTGGAGGATTAGGACTGATTCTGGTTCTGCTCATCTTGTTCTTGTTACTGCAAACCAAAAAATCAAAAAGGAAGGAAAGAGGTATCTTAACTCACCAATTACAACCATAATTTGAGATAGAAAAGAGAGCTTAATATGACCATCAGCTAATTTTCTTAATTGATCATATTGTCTTCAAATTAATGAAGAGTGATTGTTGGTGCAGGTGACATATTGGGGGCAACAGAACTGAGGGGCCCATTGAACTACCGGTACAAGGATCTCAAATTAGCCACCAAGAACTTCAGCATAGATAACAAGCTAGGAGAAGGTGGATTTGGTGATGTCTACAAGGTAATTCACTCCTCCAATCGTCTACTTCAGGCTCCAAGGCCTCTAAATCCTCTTGCAACACCACTTATTGGAACCCTATGAAACAGGGTACACTGAAAAATGGGAAAGTAGTGGCAGTGAAGAAACTTGTGATAGGCAACTCGGCCAAGGCCAAGGCAGACTTCGAGAGTGAGGTCAAGCTCATAACCAACGTTCATCACCGGAATCTAGTTCGCCTCCTTGGCTGCTGCAAGAAGGGCACCCAGCTGCTTCTTGTGTACGAGTACATGGCTAATGGAAGTCTGGACAAGGTCTTGTTTGGTGATAAGCAAGGGACCCTGAACTGGAAACAAAGATTTGACGTAATTGTAGGGATGGCTCGGGGTCTGGCCTATCTGCACGAAGAGTTTCATGCCTGCATCATTCACAGAGACATTAAGTCTAGCAACATACTGCTGGACGACTGCTTCCAGGCTAAGATTGCAGATTTTGGGCTGGCTCGGCTTCTTCCTGAGGATCAGAGCCATCTCAGCACCAATTTTGCAGGAACATTGTAAGTCAATCAAGAATAGTCATTTAGATTATAATTTACGTTGTAAAACATGAGTTGATTAATTGAAGTCAATCTTAATGATCAAACAGGGGATACACTGCACCAGAGTATGCCATTCATGGGCAGCTCTCTGAGAAGGTGGACATGTACAGCTTCGGAGTGGTGGTCCTAGAGATCGTCAGCGGCCGACGGAGCGTAGACATTAAGGCCGAAGCTGCACACCAATACCTTCTTGAATGGGTAATTTTCTTTCATCAATTTATTTTGAATTCAACATTTCTCACTGATTTTGTTGGTATGAAGTAGACTTAACATTAAATCATCCGATATTTGATGGAACCAACAGGCCTGGAATCTGTATGAAGAGGAGAGGCTGATCGAGCTAATCGACCCGAGTTTGGACCAGAGCGAGTACGACGCCGGGGAGGTGAAGAAGGTGCTGGAGGTGGCACTCATGTGCACACAAGCCTCGGTGTCTGCAAGGCCTAGCATGTCGCAGGTGGTGGTGATGCTGGTGAGCAGGGTGGAGACAGTGCAGGAGCCGAGCAGGCCCATGTTCATCGACGGCACAAGGCCAACCGACGAAGAGAAATCCACTCCACCTGGCTCCAACGCCACCATTTCCACCGTCCAACTTTCTGCTCGCTAATGAAGAAGTTCAGTACAGAATATTTGTGTAGTTTGTGGTATTGTAAGTTGGAAGGTATGGATGAATTTTCTACGAAGTTAAAATGTTATAATACCGAGGGAGGCCTAGTAGGAACTAAGAAGAGGACCATGGCCTCATCTAGTTCTGGTTTGCGAGGAGGTGTTTAGGTTACTTGAGTTGTGAATTGTGATTTAGGCATCAACAGAGCTGCAAAAGAGTATCTTTGTACGTTTTATCAAAGAAGAAAGGAAGAAGAGGTCTCGGTTAAATTTTCACTGTAATGAATTCCATGGGTAATGTGACGAGAGAAATCATATACTCCCTCCGTCACTTTAGATACAGGTTTTTTTCAAATGAACTAATTTTTTTAGTATATTTGAAAAAAAAAATGTATCTATTAAAAATGACGGAAGGGAATACATGACTGGCGCACCAGAGTCTGTCTTCGGTAGCAATCGGAGTTCTAAATTTTTTCCTAAAATCAGAGTTCCCCACATCACATGTGGCAAAGTGACCCCTCCAGAGGTGCATTCTTTTGTCTTTTGGTAAGTAAAGAAATTCATCCAGTTTGGTCCATTTTGATCACCATAACGGCAGGTTGCATCTTTCATGAACTCAAAATCTTTCATAAAGTGGAGATAACAGATGAAAAAAGGATAACATACCCAACCAATGAAATTGTGATCGTAACGTGACCCATCACTTCTTGAAACAAAAAATTGCTGCCATCTTGTCAGCTTGCATTGTTTTTATAATAATTAATATTAAAAATAATATAAAATAGAAGCAGCACTTGATTCTAACTACAGGAAAAGTGACAAAATTGCCATTTACAACACGTGACAAATTTACCCTTTTACCACATTTTTAGTAATTCTGCCGTCAAGAAATGGGAGCTGATCTTTTATCCAAAAAATTTAAAAAAACATGTCTTAATTGGGTTGAAGTCTCGTGAGAAATAAAGGAAATACTTGTTGTAGTAAAAAGATAAGGTTAACAACTTAAGGTGGCCCACCAATTTCTTGTAACGATGTGATGTTCCATCTTGGTAAATAACCTACAATTTGGTTGTCTTTGTAACGAATTTTTTCCATATTACCTGGCGCCACTACCTAGTTTTCCATATTACCTATTTTTTCCAGCAAAATCTCATATCCTGGAATTGACACCTAGACTACCGAAAATGCCCTTATTTCGCCGCAGGGTCGTGTGTTTATGCACATGACCCCCTCGGCGTCGATTTTCCGACGAATCAGAGTCTCGCACGTCCCCCCACGGCTCCCTTTTGCGTACTCAGCGATTTCGAGCGATTACACACTAGTGAATATTTTAACCGACGAAATTCTTCACTTTTATCCGGCGAGGGTATTCAAGTAGCATTCTACTAGGAGGAGGAAGCTTTCCGGCGATGCTCCGAACGTCGCGGCGATCCAGACCAAACCTGACGGTCGCCCACGCCAAGAAAAAACCTCTTGTCAAGAGATTTTGATGTAAGAGCAGCGGAGAAAGCCTCCCTACTACAAAAGGTGAGATCTATATGTAAAGAAACACATATAACTGCCACCCATTTTTGCTCGAACTGCTCGTGGACATCAAATAAGAGGATAAAAATGAGTAAAAGCGTGAAATACTCGTCGGCGAGTGGCAACTACTATTTTTATATCTTTCTATAATCCTAATGAAATAGAAGAAGAAGAAAAATAAGGAAGAACGAAAAAAAAATGACAAAAACCGATAAAAAATGAACGAGTTATGACAATTTGAAGTTTGCCGTAAAAGCGTGCGTTCGTATGCATGACCCCATTTGAGGTCGTGTGTTGGCACGCACGATCCCATTTGGAGTCATGTGTTTGTACACACGACCTGAATGGAGTCGTATGTTCGTATGCATGACTTGAATGGAGTCGTGTTCAGGTCGTGATTACGAACATACGACCTCAAATGGCAAACTTCAAAATATCATAACTCGCTCATTTTTTATCCGTTTTCGCTCATTTTTTTGCGGTCTTCCTTATTTTTCATCCTCTTCCTCCTCATGATGATAGATGAGGATAAAAAAGAATAAAAAATAAGAAGAAATAAAAGCGTGCGTTCGTACGCACGACCCCATTTAAGGTCGTGTGTTCGTACACAAGACTTAAAATGCAAACTTCAAAATGTCATAACTCGCTCATTTTTTATCTGTTTTTGTCCTTTTTTTGCATTCTTCCTTATTTTTCATCATCTTCCTTCTCATGAAGATAGATGAGGATGAAAAAAGAAGAAGAAATAAAGAGAAGAAGAAAAAATACAGGAAATTAATAACGGCTTCATCACCCTTGTTGAAAATTTGTCATTACCACTAGTAGATGGGTTTTAGAAATTTTTGCTATGCTCATGAGGAGGAAGACAAGGGAAAATAAGGAAAAACGTAAAAAAAGGGCGAAAACAGATAATAAATGAGCGAGTTATGAAAATTTGAAGTTTGTCGTAAAAGCGTGCGTTCGTACGCACGACCCCATTTGAGGTCATTTGTTCGCACGCACGACATGAATGGAGTTGTGTCTAGCAACACATGACTCCATTCAGGTCGTGTGTTCGAACACACAACCTCAAATGGGGTCATACGAACACACGACCTAGAATGGCAAACTTCAAAATGTTATAATTCGCTCATTTTTTATCTGTTTTCGCCCAATTTTTTTTGCGTTCTTCCTTATTTTTCATCCTCTTCCTCCTCATGTAGTAGGGCGCCTTCCTTGCTGCTCTTACACCAAAATATCTTGATCAAAGTTTTTTCTGGGTGTGGGCGGTCGTCGACTTTCTTCTTTTGGAACCAATTTCCAATGTAAAAATCGTTTTATTTTAATTTGATGTACCGTTTTAAAGTACGATGTCTCCATTGTAGTTGTTTTTGTGTACAAAGCTCTTTCCTGATCTTTCCCATTAGTTTTGCTGCTTTTCGGCGTGAAATCTTATTTTTTCTGGGTTGGATGGCGCCAACAGTGATATGAACCGCGATGATGGATGGAACTTCGCCGGAATGCCTTCTTTCCCAACTAGGTGCTCCCGTAAATTGCTAAAATGAAGACTTAGGTTGCAGCCATGCTTATACCAATTCCAGCTGGTTTTGGGTAGTTTTCAGGTAATATGGAAGGAACAAAGAGATTCCAAGTAATATGAGAAACTGCGTAGTGGCGCTAGGTAATATGTAAAAAGCACCATTATAACTTCAACCTTTCTAGAGAAAAAGATTGATTAAGGAAAATAAAAGATAATCATTTATTTATTTATTTATTTGCATCAAAAGAATCGTTTTATAGTCAACGGAATGATAATACTCCCAATTGTTCTTAAAAGTCAACTAAAAGGTACATTGTTATTACTTCTTTTTTCAATAGCATCTATTTTGCCACTTTGTTTGCTGTCGTCTATGACGTCTATGAAGCACGGATACGACAAAATCGCTATCATATTTATATCTGATATATATTGGATACAGATACGGCAACAACATGGTTGGCTGTGTGTCCTACCATATCCTAAATAAAGTATATAATTTTACTCACGCTTGAATTAGCATTAAAGGCATTTGTAGTCTTAACGGTTAGGGTAATTATTTTTCAAGTAAGGGTTCGAGTCCAAGCAAACACATAATTGTTTTTTGTGTGACATTCTTGCCGGCTAGAAATTATGATCAAATTTTCAATCACAAGTTTGTAGTTGTAATTTTTACAAGGTTTAAAGGAAAAAATGTGGTGCTACAATACCAAAAAATACATTTAAAATTTATATATATATTTTTATTAACCGTGTCGTATCCTACTTTTTGGAAAAATGCCGTGTCCCCGTGTCTATATCATGTCGTATCATGTCGCCATATTCGTATCCGTACTATCTTAGCAAATTGTTTTTTTTTTAAAATGATAGCAAAAGAAATTCTCTTAGTGATCGTCCATTGTTTGACCAAAAAAGCATTTTCTGTTTATTAAAAAATGCTTTTCTTCTTTTCATTTATTTATCAAAACTGTTGATGCCATATTGAAGTTTTCTTGAATGATGGACATAAATAGGTATTTCTTAAACCAGGGACACAAGAACGTGGGGTTGGCTACATACTTTTTGTTTTAGATGGTTTGTCAACATTTATCTTCGGATGTTCAGACTTCAGATGTTCGCAGCTGATATATAGTTGATTGAGTAAGAAAACAAACAACGATTAAGCACTTGCAATATTTTACCAACATTTTGCACTTTCTTGGCGTGAATCTATAGAGTCTAGCATGTAATGAATGTTAATTAACAGCACAAAGGACTGCGATATGCAACTTGGAAGATTTTAATACAAGAACACTCTGCTTATGTTGACCTATGGTGTTAAATAACAACTTTTTTAATTTGTTTTTATCCTCTATGATGAAGTTTAGACACATGCACAAACAATTATAATTCTTTTACATTACCAAATTATTCTCCCTCTGTATTTGAGAAAACATGGATCCATCGTTAGATTGCTGACTTTGCTCCCTTACGACTGAAAACTAGAAGAGGGTGAGGGAAACTCTTTTTTTGTACAGGCTTTAAAGTCCAATAAATTTAACTCTTTTTCAAATGCACACAGGTTATATTGGACGGATGAGTGTATAATACTCCCTCCATCCTCCATCTCGAAAAATGTTGATTTTTATTGGATGGTGGAAACAAATAATGGGGAAGAAGAGGTTCAAAATCCACTTATATTGACCATATGGAGCATTTAAAACAGGACTGTCCTCTCTTCCAGATGGAGCGTCTAAAACAGGACGGAGTAGCTCTTGACAGAAAGATCATCTTTTAAAGCACCTCATGAGCCTTATAGAGTCCGATCCGTACGTACCGCTTATCAAATTTTAATATAATCACATTATTGAATAATAGGGATCAAAATAATGATCAAGATCTAGTATGCATTTACAAGCATACATCTAATAATCAGGTGTTTTGATTACCCAGGATTCCAGGAAACATAGTCAACATTCAGCTTATAAAACTTGGCTAATATCTTAACTATTTGGAGTGCTGAAGCTGCAAAGGAATTGTGAGTTGGAAGATCTGAAGCTCAGAGAGGATTAAGAAACGAAGCCGTCGGCAATTCGTACATTGACACCCCATGCCTCTAGCAGCTTTTTAATCTTAATTATTTTTCACGACCACCTCGCCAGCCTCATTCTTTGAGGATCAAATCCGTTGTGAGGCACTCACTTACATGCCTGCATCTTGTACCAAAAAAAATTGCATACTTCCATCTCCGTGTATGAAAATGATATTTATTTAGATATACAATTTTCACTCATTTTCATAGTTTTAACACATGAAAGCTTGTGATAGGTACTCACATGTGCTTGGATATATACAATTTATATGTACTGTCCAATATTAGTTGTCTGCGCTTGCAAATATGTGATTCTCAGTAAAAAAAACATGTGATATTTATGGAAGCCAGTTTGTTAGCCTTTTTATACCATCCACTAACCCTTTTCACTCCATTCACTATTTCGCTCCATTCACTATTTCGTATAAGAACGCAAAAATAAAATAGGGCCACTAATATGGGACAATTTTTTCCAAATTTACACAATTAGTAAATGATGGTGGGAGTATTGCATATCTAACTCTCAAGAAAAGTTATGATAGGCTTTACACGATCTATCACCATAGAAAAAAAGTCAAAAAGAAAAAGAAAAAGAAAAGTTTAAGCTCTACTTAAGGTAGACTAGAAATTCTTCGACCCTGTCCAAGGCCTGAGATCATCAGGCCCTAGTATATTTGCAGGTGAAAGAACGCGCTGCCTGCAAAAGGTTCACACTTAGCCTTGACTGACATGGATGGTGGATGTGTGATGAACCAGTGGTTCAATCTTAAAGGGAAAGCAAGGATTTGCCCAAAAATGCAATTGTATTAATCGAACTTTCAGAGATTACACTTTTGGATTTTCTGGTTTACAAAGAAAACAGAGGAAGAACAAATGTAAAACAGAGTAAGAATAAGAAGAAAATAGCAGAAATTCCTCACTGAATCCACATAGAGGTGACGGCCAAATCCATGGCGTCTGATTGGATTGGAAATAGGCTTTGTTTGTATTTCAGCAAATTTCAAAATCCCCGAATATGAAGCAGAAGGCCTGTATTTATAACAGATAGTTAAGTCTGTTATTTCCTGCCACCCCATTCGAAATCATACCTGAAATGACCATACTGCCCCTGTCTTTTAAGTTGTTCGTAGATGTTTGATATAATGCCTCAAAGAACTGGCTACATCAGGACTCCCCTGCTTGAGAAATAAAACTCGTCATCGAGTTAAGTACAGAGTTTGTAGTTAAAGGAGCATAATAAGGACTCAAATCAGCAACATTAAATGAATTGGAGATGTTGAAGCTAGCTGGAAGATCTATAACATATGCATTGGGTCCGAGCTTCTTAAGAATCTGAAATGGTCCGAATATGCGAGGAGCTAGTTTAGAATACTATCCAACAGGGAAACGTTCCTTCCTGAGGTGCATCATCACAAAATCTCCAACCTGAAACTGTTGTTCTCGTTTATGCTTATCAGCATTGGATTTGTACTGATCAGTGGTGCGAATGAGCTGCGACTTAACTGATTGGTGTATGTTCTATAGCTGAGTCAGTCTCCACAGCAGAAGAATGTCCACTAGAGAGTTTTGAAACGACAGGTAAATCAAGGGGATGATTAGGATTGCGTCCATATATCACCTGAAAGGGAGAGTAGCCAGTTGCTCTAATGATGGAAGAATTATAAGCATATTCAGCCTGGGGAAGAAGTATATCCCACTGCTTGGGATTAGGACCAGTAATACTCCTTAGAATGTTCCCAAGAACTTGATTGGTTACCTTAGTCTGTCCATCGGTCTGAGGGTGGTAGGTGGTACTAAACTGCAACTTGGTGTTCAGTCGATGCCAAAGTGTCTTCCAAAAGTGACTGAGAAAATGAGAATCTCGATCTGAAGTCATGGAAAGTGGCACTTCATGTAATCTAATCACTTCTCGAAAGAATAAAATAGCCACTTTGGTAGCATTTGTAGTTTTGGAACATGGGACAAAATGACTCATCTTAGAAAATCTATCAACTACAACAAGTATTGAGTCGACACCTCTTTTGGTTCTGGGAAGTCCTAAGATAAAGTCCATAGTTAGATCTTCCCAAGGGCCTGCTGGAATTGGCAATGGTGAGTAGAGACCTATGTTGTTGACTGTTCCTTTAGACTGTTGACAAACAATGCAGTGTTTCACCACCTTGATGACATCTCTGCGACAGTGTGGCCAATAGAATTTTGATGAAACAAGTGTGTAGGTCTTATCTTTGCCAAAATTTCCTCCAAGACCTCCCTGATGAAGTTCAAGTATTAATTTGATTCTCAGATAACTGTCAGGAATACAAAGAGCAGATCCTTTAAACAGAAAACCATCAAGAATAATGAAATCATCATATCTGGAATTGTGTTGTAGACAGGTCTCTCAAACTGTTTTGAAATATGCATAAGAAGCATATAGTTCCTTTACATAATCGAAACCAAAGACTTGAACTTGAAGTTGAGTAAGTAATGCATGTTTTTGACCAGCTTTGTGGCCTTTTCAGCAACTATATTGGAATGACCAGCTTTGTGTTTGATAATAAAATTGTACTCTTGTAATTCAGTAACCCATTTGGCATGCATCCTGTCAAACTTAGTTTGCCCTTGAAGATATTTTAAAGCTGGATGATCGGTATGAATAATAAACTCCTTGTGAATCAAATAATGTCGCCAATGCTTAAGAGATTGGACCAAGGCAAACAATTCCAGCTTATAAGTAGACCATTGAGATTGTGAAGAAGACAACTTTTCACTATAATATGCAATTGGTCTGCTTTCCTATGTTAATACTGCTCCAATGTCAAGAGCTGAAGCATCATAATCTAATTCAAAGTGCTTTTCAAAATTAGGTAGTGCTAACACAGGTGCTGAACTGAGATTCTATTTTAATATCTCAAAACTTCTCTGAGTATTTTCAGTCCACTGGAATTTTTTTTTAAACAATCAGTGAGTGGTGCTGCAATTAAGTTGAACCCTCGAATGAATCTTCTATAGAAAGAGGCTAACCCCAAGAAACTTCGAAGCTGAGAGACTGTTGTAGGAATAGGCCACTTTTGTATTGCTGATACTTTGTTTTGATCCACCTGAATTCTCATATCAGTGATGATATATCCAAGAAAATTCAGCTTAGTGGTCACAAAACAGCACTTCTGGATATTTAAAAATAGAACATTTTCTTTGAGTACTTCAAAAACTGCTTGTAGATGACTCAAATGATCTGAAATATGTTTGTTGTATACTAAAATATCATCAAAATATACTACTGCACATTTGCCCAAGAAGGGTTTTAACACTTGATTCATTAGTCTCATAAATTTGCTAGGGGCATTAGACAAACCAAAAGGCATAACCAGCCATTCATAGAGTCCCTCTTTTGATTTGAAAGTAGTTTTCCATTCGTCTCCTGGTGTGATTCGAATCTGATGATACCCACTTTTAAGATCCAGTTTAGAAAAAACTCAAGCTCCCTCCAATAAATCCAACATGTCATCTAATCTGGGAATAGGAATGTTGTATTTAATTATAATTTTATTCACTGCCCTGCTATCAATACACATTCTCCAGGTTCCATCTTTTTTTGGAACCAACAAAGAAGGAATTGCACATGGACTTAAACTTTCTCAAATGAAACCCTTTTCCAACAGTTCATCAATCTGCTATTGTAAAATACTATGTTCTCTAGGACTCATATGATAATGTGGAAGGTTGGGAATATTGGAGCCAGGTAGGAAATCTATAGCATGTTGAATATTTCTCATAGGAGGAAGAGAATGGAAATTCTCAGGCATAAGACACTGATACTTTTCCAAGAGAGGTTGAACACTGGAAGGAAAACTTGGGGAAATAGGACTGCCTGAATCAGATGTCAGTATTATGACTAAAACCAACACAAGTCAACTTGTTTCATAGTTTTTCCAATGTTTTGTAGTAAAAGAAAATGTTTTGAAGGGAAACCATGTGACTTACTTTGAGGTGTGAAAACAGAAGAAGAGGACATAGGTAGTTTACTGGTATGTGGCTCATGTACAGTACAGTGAACAGGCTTTGTACTGACTGCATTCAGTTTATGCCGCATAACTATTTTGACTCCCTCATGATAAAAGGTATATGTGTTTAATCTACCATTATGTATAGCTTCCACATCAAACTGCCAGGGTCTTCCTAACAGTATTTGGCAAGCTGACATGTCTAGTACATCACAGGTAAGAACAGTTTTGTAGTGTTTGCCAATAGAAAAAGGGAACTTACAGGTTTCTGTGACTATGATTTGTCCAACATCTTTAATCCAACCCAATGAATATGGCTTTGAATGTTTCTCAGTTGGTAGTTGCAGTTTGTCCACGATAGCTTTAGCTATAATGTTTTCAGAACTTCCACCATCAATGATAACACTACAAATCTTTTGGTTAACTGTTCCTTGAATTTGAAAAATGTTGTGCCTCTCTACTTGATCTTCAGAAACTACTGAACAAATCAGACGTTGTATCACCATCACCTGTGATTGCTCTTCCCAACTTATGCCTTCATCCCCATCTTCTTCAATTATATTTTCCTCAGCGGGAATTGGTTGATTGTCTGAATTCAAAAGTGCAGTTGTAGTGTTCTTGTTTTGTTGATCTATGAGAGGACATCTATTAGATGTATGTCTTGGTTGCTAACATCTATAGCAAAGCCTTGGAGTAGGATAGGAATAAGGGTTTGGAATTGCTGCTGTACCGGAGATAGGAACATTTACTTTGTTTGTAGCAGTGAGATTTCCTTGTTTTAAACCTTTGGAAGCATTCTGCTCAGTTTCATTTACTTTCTGTCGGCTGTTACTGCCTGAATCATAAGTAGTTCTAGGAAAAGGATACCCTCTAGATGCAGGCTGAGAAGACAAAGATTCATGTTGAAAAGCTGCTTTTACAAATTCATTAAAAGAATGTAGAGTCTGGTTGGCTAATTTCAACTATAATTCATACTTTAGTCCACCAGTGAATCTAACAATTTTCTGATTTTCTTATTCTTGCAGATTGTTTCTAGCGGACAATCTCTAAAACTCAGTGAGATAATCAGATACTAACCTGTTTCCTTGTTTACAATCATGCAATTGCCTATATAAAATCTGCTCAAAATCCAAAGGTAAGAACCTACTTCTCATCATGTTTTTCATTCGGGACCAAGATTGTATAGGATGTTTTCCACTTTGGATTCTACCATTTTGAATTTGTTGCCACCAAGCAGTAGCTTCTCCTTTCAACTTACAGGATACCAATCTTACCTTGAAATCCTAAGGTACCTCCATACATGTAAAATAGTTTTCGACTTCATAGATCCATTCTAAAAATTCTTCTACATTGATCTGTCCACTGTAGATAGGTAATTCCAATTTATGACGAAATCTATACTGATCAGTATGCATACCCCTTTGGTCAGTAGAAATAGGTCGAACAGGATTTGTGGCCATTTCGTCTTCATCTTCATTGGAATAGCTATTTCTTGTATTTGAAGTAGATCTGTACTGTCGATGAGGACTCATGGAAGAAGGTAGAGAAATTCCACTATTCATCCGAAAATTTCGGGGTGGTGGAGCTCTATTCAGATCCGGATTTCTCGGAGCTCCGAAATTTACATTCAATAATTGCATATGTTGAAGGAGCTGTTGCATCATTTGCAACATCAGTTGTTGAAATGTAGCATTTTCACCAGAATCGTCGATTGCCATGGAAGACAACCGAGGTGGCTCTGATACCACTTGATGAACCTGTGGTTCAATCTTAAAGGGAAAGCAAGGATTTGCCCAAAAATGCAATTGTATTAATCAAACTTTCAGAGATTACACTTTTGGATTTTCTGGTTTACAAAGAAAATAGAGGAAGAACAAATGTAAAACAGAGTAAGAACAAGAAGAAAATAGTAGAAATTCCTCACTGAATCCACAGAGAGGCGACGACCAAATCCATGGCATCTGATTGGATCGGAAATAGGCTTTGTTTTCAGCAAATTTCAAAATCCCCGAATATGAAGCAGAAGGCATGTATTTATAACAGACAGTTAAGTCTGTTATTTCCCGCCATCCCATTCAAAATCATACCTAAAATGACCATACTGCCCCTGTCTTTTAAGTTGTGCATAGATGTTTGATATAATGCCTCAGAGAACTGGCTACATCAATGTGTAACGTCCTCCTCACAGCCTGATTCATATTAACCTTGAGACTTGGCAGTGGCAGTCATACTTACATTTAGCATATGAATATCGGATGTGCATGTATACGCTCTCATAATTTCAAATAAAATGCTCCCTCCATCTATGAAGCTTATGCTTTTCAAATGAGTTAAATTTATTGGACTCTAAGGGCTGTGCAAAAAAATCAGAGATTCCCCCTTTCCTTGTTTGATGGACCTGTGTTTTTCAAATGCAGACAAGTGAGGGAGAATTTGGAAGACTAGGAAAGGGAAGTTGCGGGGGAATTGAAAAGCATGGTGAAAGAAGTAGTTTAGTACATTCGAGTTTCTGTTTTTGTGGGGATAAAGCAAGAATTTGTTGTGGGGATGTAGGAACATTACATTCTTTTAGCAAAAAACTTTTAGTAGTCTTGCAACAATTTGTTGGGGATAAGTAACACTATTTGTTTTCTAAAGAATTCTAATAGCAGATCTCGCACTCTTGCCACCCAAAAAAAATCTCACGCAGAGAAGTGAATGGTTGTGCCCAACACAAACCAGTTACTAGAGCCGTTGATCTTCAAACTCGACGGTACACACATAAAGCATGCGCTCTAGGAAACCTACAGTTGTGTAGCAGATCGTTGGCACCCATGGGCATTGTGTGGGCACAATAGCTCTAGGAAACTGGAAACTCCTTTCAAGTTGGCGCAAGTCACAATCATTGCTCTTTGCCCAGCTCGTGTCTAACAGCTAGAGCACACGCGGGAAGCTTGTACGCCACTAATATCTCAAGATCGACGGCCCCACCGATGTGGCATGGCGCATCAGGCGTGCTAATGCTCTGTCCGTGCCACGGTGCCGAGCCCACTCCCAACTTTAGTTTAAGATTGAATAAACTTTGATTAAAATTGATTAAGGATCTGATATTATCTGGTATTGTGCTTGTTATATCTTCGATGTGGTAGATTGGTGGGATCGGAATGGGATGTGATCATATGAAAATTGTCAATACTAGGAATTAGGCAATTAGGTTCTAGTGTTATAATCTGATTTTGGGTGAAGTCATGAGGGAGTTGAAATTGAATATGCAGGAAAAGGATCAAGCAAGACTAAATTTATTGTTTCTGGAGTTGCTGCCGTTGGAGCTGCATTTCTCATGTCTCTATTAGCTGGCTTCAATTGCTGCAGACGATCTGAGGACGCCATTGACAGCAAGCTCAAAGGTCCAACAAATAAATTTCCTGTTCTTTACATTCCTATATATCGTTTGAATTGGCTGTGTAAGCTTTAGTCTATGCCTCTATCAGTCATTCATTTTGTAAATGGAATTGATTTGATAAATTGAATTGAATTTGGACGTACAATTTTCGTTCTACAAAGGGGGTTGATGGTTTTTCCTACTAAGTTTGATTTCAAACTCTTTCTATCTATTCTATGATGAGTTATTTGATTCCATCTCAGTAGTAGAGATTATATGAATGATTGATTTGTTAAGAGATTCTATATTAATTATGATTTTGAGTATGATTATTGATATCCTTGAGTGACATATCTTCTAATGCTTGCATGATAGTTTTATATGGGAATATTATTCATCTCTTGATCGTTTGGATGCCAGAAATTTCTATTTTGATTATGTAAACGTTCTGATTTAATTATACCATATAATTATGAGTTGTGATTTTTGTGTTAAAGTCTTTATTATACAAATGGGGTATCTTAAATTAGTTTATGTAATGAAAGATGTATAAAAGCATGTAATAACTAATCCCAGAACATATAAGGACCTATAATAGTCATAGAAGGGGAGTATTCAATGTTAATAATATTCTATTATCATGATTAAGGGTCACTAATACATAATTAGTATCTATGATTAAGACTTATGGTCTCGGCTAAAACTGTTTCCTGCACTAATGACCTGCAGTATAAAATTTATAACTAATCACAAAAAAATCTGAAAAATATGCCGTTTATTGGGTTAGAAACTAGACACATAGAGCTATCTACTATTAAAATTTCAGACCTAGATTCTTACTGTGCCTACTTTAAGGACAGTCAGAAAGGGGCTGTTATCAACAAAATAGTTTAATGTAATTAAGATCTAAGTCACTAGTACATATTAATACTTAATGATATAATTTAATCTGATCTAAGTATGACTAATGTATGTTGTAAAAACATGATATGACTATTACTGTAAGACTAGTTGGTCTAAAATATTAATATTATGGATAAGTTATTATAACCTATAATCTTATTATCTACTTACAACTTTTTGTCGGTTTGAGTTCCAGTTGGAGAGCAAACCATTCCAATCATTCTTTTATCTTGAATTCAGTACCATAAATAGTAGAATATAAATTCCAGAGATGTTCCTATCTAAGGCTAGACATGAAGCATGTTGTTTGAATTATGATTGCGATCTATCATTACTCTTTTGGTGACTTACCTATTGATCAAGACATTGGAGTCTTAGTTGTGTTCTTGCGAGAAACTCTATTCTATTGAGATATTGATGATTTAATTATAGTCCAGGTAGTGAGTCTATTCTTATTGATGATTTAATTATACTCCAAAGAGTGAGTTTATTCCGGTAAATAATACCTTATGATCTTAGAGTGTTGTGACCTCTATTCCTTTGAAATATTGCTCATATTGTTACATGATTGTTTTCTCCACTAGAGACCTTGCGAAGCTCTCTCCGAAGTGGATTCATAGTATGCTCAATAAAGCCATCGCTAGATCTTGCGAGGTCTCTGATTATTTATGCCCGAAGGGAGGCACTATACGTACGTTAAACTGTTGATATTACGGAAGGTCCTCAGTCTCTACCCATCGTGTCCGTAAGCACTGGTAGGGCCAGCATCCTAGACGCATGGCAGGGTTCCAAAGAGAGAACCGCTGGGGTGGTTCTGGTATGTTTTAGTCACTTGCGAGTGATAAGTTCAGCGAGCAGAAATTGTAACTCCTTGCACAATAGATGTTTAAGAGTCATTGGTAAACTTGTTATTCTCTCCTTACACATGTGATTGTTCGGAGTCTTATTAATATTTTCCCTATACTTAAGAGTTGGGATTGTTGTTGTTGACTAATCTTTCTATTCAGGTGAAGTAAACCTTGTGATCAGTCCTTCAGATATTATATATTCTTGTTTCTATTGAGTAAACCTTTCTTCACGTTATTATTGTGTCTCCGATGAGTTTTTGCATCCTACTGGGTATTTCTGCGGAATACTCATGCATCCTCTGATGCAAGCGTGAAAGATCAGAGATTCAAGACGATTGCAGGACAGGAAGGAGGCGTAGAAGACTTGAAGATGAATAAAGAATTTTCAATTATTTGTTTAGTTTGATATTTCTGGTCGTTGTATGCCATAGCTTTGATGTTTTCGTTTGATTGACAATTTATGTAAATTGTTATAATAAAGACTAAGTAGGTTTCATTTAATACATTTACAATGTTTTATTTTGAGATTTGATGATGAGTTCCTACGTTCTTGAGTGTTCCTGGTGTACACATCCTTTTGAGATGATGTACTTGGCCGGTCGGTTCGATTATCCGAAGTCGCATCCAAGGGTTCCTACCTCACCAAAGATGGTATTGAAGAAGACTTCCGCACTCCGATCGAGGTCAGGGATTTTGGGGCGTGACAGAGTTTGAGACAGAGGTAAGGCTCATCAGCAGTGTGCACCACCGGAACCTGGTCCGCCTCATTGGTTGCTGTAACAAAGGCCCAGAACTTCTCCTTGTTTATGAGTACATGCCAAACGGCAGCCTTGACAAATACTTGTTTGGTACCATCCCTTCTTTCATACATTTAGCTAGTTTCTTTTTGCCCATCCATTCTGCTAAAGTGCGGGTTCTAGCAGAAATAATTCCTCCCCCCAAAACTTAGAAAAATTTAAAATCGTTAACTCTAGTGGCAAATTCAAATTCCAGTAAAATTTGCATCGACGTTGCTCTTCTCAGTGGAGATCCACAAGTTCAGCTAGAATATGGGCCCGTCTTTGGAAGTTTTAATCTAGGTAGAATGGCTCACCCAAACCAAATTCCTGCTAAATTGTCCCGAAGTACCAAATTTCCCGGGGATAGGAGCCATCTCAGCACCAAGTTTGCAGGAACTCTGCAAGTGGTTATATCATATTTGTCCTATAATATGCCAAACTCCATAAACATGCAAAACTGTATGGGTAAATTGACTTTTCAATGTAAATTGACAGAGGGTATACAGCACCGGAGTATGCAATTCATGGAAAACTAACAGAGAAGGTTGACATATACAGCTTTGGCTTGGTTGTGCTAGAAATTGTCAGTGGTAGACGAACCAACAGTTTAAGAATGGAACCTGTCACTGAATACCTTCTCGAATGGGTATTTTTTCTCATTTAGCCAATATCATTCAGTATTAATTATATTTTTACATGCTGGTTTTGATTACTCAAAACACAAACTTTACTGAACAGGCGTGGAGGCTCCATGAGAGTGATTCATTGCTGGAATTAGTAGATAAGAGCTTAGACGCGAAGAAGTATGACGCAGAGGAAGTGAAGAGAGTGATTGAAATAGGGCTGATGTGCACACAGTCAGCAGCTTCAAGGCCAGCCATGTCGGAAGTTGTGGTGCTTCTCAGGAGCCAAGGCCATAGGTTTCAGCTAAACAAGCCCACTTTCATAGGCGACATGGGCAAGTCTAATAGAACTGTACGGAGTGATAAGTCTACTTCCACACAGTCGACTAGTTCTAATGCAACCGTGAACCTTACTCAATTATCTGCTCGTTGAAGATCAAGTGGATGGAATTTGAGCGTAAGTACAGATTGAATTGGTACATGATGTGAGAGACCAAGTCCAGCATTTTAAGCTTTTGATCTTGCATGTGGAGAAGATGAGCTGGCCATGATGTGAGGTTTCATTCTTGTTCATCCATATTGGTTGGTTGTCACTCATGCCTAATGGACCCCTAGCTTCCTGCTATTTAGGCCCTGTTTGGTTAGCACTTTTAGGAATAGGAAATCAGGATTCTTTAGATAAATTTAGGTTTATGAAATAAGGTGTTTGGTTGGCAAGAATCCACTTCATTTGATGAATTTAGGTCATGGTGGCAGAAACTATAATTTCCGAAAGAAGACAGGGGCATTTTTAAAAAAAAGTGCGGTTTCGTACGAAACCGCGTTTTTTTACAAAAGCTTCTGTCTTCTTTCGGAAATTACAACTTCTGCCACCGGAAGAAGTGAATTGAAATTCTTTTGTTGGAGATTTCCCAAAAGACCTACCAAACAGGCCCTTAGATAGTTTGGGCACGGTGATTTGAACTTGAGATGACTGATTTTTTATTTGACGGAGTTGCCGGGGAACTATACTTTGTGGACAGCTTAAACCACATTATGACATTAATATTCATGTGCAAAATAAGACTGATCCAATAGAGTTGGGTTAGTTATATACAGTGGCGAACCCAGGATTTTTAGGTACGGGGTTCTAAGTCGTTTTGAGATGGGTATCACGTGATGGAATTAAGCCAACTTTTAGCCACTTTGACCCACTTTAAATGTCCCACCTCAGGTAAAAGTACACACCCTGACCCCCATGGCTTACACGTAGGTAGACAATTGTTTATAACCATTTTGCTTTAATTATTTGTGTTTATTTGGTTAAACACGGAATTTGGAGATGTACTTAGTGCTTGTGTAGTAATAACTGTTCATTTACTGTTGTTTCCAAAAAGCTCGACCTATTACCAGATGGATGGTCAATATACTTCATCTTTCAACACTCCCCACGCGTGCAAGCAGCAATCAAGCTTTGCACCTGAGCACACATAGGGGGCAAACCGGAATCTAGTGGTGCTAGAACTCACAACCGTGGCTCTGATACCATGTTATATAACTGTTGTTTCCCGAAAGCTCCAGTTGTTAAGAAAAGATTATCAATTTATTTACTTTATATTCCAACCAATCGGAACTATGAATGAAGAAATATTGTTCCTGTCCCATGCTTTGTTCAGCAGAATACGCAACCGATAGCATTCATGCATTGTACCAAAAAAAGGGAAAAATCCTCTCTATCCATTTCATAGAAAAGGGTTTCAATGTTTGCAACGACCAACAAAGTCAGGAACCAGTTACAGTCATCACCATATATTGGGGTTGACTTGATGCAGATGTTTATGCTAACTTTATCCTATTGTTGGAATGGCCACTGATGTTTGTCAAGCACGTTTATGCAGTTGCAGTAATTTTTTCTACATCTCGTAAAGATGATGTAACAGTGTAGGTGATATTCAAGTTGCCGTCACCTGGTGTTTGCATAACTTCCTGACTATATCCATTTTTTTAAGAACATAATCTATTATAAAAGGAAAAACCTAGCCATCGCTGTAGCGCAGAAGACAGACTCGTTATAAAAAGTCCTACATTCATTCGCCTGGCGTGGCATACATGAAGGGAATGTGAATGCCTTGACAAAGCGATGGATAAACAAAAGGTACAAGACCTCCAATATCTATACATAGCATTTATGTTCTCTTTGGCTACATACATATCTGTATGAAGATTGTATTCAAATGCTTGTTGGAAGATATATTTCACTGTACATAAAAAGTCTAGATTAAGATTGCTTTCAAATGATGCGTGAAAGAGATTCACTCTACATAATGTGTTGCCTGATTTGGTTGCTTGTTTTTTTTAAGGTAATACTCATGCACCCTTGCACATTTTACACCCATGGGGTCCTACCTTCGGAGACCTCTGCCAGAGCTTGGAAAGATCCAACCAGCCCGATTTGATGACAAGATAGTATTTACATAACATGTGTCAACAAAAAAAGAGAGTTTTTTCCATAGTACTTGGCCAATGAGGCTAAAATGCCATATTACTTGGTTTCGGGACCTGGTATTCCCATTTTGCCCTCCTGAAACCCTAAACCCGACCTTTTCCATATTACCTGGCCATTCAGCACGAACACATGATAGAATTGCTATCGTGTACTCGATTACATGATAATTGTGCTATCGTATAATGGACTACACGATAGCAGTAACAGACAGTATGCAAATTAAACAAAGAATTAAGCGTGTATTAAACACAAGATAGCACTGCTACCACTGCTATTGTGTATTTAAAAATACGATATACGATAGAACTGCTATAGTGTCCTCGAACACACGATAGCACTGTTATTATGTATTCTATAACACGATAACAATTCTTTTGTATACTCGAGTGTAATCGAATACATCGTGCCACTATAGCAGATATACGATAACAGTTCTATCAATGTATGTTATTGTGTATTTTCAATTACAAGTAACAGATTATGAGTCGTGTCATCGAGGAAGGAGCGAAAACGAATCGGAAATGAGGGAGATATGACAAGTTAAATATACGATAGTAGTTCAATCGTAATTAAAAAATGTGTATATGAACAAAACAGAAGAAATTTTAATGTACATATTACAATTTGTATTTTGTGTATTTTCAATTACAAATAGCAGACAATGAGTCGTGTCCTCCAAGACACTATCATTCAAATACAGACTCGATACAATTGTATCTCGTGTGTTCAATAACACGACTAATAAAAAACGTATCGACTGGTATTTTTTACAAATATATTGTGTATATGAACATAATAGAATAAATTTATATGTACATTTTGCAATTTGTATTGTGCATTTTCAATTACAAATAACAAACAGTGAGTCGTGTAACCAACTCAAGGAAAGTCGTCGTCAAATTCCTTCTCAATCTTTCCCCTAAGTAGAACCACGGGGATTACATGCCGAAATAGCATTGTTATGGCTATTTGATTAAACATTGGTGGTTCTATCCCTGATGCCAATTGAGTCGCATACATCATTACGTAGATTCCGCAGTTGATGGAATTATGTTGGAAGAGTGCATCCTTGATCTGTGATAACTTCCATTGCTTAGATCCCTTCATTTTGAAATGTGTTTGAAGCAAGTCATTCAAGAATTCCACTACAACTATCGCAACCTCCTTGTGGTGGCATTACAACAAAATAGCCTTTAGCGACGGCAAAAACTGTCGCTAAAAGTGCTTAATCTGTCGCTACAAAATTCGCCGCTAGCCCGGTCGTTATAAGTGGCGCCGCTAATGACATTTCGACGGAAATGTGGCAATTTGCCACTAATATCTTTATCAACAGGTTTTCCGACGGATTCATTTCTGTCGCGAATGTATTTTAGCGACGGTTTTCTGCCGTCGATATAATGTTTTAGCGACGGTTTTAAAGACGGACACTAAACTCCGTTAGATACCTATTGCGACGGTTTGAGCTCATTTGTGACAGATTTTATCTGTCGGTACAGACTTGGAAAAAAAAACAGCAGCATAAAGCTGCCGTGCTAAATATGGATAACAAGCATTTATTCATAAATGTAAAAAATATTCTCATATATTATCCATATAATTAGTACCACATTGTATACATAAACAATATATATGTATATAGTGTCATCTTATAACAATATGCAAAAGAAACATAAATACAACTGATATGCAAAAAAATTATCTTTCGTTGCTTCTCTATCACAATACTCAGTGAACACTGTATATATGCCATACTGTCTAGCACTTTCAAATAGCTTTGTGACAACACCAGACAATCCAAAAACTAAACCTTGAGCAAGAGTTTCTGTTCCTTGATGGATCCCATCACTTACTCTAGTGATTCTCCTTGGTCACTTAAATGGATCTAGAAGCAGAGAAAGAGAGAGATGGAAAGTAATCAGCAAGTGCAAAACCAAACCTAAACACACAATCTGAAAGAAAAAAATTAATTCACAGAAAGGTTAGGCAATATTGAGTTTGATATTGACACTCTCGATCTACATTATGCCATTACAACCGTAGCTCAAAAACTAGGCCTCACAAATGAATAGTTTCAGAATGATGAAGTAGCTTCTTCGCATATCAGACTCAACGTCAGTACAACATGAATTATTCAGGAATATAATAAACTAGCATGACCTGAATTTTTAGAGCATGTCCAACAGCTGATAAGATTGGGCTCCACACTCCAAGAACACCAGGCAGTTTTTGACTTGGATCTGGCTCCAGTGACAACTTGAGTCTTATTTCAGAAACATCTATTAAACTGAAAACAAAGAATATTTAGATGATAATTTCAGTCTTCACCAAATGACTCTTGAAAATAACATATGGCCACATTTAGAGCAAAAATATTAAAGAAGGAAAAAATAAAATCTGTTCTCACTTTATGCAGCGTCGACGCCCTCTCTACTCCTCTTTGTTCTCTGTAAAGCCCGAGTGACGGTACAGTCATGCAAGAACAACAACATTTTTTTACTGTTAGCGAGTTAAGCATAGAGTTTTCCTTAGGAGAAGCGGCTAATAATTTAAAAATAATAAGCAATTACCACCATTACTGTAGGCATTGAATGGATACACATCCAAACGCTAGAAAACAATAAAATTTCACTCAATTTATCAACTGGCACAGCTGAATTGCTAAAACACAAAAAGTTGCACAATAACCAACAGATAAATTCCATCATTCCACATTGACCACAAGAAAACCCAGAAGAAAGAACTTACTGGTGTATGGGAATAATGCCAGAAGGGTGCTGTGGCAGCTCGTCCAACTGGCTAGGATTGATGCTTGATGTTGTTTTGGAAGCTCAACAAGATGCATTACCTTGATATCATGGATTGCTATTCCAAAGAGTTCCATGTATTAAAGTCAATTTCCTTATAGCCAAGCCACCAACCACACCAAAACATCCTCTCTCAATCGGCCCACAAAAATTATTGTGCTGATTCTACCTTAAGGAGACACTCTTCAGACAATCTTTATGAATATCATCATTGTTCAATAAAAGAATTTCATAGCTTTATCTATCAAACAACAACCGTTTCATATGAACCAGGCATAAAATGTTTTTAACCAAATAACAATATTAAAGAATTTCAACATT
Organism: Houttuynia cordata; assembly: GCA_039654745.1. Taxonomy (NCBI): domain Eukaryota; kingdom Viridiplantae; phylum Streptophyta; class Magnoliopsida; order Piperales; family Saururaceae; genus Houttuynia; species Houttuynia cordata. The sequence continues at coordinate 44,604,887 of CM077504.1, read as the reverse complement.
CAAAGCATAAAAACCTATAATCCTACATTCTCAAGATCATCATTCCTCCAACAATCATTCTTAAAGCACAGTTCCTCTAAAGTTAAGTCTACCACCGCCACCGACCCATATCAGTCCTCAACTTCCTTCTCAGTGGCTTGTTTGTTAAGTGAACCGACAAACAGCTTGTGCTCATTTGCACCTAGGAAAAAAATAATAGTTGTAAAGAACACTCCATTAATAAAAGAAGGAAGTCCACCTAGAAATCATCTTCCTAATGAGATAAGGAAACCTCCTTTCATCCTTACAGAATCTAAATAAAAATATTTATAAATGACTCGATCAGTCTCTAGACTAATTTGACAATTTTTTCATACTTTGCTTCTGCCATACTGCGTCAGCCAAACCCGCCTTAAACAAAGGAACTAAGATTCTAAAGGATACTATAAATCACTAGAAGCATTTGCCTCTTAAAATTATACATTTATGCAAGTTACATGCTAAAAACTGATATGTAGCATCTAATTATATCCTCGTAAGCTGCACGGAAATAAATACATTGTTCAATACATGGTTAAGCCAATAGCAATATTCAAAGCTCTCAAAATTCCACAGGGAAAAGGGCATAACCTCAATGGATCCATAAAATGCATTCAGGTTTCTCTATTAAGGTGATACAAGCAAACTAAGATACATTCCACTCGTTTGAATTTAGCTATTTGATTCCATTATTTAGTTACAATCAGCAATCCCATAATATAAGCACATGCCTTTGACCAAAAGTTGAGTATAATATGCTGGATAATATTCGCAGTAGCAGAATTTACAGAATGGACCCTACAGATTCATGCCGTAGAAGACCTAGGAATATGTGTATGCCTATGGCCTTCATGTGGACAAGTTTATCTCTTTAAAAGTGCCAGTTGCTTCTATAGAAATGGTTGTCACACTCTGCTCACAAGACTTTCAAACCTGGACTAATTTTATAAGAAAAGACACTCAGGAAAAGACAAACAAAGGCCACTATTTGAGAAGTTGCTTGCTGGCGCGGAGTTCATTAACATGTAAAAACTTCTACTTGTTCACTACTGCCAATTACAATATCCGGAGCACAAATTTTTGGAAGGATGGTCCAGCTGGGCAAGCATTCTAAATTCCTAAAGAAAAACTGAATGCACTGCGGAAGATAAAACAAATTCATGAAAGCAAACTCTATTACAAAAAAAAAACTAAAAACAGAGAAGCATCAGCAAAACACATGAATTATAATGGACTTATCCCCAATCTGTTACCAGTCAGTTTTACATTTTTCAGACAAACAACTACAAGGTATACACATGGTCTCACCTTTAATATGGTATAACAATAAGAAAAGGATGTTGTCATAGTAGCAGAATAGCAAATACAAATGCATGGCTATCTTCCTAAACGTGAGAAAATCATATAATACCCTGAAATTTGCCAAGCCGCTCTCTCTCCCCATCAGCATACCTAACTTGGATGCGGCTCAAACCCTGATTAAAAAAAAAAAGAGGAATATTCTAATAAAAATTTGGTAGGAGTTGAATAATGTGATTGATGGCAGCTTTAAGGAACTTACACCAGGCAAAGTCACTTGATTATGCAAAGCTCTAATTGCACGATCTGCTTCCTCAGGAATTGCATATTTCACAAAACAGCAGCCTGCACAGGTAAAGTTGTGGCAAAAGAACTTTGTTGGCGTACGCATTCCCACTATATAAGCATAACATTCATCATACACATGCCACAAAAAGTAACTTATCCTTAACCTTGGCTATTGTCATTACAAAAAGTTCACTAAAAATTGAAGCCACAGCTTTCGATCATAGAGTGAGAACAAACACTAACATTTTATCTGACAACAATCTTACATTAACATTAATGCAAATTGAATTTGGCAACAAGTAGATGCCCAATTAATTAAACTACAATTGGTCAAACAAATAAAACAAACTGTTTACGTGCACAACACTAAACTGCAACATGTAACCAAAATAAAGTACGATGAGTTAAGGAACCATCAACAACATCCACAATCTGTTGTTGCTCTTCGAGTCAATTTAGCACTATAAAAAATCTTTAGCTTCTAGAGTCAACCGAATACTCAAGCCATTGGCAATGACAGATCGCCACACACAGAGAACACACAACACATTCTCAACAAAAGAAGGAAATTGCATGAAAGCGATTGTCAGACACTAGTGTTCTGACTGGTATGATAGACAAAACATAATTTCGTTGTCCCAGTGTATACACTTGGAAGAGGAAAAAAAACAGAAATTGGGGGTGCTGCTCCTCGCCATCCACAGCCCTCCGCCGAGAAAAAGAAAAGAAATTGGGGGTGGGGAGCGTACCTGAGGAGGAGCGTCGTCGTCGGAGGAGCTTCCGGAGATGATAGAGTACGCCGGAGAAGGGGGCCAAGACAGAGAAGGGATGGCGGAGAAGGGTCGGTGCTAGGGCACGGGGGAGGGAGAAGGGATGGGCGGTGGGGGGGTTATGGGGTAACGGAAACGGACGTTCGCGGATACGGGCCTGGCATTTTCGCCGGAGGGAGGCAAAGGGCGGCGGCAAAGGAGGTGAGGGGAAGCTTGGAAAGGGTTTGTGTGCTGCTGGGCTAGTGGGAAGAGAGGCTTTTGCCCTCTCGAGCCCTTATTTTTTTTTCGACAGAATATTTACCGTAGAAAAAAACTGTCGAAATAAACACCTTTGTACCAACGGATAGTTTTCCGCCCGTAAATATCCGTCGTAATAAATTTCAATACCGATGGCTATACATCCGCCGGAAAATATCCGCCGCTAATAGTAGTCCTTTTACGACAGATTTAGTTCTGTCACCAATGATAGATATTATCAACAGATTCTTTTCTATCAAAAAAAATCTGTCGTTAAAAACCAATTTTGTTGTAGTGTGGGGTGCCACGCTGGATTCCCCCTACAGGATTGTAGAATCGCCAACGTTGCGTGGGGAAGTATAAAATCTGCAAGCATAAATATTTAGAAGTATAAATTGGGAAGAAACCATATTGCATGTGTTTTGCGATTCCCCAAAACAAGTTCTCTACCAACTTATGTACCAGATTTGAATTATCCCCACCAGGGAAAACTCCTACAAAATAGTACAATTTGTGATGGTTAGTTTATTGCATTGCTTATAACATCATTATAAAAATAATTGACTTTAGCAAGCTTACGTATTTGATATATTTTTGAATGAAGATGCTTCCAAAAAAATAGTATGGATACACGCCTACGTTATTATCATTCCTCTGCTTTAGCAATCGGAAGAACTCATCATCACCTGCATGGATTTAAACACAATAAGAGATTAGTGTAGATATCGTGAAAATGAGCAGACGATTTATAAATAGTCGTGTCTTCGAAGATACGACCCACAACGGAGTCGCGTCTTCGAAGACATGACTCACTACGGAGTCGGTTCTTCGTATACGCGACTCACAACGGAGTCAGGTCTTCGAAGACTCAACTCACAACGGAGTCGTGTCTTTGTAGGCACGACGCACAATGGAGTTGTGTCTTCAAAGACACGACGCACACAGAGTCGCGTATTCAAAGACACGATGCACATGGAGTCGAAGACACGACACACAACGCAGTCGTGTCTTCGTATACTTTACAACTATGGAAAATGACAATGATATATGCGTACATTGGAGTTTATTTCGGCCGTTTGCAGCAAACTCAGGTAGTCTGTATCTGTTAGGGTATCCAGTGGATACTTCTCCCTTGGGTGCATCACCTAGTTCATGATCGTCTTTTGATCATTTTATTCTAAAATGAAAATTTGGAAGTAGACCTTAGTTCCCAAATAGTCATTGGGAAGGTGTTCAAGAGGACGTTCTTCGTGTGCATCAACGTCCACTATTTCTACCGTCTTTCCCTTGTCCTTCTCTTCTCCCTCGGGTTTCAAATCAGATAGCACATCTGCTATAATATCATAAGGTTGTTCATAATCTAATTCAGTTTCTTCGGAGTCCACCTTCTTCTCTTCTCCTCCCACTTTATTCCCTATAATATAACCCATGCTGGCAAGCGGTCACAAATAAAGGACAATCAAGCTCCGTTTGATCCTTCTTATGAGACATCTCCTCCCCCTTAGGATACATCTCCTCCTCCTTAGGAGACTTCTCCCCCCCTTCTTCAACTGCTGCAGGTGTGTTTCTAACCGCAGTTGCCATCACTAAATGTCTCCTTTTTTAGGCACATTAGGACCTTCTGGGAAGAAAGATGATTGGGCCAGTTGGTCTTTAACTTCCTCATGTAACTGTCGGAGAAAGTTCTCTACATTTTTTGCCTAACGACGAGTAAACTTCTTCCCTGAAACAAGGTAAAGCCGAATTAAAGATGACCTTCTCAAAATATCGTGTCATGAATGACATGAATTAAACACATTGTGTTCAAATAAACGATAGCTATCACGCCCCAAAATTCCCGGCCTCGTCAGAGTGCAGAAGTCGCCCATTATGCAAATAGTCTTGAAACCGAAAACTCGGGCCCGTGACCAAATAATCATTCAACCCATCAAATACACTATCATGAATAGATGTGTATTCGACATGACACAACTCAGTCTTAAACCAACATCATTAAGACATATGAAATGAAAATTTAATAATCTCAATTGTCCCACAATAGTAGTCATCTAAAATAACAAATAACCAAAGTCATTAAAATTATTGGCCAACATGCTAATAACATTAACACTGTTTAAAGGTAATAAAAGATAACTTTGTCTTCCACAGCTGTCTTCAAGCCTTTCCTTAACTACACTTGCTCAGATCTATTCTTTCTTCACGCCTGCATCAGAGGATGCATGAGTATTCTGAAGAAATACCCAATAGGAAGCCAAAAAAACCCAAAGGAAATACAATTTATGGCAAGAAAAATGATTCAACTGAAGATAATTGAATAACATATAGTATTTGAATTTGTATACAAGATTTCCATTACCTGAGGAATAGTATCAATCAACAACACTCCCAATTTCGCAAGTGTAAAGAGAGAAAATCAATCATTAAGACTCCGAACCTCAATCGTGCAAGGAGAAAAATTATCATATTTTAAGACTCCGAACCTCAATCGTGCAAGGAGAAAAATTATCATATTTTAAGACTCCGAACATCGAAAGTGTAGGGAGTTCCAAATTCTGCTCTCAGACAACACCACCAGCAAGTGGTTACTTACCAGATCACCCTAGAGGTTCTCTCTTTGGAACCCAGTCACGCGTCAAGATGCTGGCCCCATCAGTGCTTACGGACTAAATGGGCCGAGACTGCAAGACCTTCCGTAATATCTCGCAATCTAAAATGTACATATATGCCTATTTTTGGGCCAAGGTTTCAAAATATCGGAGACCCCTCATGATCTAGGAATGGCTCTCTGAGCATACTATGAATCCACTTTGGAGAGATCCCCGCAAGGTCTCTTGTGAAAAATAATCAAGAAGAGATCCCCGCAAGGTCTCTGGTGAAAAAACAATAAAAAAGAGATCCCCAGAAGGTCTCTGGTGGAGGAACAATCAACACAAATAAGTGGACATTACTTCCCATGACAGAGGTATCACACGCTCTGTAATTCAATGCATCATTTCCAACAACTGACTCACAAAAAAGGTATCAATGAGGGTTCATATCAGAAGTGTTACACATGCTTTGCCCTAGATGGGACAACTTGAAACTCAATTGGGTTATGAAACATTGGTCCAGACTTCAAGGATCACGATTTTGAAGGATGTGAAGTGATGATTCAGATTTCAATTGGAAACTTGAATCGAGTCAATACCACAAGTGAAGCACACAAGACTCGTTGAAGACCAAACCATCCTTCATTAACCCATGATACTAAATATTATAACTTAGTCCATTCTCATGTAATGCTTACTGGTAAGTCTTGTAATGCATAAATATATTTCATTACACACTTATCTTATCATACTCTCTTGCATTAATAAATATTATGGTTTTTAGCCTAATTACAGTTTACTATTTTTTGCACATTAGTTGACTTCCGATGGTCCCCACCGTCAGTACAGATCGATCTAGACTCTAAAATTTTTACTGGGATTACCTCTATGAGTCTAGTTTCCATCCCAACAGACTCCATATTTTTTTGATATTTATATAATTAGTTATATATATATTTTAGTGTAGTTCGTCTGCGCATAAATAATTCTAGCCGAGAACCCTATTCTTAGTTCTATTTGATTAAGGTATGTAATTAACATCTAAATTGTTTAATTTCTAACACTTAGTGATTTCATATACATAATAGCATAATGTAATTCCATTATTACAGTACCTTGTTTATCTAAATTTTGGTTTGAATTTGATTTCCTTCCTCATCTAACCCTTAAAGCATTGTTATTTCTCTTGTAATTAGCCCATCGTACAATTGGACAACAATTCCCAGAAACTTCAGCACGTACCGGTACCTAATTAGGGTAAACTTGACTCTCCTATTTACTGATCAGTACCCCTCATGGATGAATTACACTCTTTAGAGTGACCACAAACCGATAACATCTAATTGTTAATGATATGTACCATGAATCAAAGTTTCATAGCCTTAATCCCCTCTTAGATCTCCCAACATGGAACAAATAATTTTGGACAGTGCTGATATCAATCAAAAGTGCATCAACAAAGGTTTCAAATCGAATAGTTCCCATCTAGGAATCACATGTATAACTCATAGATCGAACAATTGCATATTCAACTCATGCTTCAATCGGTTTTATGAATTTTCCCATATAAGAGCATGATAATAAAAGGATCATGAATAGTAATCAAAACCAAAACAATTCCAGAACATTGTCATGATATCTAACATCAGAATTTACAACATAAGACATGTGCATGATCGAAAAGAATCACTAAGAATATTGGAAAAAAAACATCCTACTTGATTCAAACGGAGTGCGTCTTTGATTCCCTGCGAAGCTCGTTGCTTCCTCCACACGATGTCACCTTCAACACTTGAATTAGAGAGGTCTTTGGACTAGGGAAGTGGGGTGAAGGGTGCTGGTTTGGTGGAGGAAAGAGGAGAAAGAACTCAAGCAAGAAAGAGAAATGGGTGGTCAGCCAATTGCATGGGCCGGCCACTCCAATTTGGAGTTTATATATTAGGGTTTCCTATTCCTAGCTAGTTGAAATCATTTTCCTCCGTTTGATCCTTCATCTAATCATACCCCAAATAGGCTATGGATGTCCCTTCTAATTTGTTGCCAAAATCAGTTAGGATTTGGATCTATTCTAGAATCAAATCTTTCAAATTGATCATAACTACCCGATTAGGAAACTGCCTAATCTCCCAATCCCTTTTGGACGTCCCTTCAAATTTGATTTTCTTTCTCTCATTGGTTGGTAATGATCCTGGGAATATTCTATTCCCTTCCCTGATTGGCTAACATATATACCAATAACTGATTTAGTTACTTTCCCAATTTACTACCGGTTACACTCCTTATTTACTACTAGTAATCAAATCTTTGTTACCATAATCTTTTCTAATTATGATGTGTAACCAACTAAGATTTGCACTCACCCATTCTACCAAAAGTGCCTGGACATCCTTGACTCTGGCATCCACATGCCTGACGTCCGGTGCTCTGGCATCCTACGCAAGCAACACACCACTCCCATCTCATATCAACCACGTACTTCGGGTCTTAACCACTTCCTCTCACTCATACGCATCCCAATACACGTATCGCACCCACCTAGGCACTTGGCCCCATGACCTGGCGTCAGGTGAGCTCGGCCCCTAGAGCCAGACCAGCCTCATCGCTAGGTAGAGCCCAACGCCAGGGCTAGTCCTCGCGCCCGAGTTAACCTGTCTAACTCAATTCATTGATAAATAAAAGTCTAATGCATCACATACATTCCAAACATATAAAATCACATGTACATAACAGAAATCCAATTAGGCAACTAAACTTTCCTAATTTAGGCCAGTTTCCTAAAATAGCAGTTAAGCGAATCATACCAATTTTTTGGGTGTTATAATAGCAGTGCTATCGTGTATTCAATTGCACACTAGCAGTGTTGTTGTGTATTTGATTACATGATACCACTGTTATCATGTAGTCATGACACGAAAGCAGTACTATCGTGTCTTCGATTACACGATAACATGTGTATCGTGTCATCAATTACACGATAACATGTGTATCGGGTAATCGAATACACGATAGCCATGCTAGCATGCAATCAAATACGCGATAGCACTGCTCGTGTGTGTTTGGGCAGTGCTATCGTGTATTCAAGGACACGATATGAGAAAAGTTGTGTCCTCAAATACACAAATTGTGTGTCTTGAAATACACGAAATTACCTCCTTTGATTGATTTGTGTGTCGTAACCTTGCGATAGCAAGAAAGAGGTGTGGATAGAGTTGGTTGTATTTCTTCCTTTTTCCATTGCGGCTGGTTTTGCTGCCATCTCCATGGGGGCACCTCTGCCTGCTTCTCCGTCGGTGGCTTCTCCTTGTGTGCCTTCTCATTGGGGGCACCTCTGCCTACTTCTCCGTTGGGGGCTTATTTGCCCTCTTCTCACCTTCTTTAGGTAGTTGCCTTCGGTTGACTTTTAAAAGCTTATGAGCCTTCGGTGAGTGTTCTCTTGAAACATATGCTTTGTGTACATCCAAGTTGTCTACTAGCAACCTTATTGTGTTAGAAGACTCCATTTTTTGAAGAACCCAATTATAAGTCCTACCCCCAAGCCCTACTTGTCCATCATATCTTACTTTTTTAGGGCGACCTCAATTAGGGTACTAATACCCTGAAGAATTCCCTGTACTAACACGTCTGCTGTAGTCGTTCTTTACACTGTGGAAACTGCTCTACAACTTTCATACACTTACTAAGAGATCTTGGGTCACAGTGTGTCCAGATACATGGCTGAGGGCTATATCTCTTCTTCTTCTTCTTCTTCATAGTGTTTTTCTCCTGGGTTTTAGTTGTTTGTATATCCTTCTGTTATGAAAGAAGACAATATTGTGTCATCGTGAACACGACTATCACTACTGTTGTGTTCTCAATGACACAATATCATAATGCACCATGTCATCGGATACACGACATCAAACCTGAGCAAAATTGTAACATTTAATATATCAAGTGGTTGCATTGCCGGTTCACGCGAACCCTAACCATCTTCCGTCGCACCGCCAAGATTTGTTTACAATCGTCGGCCGCAAACCCTAACCCTCTTCCGCTGCACCATCAAGATTTTCATGGGGAGGGTGTCGTGTAATCTGACGTTTATATACAGTTTGTGACATGATAGATGGTAGGGAGGGCAATCTGGGAATTTTATCGTCGAGGCTTCTAGGACACGCTTCATAGCCCAAACACACGATAGCATTGTTATAGTGTATTCGGGGACACGATAGCACTGCTATCGTGTATTCGAGGACAATAGCACGGAGGACGTGATAGCAATGCTATTGTGTAATCAAGTACACAATAGAGTTGATGTGGTGCTATCATGTATTCAATCGAGTACACGATAGAGCTGATATCGTGCTATCGTGTATTCGATGCTATCGTGTATTCGACTACACGATAGAGATGATATTGTGTACTGGGTTACACGATTTCAGTGCTATCGTATAAATAAGATGAACTATTCTTCACTTCTCCAAGCCACCGGCGGTCCGGTGCCTTTTTGCAGTTCTCGAGGGCTCGGAGAGGCTCCCAGCCGATGATCGCTGGCGACCACCAAGAGGAAGGACCAGCCGCCAACAGTGAAGCCAAAGAGAGGAGTCGAAGGCCCGAAACCTAAATTTTTAGCGTTATATATGGACGGGTCGGAGGGCTCTGGACGCGGACACAGTCTGTCCGCAGCCTGAGCCGTTTAATTGGCGGACAGAAAAAACTGTCTGTGGCCGCGTCCACAGCCGCGACGGACAGTTTTTTGTGTCAGTTTGGGCTGTAAAACGGACGGACAGACACAGACATTCGGACGCCGTTTACAGCCCTAGTCGCCCTGCAAGGCCCCTCCTTTCTCCTCCTCCACCCCCGCCCCTCCTCCTCCGTGACCACCCCCGGTGTCTCCTCCTCCTTCTTCCACCCCAACCCGGCCGCCCTGCAAGGCCCCTTCTTCCTCCTCCTCCGGACCGCCCCCCTCGTCTCCTCCTCCTTCTTCTACCCCCATCCCGCCGCCCTACAAAAAGGCCTTGGCTTTTTGCAGGGTGGCCCCTCCTTCCTCATCTTTCACCCCTGCCGCCCCTCGTTCCTCCTCCTCCACCCCCGCCGCCCCTTCTTCTTCCTACCTCGTCCATGGCTGCCGCCTCCCCTGCTGCAGCCCTCCTCGGACCTCGGACAGACAGCTGTCCGAGGACCCTTGGCCGTGGTCCTCGGACATCTCCTCCTTGGCGCGGACACGACCACGGACACCTCGGACACAGCCGGCCCCGTGGACATGGCTGTTCGAGAACAGCCCTAGGTGTGATAGTATTTGACTCCTTATGTTGGCTATGACATTTCCTTGTAATCCACAGGTATGAATAGGTTGATCGGATAGGGATATCCTGTTCTTATTTGCACAAAGTCTTCTCGACATACAACTCCAACAATGACCTCCCTGTTGTCTTACGAATGTTGAAGACACTTTTCAGATCTTCACCATCCCCCAAGACGTATGGTATGCATGGAAATACTGATGGAACTAGATATTTGAGGGATAGGTTACCCATTGCAGATTTGAATCTTAATCTTTGTTCAACTTGAACCAATAGATCTCCGAACTTCACTCGTCTATCAATGCTCATCAACTTCACTTTCCCACCTACGTATTCATGAGCACTTCTAAATAATCCATCGTAGTGTAGATAAACTACCACTTCTTCCATTACGACGTGGTTGAGGGCGGGGGAAGGATGTGTGAAGGGGCACGGCTGAGGGTGGGTTGAATGGCCATGTAATATGGAAAATTCCAAGTTTAAGGTTTCAGGAGGGCAAAATGGGATGACCAGGTCCCAAAACCAGGTATATGGGATGAGACCGAAAAAACTAGGTAATATGGCATTCTGACTTCATTGGCTAGGTAATATGAAAAAACTAAAAAAAAAGCATACTCCCTCGGGTCACTTTTAATTTAGTTCATTTGAAGAAAATTGTATTCATTAAAAGTGACCGGAGAGAGTACATAACTTCTTTTTTAACTCCAGTTGCGAGAAGACCTCATGGTCTACCTCCATTGATATGAGCCATTGATGCACAAGCTTCACGCTTGCACTGTGCTCTCCAGCAAAAGGAGGTATTGCTGTCTAGAGTGCACAACATAGGCATGTGTGCCCTCGATCTTAAAGATCGACATCTCTTATGGAGGATATCATAGCAAACATGCTCCAGGTGGACCAAAAATGCTTCCACAGTTGTCTGATTTAATATATTAGCCCTAATCCTGAAAGGGAAATTTACCAAATGATATATATTAAAATAAATAATAACCGATTGGAAAGAAGAAAACTTATTTTCCAATCTGTTTATGCCATGTAGGCACAAGCGTGGTGTTGGCCCCTGCACAGTCTTTTTTTAATCCTGACCCGAAAGACGTCACTGGAAGCGACGCTTTCCTCTTGTAATCAGGAAATGTGTCATTTCAACTAAAACCTTACATTTTGTTAGTTTTTTAACTAATGCGTTTCTAGAAGCGACGCCTTCCTCTGTTAATGAGCAAATGTGTCGTTTCAACTGATACCTTATATTTTGTTAGTTTTTCAATTAAACATGGGCACAACATGCGGCCTTCCATATCTTCATGAAGAATTCTCTGTTTATATTATACACATAGACATCAAGTACAACATTAAAGAAGTCGTTGAAGATGGTGAGATTGAACTCAAGTATTATAAGCCTGAGGAGCAAGTGGTCGATATCTTCACAAAGGCACTTCCAAGAGACAAGTTTCTTTATTTTGAATAAATGTTACGAGTTACAAAATTTGGCATTAAAGGGTAGTGATAAAAGTAATGATTATTTTGTCATTTAGTGCTTTGTAATTTGGGTTATGTTTGAGGGTAATTTAGATATTAGGTAATATTTTTATGCTTAGGACGAATGGACAAACATCTCAGCTCACATCAGCCCTTTTGAATGTTTGAAATGAGCCCACCTTCATCTCTATCTATTGTGTATGCATGTTTCGTATTAAGGTCTCACCTTTATATAAAAAATTAAGTATTTTCTTTTATTATTAATCTGTACTTTGATAATACTTTGTTGGCTTGTGAATGAGCCAGAGACACATAATAATCAAGGAAAATACTTGATTTTACCGGTAAAGGTGGGAGTTTGAATGTGAAACATGCATACACATAGAGATGAAGGGAGTCATTTCAAACATTCAAGACAGGGCTGATGTAACATTCAAGACGACAGGGTTGATGTGATTTGAGATGTTTGCCCTAAGCATAAATAAAGACATTACATATTTCTCAAAATACTCTCAAATATAACCCAAATTACAAAATCACTAAATGTCAAAACATTACTTTTAACCGACCGGTCTACGCTCCGATAAGCAAATGGTTTTTGTGTTTGGCAGAGAGTGTCGTAACTTCCCGATCACAATCCGCCAGATTACAATTGGACTATTTTGTTACCATATACGTTTGACCATTTTCACTTTCGATCAAATATGCCGTCACAGTGTCACCTCCTGTTGTTGTTTTAATTAATCTTCTTAATTGTACTCGTAAGTGTACGAATCGTATTAGAGTACAGTTGTACAATTTTACGAGGTCGAACCCACAGGGACTTGTATTTTTAAAATTCAAATCTTAAGATCCAAATTAATTACCCTTTTTTGAAGAATTAAGTTGATTTGATTAACTGCACTACTACTAATCAAAGACTAAAATTAATTATGCAATTGTTAACTAAATAACTAATCGAAAGACAATTAATTAAACTACGAAAAAAAATCTAATTGGCAGATGAAAATCACAACTTTGATAAGATACTAAAAACACTAGGACATAAGAATCAGCGGATGACAATCATAGGAGTAATTATTCAAAATTCACAATTGTTTTCACTGTTATCTCGTGGAGAATTAGAATTCGATCTATTCTCTTACGAAAAATATGAGCATAAAAGCATACAAATTTTCAAAATAGAATTTGTCTTCTCTTGCATATCAATAGATGAAATTAAAATCATTAGTTGTATCCATGGAATTCCATATCGGCGATATATCGCCGATATATCGATATCGGGCCCCACCCGATAAAACGAGACAGGCAAATATCATTTTTTGTTTTTTTTTCAAATATCGCCGATATATCGCTATTTAATAATAAAATAATATTTTCGGAAAAAAATTTGAAAAAAAAATTTTTTTTTTAAAAAAAAGGGGAAAAAATTAACTTTCCCACTTGTTTCCCATCCTAATATGCATATTTTAAAATCTATGCTTTGTCTAAATTGATATAACTCATTTTAGAAGTTAAATTATGAAATTATATGGTAAAAATTAGTTTTTGACTACCGATATTTTTTTACAAATATCTCCGATATATCTCCGATATTTTGTCTCTTAAGCCGACCGATACGATACCGATATCCGATACGGAATTCCATGGTTGTATCCATCATTAGATAAATCACAAATAATATCCAAACAACATACTAAAAATTATAGTTCAATGCATTAAATTGAGAATAACAATCATTAAAACACATTAATTTAGAGATAGCAATTGCATCACATGAATAATTTTCTTACAATTAATCATTGCTTCATCTCAACCCTAGACAGGAAATTAGTTACTCGTGCTAGGGAATTGAACACAAAATCAAAGGAATTCATTTTAATTCAAATCAAAATAACTTACAGGAATTTTGAGAAAATGAAAAAAATACAATGCACTGTTCCTCTTCTCTCTCGGTCGACTTCCTCTTCTCTCTCGGTCGACTGTTCCCAGCAACAGTCCGTTACAAGGCGATTACAACTTCAAACCATCAATCATGTCGAAACAAACAGAAAGAAGAAAAAAAACTAAAATTTTGGAACTGTAATGAAAGATGAAAATCAGAACTGTTCTCTTCTGGTCGTCTCCTTCTGCCGGCTCGACTCTGCTATGTTTATATAGATACTGCCACAGTTCATGCAATTTTCCAAATTAATTCTCGTGTAGATACTCCTCCAATTAGCTGCCGTCTAAATCAAGTAATCTGCAATTCGAATTGCCTCTAATCCCGTCCAAATTTGTAATAAAAATCCCAACTTTGAACTCTCAATACAGAGCCCAAATCATCCAAAAATTAAAACTTCCCAATATGAGACAAAATCCGACCCTTCTGTCATCTCAAACCGAATTGAAATTTGCATCTTACCATTCTAATCCAAAGCTGCAAGTGAAACTTCTTGATTCAGCTTTGTCGCATGCGTTCTTTCGAAATGAATCAGTTTCCTTTTTCTGTTTCTACTGCTCAATCGCCTGAATCGACTTCACAGGAACCTCCACCGTGACCTTCTATCGTCGCTCTTCCCCATGGCCCTTAGTCCGCCATCGTCTTCGCCTTAGCGCTCGACCGATCGTCGTTCAGCCGCCCTCGATCTGGTTTCACCACCTCCACACCGTCGAGTGCTCCTCCTTCTCCTATCTCCATCGCCATCAGCCTCTCTGTCGAGCTCAAGCCCAGGCCGCCGTCGTCCTCTTCATCGCCTCGCCGTGACCGTCGCCGTTGGCCATACCCCCCGGGCCTCGCCTTCTCTGTCGGCCGCTCGAACAGATTTCTTTCTGGATGGAACACCCGAGCTTCGGCTCAGGTTGTTTCTTTCATTTCTCTTTATTTTTTCTTCTGGCCCGACCCGAACGACTAACCCGGTTCTTTTTCTTTTTATTTTTTTCTTTTGTTTGGTTAAAACCCGTTGTATCAATCTCATCTGCCATATCGAATCTGAACGCCCGAACTTTAATTCCGTACCCGCTTTCTTCTTAAGTGAACATCAACGGTTCAGATTTTTAATGCACTTGATCTCAGCTCTTGGGTCACTTTGGCACTTCAAAGTTCAAACCCCCGCCTAATGGCTTCACTTTGGCCGTTCTGCAGTCCGAACACTTGAACCTACATAAATACAATATGTCCCACATTAGACGCACCAAATAATTGATAAAATTATAAAGCATATTTAAATTGAGCAATTTAAAGTGCATTACTTATTTAATTCCTAATTACTGAGCTAATTACTTGTAACCCACTTTATTCCTTATTTTAATTAGAAAATTAACTAACAAACAAGTAATTAGGAGTATATAAATGCGTATTTTTCATGCGTAACAAATACCTCCAAACCTAGATTTTGCTAGTCCTCGAGCAAAACACAAAATACAAACAAGAACATTAAAACTACTAAAAAATAAATGTCACTGTTATAGGGAATCATGATTGCATTTAGCACATACAACAAGCTTTTTAAACCCCCAGGTGTCCCTAGCTGGACAAGTGAAGTCTCGTGAGAGTTTGCAGTCATGCTACCTACAAACATGTATTTATAAAATTAACATTATTTATCTGAGTGAAAAAAAAATCAAACTAAACACTACAAAACACACAATCCTATTATTCCTTCAAATATACACTGCAATACTTAAGAAAACTAACTACATGTACTTGCATTTATAATCAACTGGAATATAGAAGCCCTCAAGCAAGTGGTTTTATTCTACACCTTCATCTTGGAAATTTTTGCTCAATATGATATGTCATGATAATTTAAATAGTAATGGTGCTGAACATTATAGCAATACACTCTAAATCTCTGTTTTATATATATATATCCAGTGTGACTCATTAATCAAAGTGCATCAGAATCTACATTATCATCCCAATCTCTAGGTCCATGATAGAACAAATGCTTACGCACCTCAACCAATATCCAATATATTTCGGATGTAAAAGGATAATACACCACATACATTTTATTTTTTCATTTTCTCTCTCTCTTTTTTCACTAATTTTTTTTCTCTCTCATATTTTTTGTGTGGCTATGCAATGCTTTATTGTCATGAACACTTAGGTTTAACAATCCCCTGGCCAATGACTCCTTAAATATGTTCAAGGCATTGGGTTGAATTCCCCCCTCCGGACCGGGAATTAGCTAATGTTGATCATATAACAGATAAAGCAGCCATTTGCTATTTTTGCATTTTTTTTCAATTTTTTTTTTCATTTTTTTCAGCATGGGTGTATTATACTTTTAACCTACTTCATTTCCTTGCCTCCGCCACAAGCCAAGCAAATGGTCTATCATGATCGTTTAAGCTCAACAATAACAATGTATCAACATATGACATTGACCAAAGTTATCCCACTCAGATTAGTACTCAACAAATTTCTAGAGGGTATTACTATATGTCGCTGAAGTGTGTGTGAGTGAGTTTTATTAGTTCAAGCATTTGATCCAAGAGGACTGTAATAGAATGATACTTCTCATTTAAGTGTCTCTATCTTCCAGTATTCTTACTCACACTTCCAATATAAATTAACCTCTTAAAAATTGAAGTAGTGGATTTTGGGGCCGTTTGGGCCGTGATTAAAAGCAAAACATCCACAGTGAATGTTTTGCAACACTGTAGCATTCTTGCTTTTTCCATATCCAGCTGAAACACCTCAGGTCGTATTTCACGCTGGATATAGAAAAAACATGAATGCTACAGTAACGTCTAAAATCTACTCTGGATATTTGGGCTTTTTCATGCCCCAAATGCCCCTTTTGTCTCTAGACCTTGTGGACGTAGATGTTGCTTTGGCGGTAAACCATAAGTGTTTAATGAAATATTTTTTTGTTAATTTTTTTTTTTTGTATGTGATAACTCGTGCGTCCTACATCAAGGAGGTGTAGAAGACCCACATACATCATTGTGGGTATGAAGAAATGTGTATTTGATTGTGTTTCTTGGCTAACTCAAAAAAGGAAAAATATGTAGTTTTTCCAACAAGTGGTATTGAAGCTAAGGTTGGAAGTTTTAATAACATTGTGGGTCTGCCCGTTGATACGTAACCATTTGTGTTTGTGTGTGTTGCTATGTGCACATACGTAAGCAATCGTTATAGTGCTTATGCACAATTTGGCCTTAATTATTAGGGGTTAAGTGTAAATTACTATATTACATTCCCTCTCTCCCTCAGCAATTGTCTAAATTAAAATCAGAAATGAACTAAATTAAGTTCACTTTGGAATCAAATCTTGGCTGGCATTTACTAAGAACCTTTTGTTGCTTTATGATGACGAGGGTGTGCTTAAATCTGTAGTTATCAAGGAACTCAATATCCAAACCACCCAAACAAGGAGCCATGTTTTAAATTGAATGCATCTTCTAGTTGAATCGGACTCCCTCCTTGTCTCTATGGTTGAGAGGCAGACGTCCATCCTTGGGTTATTTCTTCTATTGCTCAGGAAATTCAAGATATTGTAGCTACTCATGACATCTATTTCTATTATCGCCTAGAAAAGCTCTTCCACAGAAGAAACTCTTCCAAAAAAGCCTCTCTTCTTCATGTCTCTACATAACTCAGTGATTTTCATCTTTTGAAGGGAACATGTATACTTGCTAGGTCAGGCTTTGGAAGAGTCCATCAGTCACACACACACACGCCCCTCTTCATTTACAACCCCCTCCCCTGATGGATAACCTCCAGGCGGGATATCCTCCAGTTACAGGAACCATGGCGCAATGCTTGTGCGCTCCAACAAAAAATAGCTCCTTGGTGGAGCGCACAGGCTGTCGATCATCTACTGGCGGATAACCTCCAGGTGAACATAAAATGTTTCCCATTAATAGGCTAATAGTATGAGTAGGGCAAGCCTGCACTAACTCTAACCATAACCCAAACCCAGCCCCAGCCCCCGCTTGTAAAATATTTGGCGGGCGATTGAAATTTTTGCCTGGCTCCCTCTCATCCCTCTTTTTCCCTTCCTCTCCACACGACACCTCCCTCGTCGGCTGCTGCGATGTCCTCCATGAGCTCTCCTTTAAGGTGACGCTTTGATGATGGATTCCTCAATTCTGGGCAAATCTGAATCGGTTGATGTAAAATCTGGAATCTGACAGCCAAAACTCTTCCACTTGGGAATTCCTTCTGCCTATACGAGGTTAGTTATTTCTCTATTTCTTCTGTATTTTTTCTTCACTATGTTTTCATCATTTTTTATTCGATTTCTTCGAATAAAATTGTTGTTCTAAAGTTCGCGAATTTAAGATTGGAATGGAATTTAGACTGAAAAAAAGAGCAATTTTGGGTCAAAACGAAAATTGAGGTTGGTATAACGGTATGCTTATTTTGGAAGGTGCTCTAGATGGCAATGTCTGATCTTTAAATTTAAAGATTTGATTTTGTTTGGATTAATATGATGGTGGTTTTGTTATTTGAGTGTTGTTGTGTGAATTGTGCAGAGTAGGGATTGAGAATCCGACGATTGAGGTCCAGTTCGAGCGTTTGAATGTGGAAGCTGAAACTCATGTTGGTGGTAGAGCTTTACCCACAATCCCCAACTTCACCTTCAATATTTTTGAGGTTTTTTTTTTGAACTTTTAGAAGTACATGTTTGATTCATCAGCTGAGAATTGGAACTGTTGCTTGTATTACTATGTTAGGTGCTTTGATTAGTAGGCTAATAATATGTGTTTCTGTTCTTGTTGGTAAAAGGGGTTCTTAAACTATATTCGTATTCTTCCAAGTCAAAAGTAATTAGTGTCGATTCTTCATGATCTTAGTGGATCCTCAAACCTTCCAGGTAAAGATGACAGTCTTTGGATTGGGATGTGGATTTTTGTTTTATCTTTTTGCAGAAATTTGAGTTTTGATGAAATTTGCAGGATGACTTTGCTATTGGGTGGTCCCCCTGGATCTGGAAACTTTCCTGCTAGCTTTGGCAGGAAAGATTGATAAAGAACTGAAGGTAGTGTTTGAGAAGCTATATGGTTTTTTAGTACACAACTTTTTAGGGGATTTTTGCTTTGTGTTGCGAAAGCCAACATGGAACATCCTAACACCAGATTTCGGGGAGAGTAACATATAATGGTCATGGAATGGAAGAGTTTGTCCCTCAGAGGTACTCTGCTTATATCAGTCAGCATGATGTTCATATTGGAGAGATGACAGTGAGAGAAACCTTGGTTTCTCTGCAAGATGCCGAGGAGTGGGACACGTTATGGTAAGTACTTTTCAGAATTTTGCACAGTTGTATACTTCTAACTATAGCAAATTAAAGTGAATATCTAATGGTGTTTTAATTGTTTACTATCTCTCTCTTACAAATATGCTAACAGAGTTATCCATGAGAGAGAAGACAGCAAGTACACTTATATCACATATGTACATATCATGAAATTTGATGGAATATTTGTTACTTTGGCGATATTTGCATAATAAGTGTACTTGGGGAGCTTCTGAAAAACTAGTCTTATTCATCTCATTTTGCAGATTTTAGGTTTGGATGTAATGTTGAGAGGTATCTCTAGTGGACAAAAGAAGCGTGTTACAACTGGTAAAGTCCTCAACCGAATAAACGGCTTTCAACTTCTTCTCTGAGTTTCTTCTCAACTATTTTGCTAAAGCTGTTGTAAACTTAATAGGAACGATATCATTGTCTTTTGTCTGCTAACTCTTAATCTGATAAACAGGTGAGATGCTTGTTGGGCAGGCAAAGGCATTATTCATAGATGAAATATCCACTGGTCTGGACAGCCCGACAACATACCAATTTGTCAATTCCTTGAGACACTCCGTCCACATTCTTGGGCCGGGGGGGGGGGGGGGGGGGGTGTTACTTCAGCCAGCGACATCATCCTTCTCTCTGATGGACAAATAGTATACCAGGGCCCTTGTGAATATGTACTATAATTTTTTGAATCAATGGGTTTCAAATGCCCTGCAAGGAATATTTATATATGTATTTAGGTGAATGAGGCATATATTTTATGGGATGAATTTTACAAGTGAAGATCTCTATGTAATTGAACAACATAAATGTCCTTATGGAACCATCCACCTACTCTGCTTCAATATTATGCAATAGAAGAGGAGCTGATTGTGTAAAAAAGATAAATATTGAAATCTCTATGTAGGTCAATTGTTGATATTTTGGAGGTTGAAATCTCTGTGTAAGAAGGTACTTGCTTTCATTTAGTTATTGTTAATCTACTTGTATGGACTAATGATGTTGTTATCTGGTTGCTAATCTAAATTCATTTGAAATACATGCTATATGAAGGATCTTTAGCTCAAGTTGGAAGAGCAGTCAAGAAGTGGGTGACACTCCATTCTTGAGAGGTGGTGGTTTAAATCCACCAAGGTCCTTGTAAAGACATTGCCAAGAAAAAGGCCCTTGTAAAGAGGTGAAATATAAGATTTCACAAAGTAAGAAACAAAGTAAGAATTATGGAGATATAAGTTTACATTGTTCATTCTAAAATTTTTGTCATCCATCAGTATTTGTGGCTGGTAGAGAAAGTGGCTATTCATCTACTCAGTATTTATGGAGCCATTCTTTCTATATTTGTAGACAGACATGACGGGCAGTTGTAATAGGAAAAAAATCCATTTTGTACTTCCAGCTTTTGAAACTTTTACAGAGATGAGTTTTATGTCAATCGCAGTAAAGGGGATTAAAATGTGTAAGCCAAAGTAGGGGTGTCACGGAAGACAATAAAGGCTCCCTCCTATAGCAATTCCTAGTTCTAACTCATTTATGCCAGCTAAAAAATCTCAGTTAAGATAATAATAAGCTTTCCTCATAATCTTAGATTTCGTCATGATAAGTGGATCTTTGGCAATAGCGCGATAATCAATTTTGTAGAGCACTAAGGTTCAATTCTTGGTTACAAATTATCTTTCTTTTGCAAGGACTGAGTTATACTGAGAAAGTCATGGACTAAAAGCTTGGGCACAAATGATCTTTTTTTTGCAAGGACCAAGTTATCATGCCTTGTTTAAACCTTATGAAGGACCAATTAGAGCATTTACAAGGCTCTTGGTGGACTCGAACCACCATGTTCTTAGGAATATGATTCCCAAGTGCTTTCCCCATTAAGCTAAAGGGCCATTCCCTTGAATAATTTATATAGATATATGTCAGCCTATGAACACTCAACTACATTACTACATTTGCAACATTAGAAACACCAAACACATAAAAAAACCAAAGTGCATGGACTAACATGAGGAATCAGTCAGCATTATCATGAGAAATGCAACAATTTCATGGCAAATAATCGTTATGAAAGTATTTTTCGAAACTGGCCCAACGATTTCCTATTCTTCAGCATGATATAGTCCAAACCACCTTGCATCCGTGTCTCTCAAGAACTGGAACTGATCAGATAAGAAACACAGGCTAAATAAAACTAAGAAAGGAAGAAAAAGAACAAAAGAATAATATCTGACTTGAGTTGCATTCCAGTTCTTATTTTTTTAGCTTTTTTTTACCTCGACCTCTTTTGCCTTCCACTTAAAAAGTTGTCTTCTTCATTCTCCTTTTCTTACCTCCCAAGGAACTCAACTGTATTGATGTATGTCACTCCAACTCTGCATCTCACTTATTGTTGGATAAGAATAAACAAACGAGTTGGATGTTCACTCATTGCCATCTTGTTCCCTGTATCACCCCACAACCACCATTCTGTGAGCTCTATATTTGCCTGGATAAGAGCTCTCCATATATATGTGAAATTGTTCTACATAAAAATCAGCTTGTCAATGATAACTCATGTAACTTGCTCATCAGTTTACACATATTCTTATCCAAACGATCACGATGACAGCATAGAATGACATTCAGACCACGAAAATTAAATGGAACCTCAAAGATAAAATACCACTATCCCCAGTTAAAAGTATATTACATAGTCTATAACTTACATTTTGACCAACAATATCAGTCAAAAGCTTCATATTTGCCTCATTTCAAACATGCACATCCCGACGAACAGCCTCCAAAAGAAAGAAACAAATGAAAAATCGATGGTGACAGTTGTTTGTCTCAATTTATTTGTCACATCACCAGAAAATTTTGATAAATGAAGCAGGATCTCAGCAGCCGAGGTTTTGGAATTAGAGTAAAATTCAAGAAAATGAAGTCTAAAATGTGGAAAATGCGAAAAATTTGTAGATTTCAGCTATTGAAAGCATAGGGTAGTGCTTCTTCCTTACACTAGTGACTAAAATATTGTTTTGGCACTATCTCAGAAGATCGGAGATCTCTTGGAAACCCATTTTTGACCCCAAACAAAAGAAGAAGAAAAAAGCAAAGCAAAAGAAGCTAGCATGTTTAACTAACTTGAACCAATCCTAGTTCCTTCGACCTTACTAAGATAAGACGATGAAAAGTTTTCATAAAACCTCCATCTAGTTCATTCCTATTTCTGCCATTTAAGGCATGAAATTGAGTAACGGCTCAAGATTGGGATGAAAACCTGGAAAAGAGAAAAGATTTCAGCATAAACAAAGAGTAAAGTTCATACATTTCATCCAAGTTGGGTCCAAGGTCGCCGACTGGAGCTTGGGAGACGCACATATGAGCGTGCTGGCGGAGAGAGATGCACAACCGCGTGTAGAGGTGCAGCCAAGTATGGTGGCGCCCCCCATATCACGGGTGGCTAGAGGCAACAGTCGTCGGCAGAGGCAGGCCTGAGATCACCGGCGGGGGCGAGTTCAAGATTGCCGGAAGAGGCTGGCTCGAGATCTTAGCCATAGGTTCGCCGACAATGGAAACCGGCATGACAGAGTCGCGGAGCGCAGTGGGAGGGTGAGGAGGACTAAAATTTGAAAGGGTTAGGGATTGCCCATGGAGCACGAAGGCAGCCTGCCTGGTCGACGGAGACGGCGAAGCCGAATGTCGCCGTGAGAGCAGCCACCTGGACAAGCAGCAAGCTTGTCGGAAGTTTGTCCGGACTGCGGCGGGTGAGCGGCGCGGTGGTGGCGGCGGCGGCGGATCGGATCAGGAGCGGAAGAGTATGGTTTTATATGACTGCAGCATGACCATGGTTAGTTGCAGGGTTAGTTGTTATAACCAAAAATGACACTGAGATCGTCATCCTACGGTATACAAAATCGTTCTCATACAAGCTAGATGGGAACGATCTCATACAAACCGTTCTTTTTTTTTAATAGTATTAGTGACAGCAACTTATTTCGCCCACTGCACTAAATAATTTCTCCATCTTTGGGCCTTAACTTATGTGCTGTTGTGACACACTCGGAACCACAAACACTGCCGCGAGCTGATATATTATATGAATTATGAAGTACCCAAGGTAATTTTCAAATCCAAATAAAGGAAGAAGATCGATATAAAACAGCATTATCTGACCCTTTTGGACATTATGAATGGAATGTTATGCATTTTGGTTTTAAGAATGACCCATCTGAACTCTAAAAAATAATGAATGAGATATTTAATCCTTATATTGACTTTATTATAGTCTATATTGATGATGAGGGCACAGATTAGTGGGCCCAGCACAAAGTAGTTTTTTTCTTAATAATACTAGTGATAGTCTTAAAAATGACCCATCTGAATACCAAAAAATAATGAATGAGATATTTAATCCTTATACTGACTTTAGTATAGTCTATAATGATGATGAAGGCACATATTAGTGGGCCCAACACAAAGTAGTTTTTTCTTAATAGTATTAGTGACAGTAACTTGTTTCGCCCACCACACTAAACAATTTCTCCATCTTTGGGCCTTAACTTATGTGCGGTTGTGACACACTAGGAATGACAAACATTGCCGCATACTGAGGGTAATTTGCAAATCTAAATAAAGGAAGAAGATTGATATAAAACGGCCTTATTTGTCCCTTTTGGACATTATGAATGGAATGTTATGCCTTTTGATCTTATGAATGTCCCATCTGAATTCCAAAAAATAATGAATGAGATATTTAATCCTTATACTGACTTTAGTATAGTTTTATATTGATGTTGTTCTAATATTTTCCCCCAATATTGATAAACATTGGAAACATTTGAGAATATTTCTCAATATCCCTAAATCGTGGAAACCATATATTTTATTCTTTCGTTTAACTAGTTTGTGTATTTTTCGTAACAAACCCTAACCCTAAACTCTAGAAACTACAAATTTACTTCTTCCATCTAAATACTTGTGTTTATTATGCATAGTAAACCCTAACCCTACACCTTAGAAATTAAGTATTTGATTCGTCCGTCTAAGTGATCTTTTTTGTTTTAATATTCCTCCATATCCTACATCTGAAGCATCTGTTTTACTTATTTTGAAAGCATTTGGTCAAGAATGAAAAGACAAGGAAGGTGTTTTACCTTTTCTTTAATTCTTTGTACTGTATTAGTATGTTCATTGGTCCATTCTTGAGGCTCCTTTTTTAATCTATTTGTTAATAACTTTCTATCTTTAGCTAAGAATTTATAAAATTCCAAGACATGATTTAAGCATCCCAAAAATCTTTGCAATTATTTTTTGTCTTTTAATTCATTGCGGAATTTATCAGCAAAACTTATTACTCTGTCTATAGGTCGTATTGTTCTTCTTTTTTTTTGAATTTATAAATTGTCTAGTTGACCAATGGCAGAAGAGAACTTGAAATTTTCTTCCATGGTGGTTTTGGACCAGCTAGTTTGAAGCACGAGTGGTGTCCTTTTGGCCAACATTGCATTAGTCGCCAACTTGGACAATCTTTAAATTAAGGTCCCTATCAAGCACAAGCTTGCAAAACGTGTTCCAAGTCAAAATATATATACAAGTTGAAATGTGTACGGTTCTATAGAACGAGCTGATCGTGTGGATGGAGATTTGTAAAAAAAGAGGGTGGACTATTGACTGTTGTCTTATCTTTGGAAAATTGAGAATGCTATACAGTCTCTGGCTAATGTAAAAGCTGATATAACTTCTGTGTGACTAATTGTCGACGAATGTGGACCCTGGCTGCGGACTGAATTGAGGATGGTCTTGAACTTATCTGCAGGTGGATTCTTCAAAACTCAGCATGTCTCAATTTAAGCCGATAAGCCACTGTATGTACTAAATCTAGCGATGCACCATGCAAGAAAAGCATTTAAAAACTTGTAATAAGAGGATACTACATTAAAACATGAAGTAAGATAGGATGTTACCGCTTTGGGGTGGATTCACATACAAGTACGATAGGATGGAGGATTCATGAAGAAAAAAAAAGAGGGAGTTAGGAATCAGGCAAAAGGATAATTTCCGAGATGGTAGCTACCCCAACTATATAATATTTCCATAATAATCTAGAGCCGAATGTAAGATAACGTACAATTATGACATTGAACTACCCAAATGCTTACATTTTTTATTTTCACTTCATTATTGTTGTACTCTGTCTCTACCATGAAACCCTGAAAAAAATACTCCCTCCGTTCCAAAATACTACATACATTTGAGAAAATTTTCATTTTTATTTGACCATGAAGCCCACAAGGAAGTCACATGATTCCTTCTCCCTAATATCGTGTCCAACTTGTATGCTCATTCACGAACCAAGTTCAAGCCAATCCTTCCAAGTTTTCTTCAATTTTGGAAAGAGGAAGTCACGTGATTTGGCAAAATATATATAGTATTTTGGAACAATGAATATTTTCAAATGTACATAGTATTTTGGAACGGATGGAGTATATAGGATGGGGGGAGTATTTATGTCACGCCCCGGGATTTCTAACCTCGATCAGAGTGCGGAAGCCATCGAAGATACCGATAATCTTGAGGTCGAGACCCCGGGCACGTGACCGATCAGTCGTTTACCACCGCCAATTACACCATCTCCAAAGGATGCGTAATCGACCAGCCAAAAATTCAGTTATACAGTCTCCAATAAACATCATCAATATAAATGAAATGATCCTACTTAGATTTATTACAACTGATAAATTTAAAATAGTCAACAAAATAAAATATCTAGTCTATGACACACATCGGCCAACAATTCATAAAGTTTATCAAAATAAACTAACAATAAAAAATTCTCTTAATTTTCTTCAAAGCATCAGCATCACCTTCCTGCACTGCAATCTTCCCCAATCAATTCTTTTTCACGCCTGCATAAGAGGATGTATGAGTACTTCATCGAAATACTCAGTAAGATGTAAAAACCCACCAGAGAAACAACAAATAGCATGAAGAAGGTTCTAATCAATAGAAACAGGAATATTCAATAACTGTAGGAATAGTCTCAAGGTTCACTTTACCTGAGTAGAAAAGTCAAATAATAATCTCAACTCGCAAGTATTGGGAAAATATCAGATTTCAATGACTCTAGACAATCACAAGTGTAAGGAGAGAAGATAGTCACATTACCAATAGCTCCAGGCATCCAAAGTGCAATGATTTTCTAATTTCTACTCGCTGAACTTACCACTCACAAGTGCTGATTACCAGAATCACCCTAGAGGTTCTCCCTTCGGAACCCGGCCATGCGTCTAGGATGCTGGCTCCATCAGTGCTTACGGACACAATGGGCAGAGACTGTAGACCTTCCGTAATATCATACAGTCTAAACATACATATATGTCTTAATCGGCTGAACTACAAAGGTTCAATATTAATCGGAGATCTTGCAAGATCTAGCAATGGCTCTCTAAGCATACTATGATTCCACCTCAAAGAGATCCTCGCAAGGTTCATATCAAACTGAACAATGTCACAAGAAGAGCAGAGGTCGCAATACTATGAGATTCAAGGTATCTTTTACCAGAATAGACTCACTCAAGGAGTATAATAATCATCAATATCTCTCAATAGAATACAATTCCTCGCAAGGACACAGCTGAGATTCCAACATCTTGAACAACATATGACTCACCATTGGAGTATCAAATAGGTTTCAACCATAATTTAAACAACATGTTCATGCCTAGCCCTAGATAGGAACATCTCTGGAATCTGGGATTTACAACTTACAAGACTGAATTTACATTAAGAGAATGGTATTGGAACGTTTGGTCTCTAACTGGAAACTCAAACTAACACCAAGCTGTACTTTGAACCCAAGGACGATTTGACTATAGGTCACACTGACATATCCCATAATATTCATCCTTTGGACTAACTATTCTTACTGTAATAATCTTCATCATGTTGTATAATATGTATTAGTGATACTTTAATCATATTAGACCATATCGTTGAGTATTAGTAGGTACTAGTAACTTAAACCCTAATTATAGTAACTATTTTAGTTCATAATAGCCCACTTCCGATTGTCCTCACAGTCAGTACAGTTGGAATTTAACTTCGAAATTTTTACTGTAGATATCCCTACGAGTCTAGTTTCCAACCTCACCAACGGTTTATTTTTATGATTTTTCTGTAATTAGTTATGATTTTTATACTATAGATTATTAGCACATAAACAGTACTGGCCGAAAACCCTAATCTTAATCATGCTTAGTAATCACGTTTTATTAACCTTTAATTATGATACTAAGGTCTTATAGGACTTAGGTACACCCTTCCTAGGTTATTTCAGTCCCTTAAAGGTTCTAGGATTTAGTTAACACATACTTGTATGTATCTCATTACACAAACCAGTTTAAGATATTCCTTTTTTATAAAGGAGGTCTTAATGCTAGGAACTCAACTATTGTAACACCCGAAAAATTTGTACGTTAACTAAAGGTTTCTATTTAGGTAACTGTTCTAAAATAGGAAAGTTCGTTGCCTGATTTGATTTCTGGATGTGCGATGTGCTTTGATGTGTTATTTGATGTTTATGATGTGGTATGATTTGTTAATCGCATGACTATTAGTAGTAGAAAACCAGGACACGAGGGTTGGTCCTGGCGCTGGGCACAACCTGGCGCTGAGGCGAGCTTGGCGCCAGGGTCTGAGACCACCTGACGCCAGGAGTGGGGCCAGGCGCCAGGGCATGTGTTCAAGTGGATAAGACCCATTTGAATTTCATAATTAATCAGTTAATTTTGGTTTTATACGTGGTCCGTGGTCTACACGAGATAGTATAACGAGTAGTACAACCGCGGGACACCAGAGTCATGTGTGTGCAGGACTCTAGCTTTAGACGCACAGACCTGGGTGCAGGGCCATGTGGCACAGGCCCAGGGAGTCATGTGAACGTGGGTAACTAGCCACAAGGAGATCTTTAGAGGATTGGAGTGAATCTTAGAGCAAAATCTACGATTTGACCTAATAGCGGTAAATATGGTAAGTATCGCGGAGGATCGGGAAGTATCAGTTCGGTTAAGATAATTAGGAAGATAAATATTAATTAAAAAGAGATAAATATTTCACTTTTTAATCAACCAATAGGAAGGGGACATCTAGTTGGTTGGCCTAGATATAGTAGTTTCTTAGTTTGGAACGAGATATGTAAAGTATGATTAAGATTGTAAGCTCGGCCAGTACTATTTCTGTGTCAACAGTCTGTAGTAAATAAATCATAACTAATTCAAGAAAAACCGAAAAAATATAAACTTAGTGCGGTTAGAAACTAGACTCATATGGCTAACTCCAATAAAAATTTCAGAGTCTAAGGCTAACTGTACTGACCGTGGGAAGAGTCGGAAGTGGACTGTTACGGGTATGACAGTGTGCTGTAATTATGATTAAGATAGTGAACGAATCTTATTAGAGATTTGAAATCCTAATTAAATGAGGAAAACCCAATGGATTAACATGGTTGAACGTACCTTACTAATGAGGGAGACCTTTTAATTGGTTAGTTGGGATTTGGGATTAGGAAGGATCTAATTAGGAGATATCCTAGTTGGAGGAGGCTTTGGCTATAAAAGCCAAGGAGGAGGACGCCCATATGCTTCACGCCAAAAGCTTTGGATGCCTTGTGTAAAGCCCTAGCCCTTCTCCCTTTTCTTGACACCAATTCCAACAACCTTCTACCTCTTCCCTCAACCTCTTTTCTCGTGCGATCGAAGGTGTGGAGGCGTCGTTGTGAAGGAGAAGTGACGAGCTACGCGTGGAGGTGTATTTCGCATACATCTAAGTGGTAGGATGGTTTTTCCTAACCAATTTGGTTTGCACTTATTTGGTTCTTTCATATTGTGATTAATTTATGATCCTATTCATATTATCTCAGAGATAAGAGTGCCTAATGTTTGTTTCATGAGAGATTTCTTGTTGTTTGATAAATAAGAGTGCTCATAATGTCATACCTTGTTTAATGCTTCATGTTGATGCATATATGCCTACTTTTGATGGGAATATCTATAGGTCATGTCTCTTGAACGTGGACGGTCATGAAAGTTATCTTCTTTATTCTGTTATATCCTGATTTAATAGTCCAATATGGTTAAGGAATGTATTAATAATGTTAAAAGCATAATTAGATCAAGGTTGATGCCTTGAATCTAGTTTAAGATATTAGTATCAATTAGAATCAATCATTATAATCATTAATTTCCAGAACATACCAGAGTCTAGAATTACTCTAGGAGGGGAGTAATTAAGGGTATTAATGTTGTATTATCATGGTTAATGGGTATTAGTACATGATTACATATTATAAGTAAGTAATGTGCTCTCGGCCAGAACTGTTTCTGCGCCAACAGTGCTCAGTATAAAAATCATAATTAAATGTATAAAAATCATAAAAATATGCCGTTAGTAGGGTTATAAACTAGACTCATAGGGTTATCTGCTGTTAAAATTTCAGAGTCAGAGTTCTTCGGTGTTGACGGTGGGGTCAGTCGTAAGTTGGCTGGACAGTATAAGACAGTTTACTGGAATTAGGGTTTTAAAGCACTAATAAGTATTATTACTCATAATATGATATGATCTGATTAAAATAACACTAATACGGAATGATAAAACTACTTATGAGTCACTGTAATAAGTGAAGGAGTTTAAAAGATGAAGACTTTGGGATGAGTCAGTGTGCACAAGAGTCAATTTGGTCTTGTTTCTATGGTTCGTCGTGGTGTCGGTTTGAGTATCTAATTGGAGATCAAACTTTCTTAGAAAGGTATCTTGAGATTAAAAGTAATACAATTCCATACTTAGAGATATCCCTATCAAAGGTAAGACATGATGCATGACGTGTAATCTAAGAGTGAAATTCATTATTCCTCAGATTGTGAGTCTTCATTATTCTCTTCATTATGCGAGATATGTGAATCTTTTTGTTACTCCCTGAGAGAGAGCTATATATGTTGTTGAGAAACCTTGATTATTTGTTTCATACTCCATGAGGGAGTCATTGCGGTAAGAGTTACCCTATTCTCATAAAGGTGAGACTTGTGCTTTTGTTGAATCATTGTCCAGTTTGACATTGACCTATTTCTCCACTTATTAAAAGATGGAATCATAGTATGCTCACGAGCCATTGCTAGGTTATGAGTGACCTCCGATATTTATGGAACATGGTTTCCCTATTGCCCGAAAGGAGGCAAATACATACGTCTTAGACTGGTTAATATTACGGAAGGTCTTCAGTCTCCGCTCATTGTGCCCGTAAGCACAGATGGGGCCAGCATGCCTAGACGCGTGGCCGGGTTCCAAAAAGAGAACCTCTAGGATGTTCTTGTATATTTTACCTTTCGAGATCGATAAATTCCGCGAGCAGAAATTGTAACTCCTTGCACCATAGATGCCTGGAGCCTTGAGTGTCTTGACCATTCTCTCCTTACACCGATATTTGTTTGGAGTCATATTGAGATTATTCTTTCCGATACTTTTCCATTGGAACTATTATCATCTGACCTTGCTATTCTTGCAACATAAACCCATGAGTGGTCTTTCAGAGAGTGTTTATTCCTGTTTATCTGAGTGATCTATTCTTCATAACCTATTTTATCTTCTTGGTGGGTTTTTTACATCCTACTGGGTATTTCTATGAAATACTCACGCATCCTCTTATGCAGGCCTCAAAGATCAGTAAGTCAGAATTTTGCAGTTCAGAAAGGTGTAGCAGATGCATGGGAAATGTCTTGAAGAATTACTTTATTTACTCTATTGCATTTTGTTAGAACTTCTTTAGTATTGGCCAGTGTGTGCCTGAATTCGATGTTTGCTTTATTTGATAGTTTTTATTTAATCTGCTGTAATAATCTCAGTAGGATCCATTTGCTACATTGACAATGTTATTTAAAATTTGATGAAGAAGTTCTTAGTTCTCAATTTCTAAGTTTCGTTATGAGTTCCTGGTGATGTCTATTACACGTTCTTTTTGTAACGATGTAATTGACCCGAGTGATCGAGTATTCGGTTGCGTCCCAAGGTTCCTATCTCGGCTTTTATTTGGTTTACTTAAAGGCTTCCGCACTCCAATCAAGGTCAGGAATTTTGGGGCGTGACAACTATGATCATATAGAACAATCAAATTAGAACTTTTTCAAAGCAAATATAGAACTTTCTGACTTCCAAACGATCAAGAGATGTATTACACAACGACGTTCCCATCTAAGAACTAGCATGCAAGGAAGGAAGATATAACACTCAAATAATATCAATATGTATACTCATACTCATCACATCATGGAATCTCTCATCAATCCAAGCACTTTACACAACTCTACTTACTGAAATAAGACGATATAAGTCATCACGTAATTCTCATGAGAATGGATTGAAAGAAATTCAACGTAAGGAAAAAATCATCCTACCACTTTCGTTATGAGTGTCTTGCCCTTCTACGCATAGCTTGTCTCCTCCTCTTCGCAACGACGCCTCTGGTCAATGCTATGGAGAGGATCTAAGTCAAGAATATGGCTTGGAGTAGAGATGAATGGGTGTAGGAGGAAGGAGAAAACACAAGTCGTCACACACTAGGGTTTGGCGTGCATATGCACAGGTCGACCCCTCTTATAGGTTTAAATACTTAATTCTAGAGTATCTCCTCCTTTGAATATCTTTCCTTATCACAATCCCATTACTCCAATAGGAATCTTCCACAATCTTAATATGGACGTCCTCTCCCAATTTGGTTAGGATTTGGTATCCTTTCCTCATTAGATTTTCAACAAAATCAGCAACTTCCGGATTCGGATTCTGTCGGTGCGATCAATCGCGACCGATAGGTGATCGATCGCTGCAGTCTTTCACGTTAAACCAGTACTTTCAATCGATCATTTCCAAAGGCGATCGATCACTGCCCATTTTTGCCAAATCACAGTTCTTTCAATCGATCGTTTTCAAGGCGATCGATCGCTGCTCCAAAAATTGCACTTTCAGTATTTTCGATCGATCGCTTCCATAGGTGATCGATCGTGTCTACCTTGTTCTCGGTTTTGAATCTTGCCCGATCAATCGCATATCAACTTGCAATCGATTGCGTACAAAATTTCAAACGACTATAACTTCTTGCTCAAAACTTCGAATTGCGAATAGTTGATGGCGTTGGAAAGCTTTCTTCGTGCAATTTAATATCAACTCCCGACTTCTCATTGGTCCACCAATCCACATTTCTTATCCGATTTTTTTTCGGGTGTTACAATTTCAGAGGAAACCAACTCTATAGATGAAAATACTAAAGAAGCAATATGCAAAGATTACCAATGTAGAATTAATAATGAGATATTGGCATCTATATCTTCCCTTATCCATTGTAAATAGTCAAGCTTCCTAAAAGCTCATGTTGTCGCCCAGAACAAAAATCTCCACATGGAAATAATAGAGGGGAGAGTGAATATGGCCCTAATTGACGGGAGGGCAAAAGTGCCATGGAACACCAATGACGAAACCCTACAACCTCTGAACCAAAAAATTACGTGAAATCCTACACAAATGAATAAAAAAAAAAGACCTTACAAAGTCATTTTCCATCACTCGCACCTGCACCTTACCTGAACCAAAAACTTCTTCGCCATGGCGAACCAGTACCCGTCTCCATTAGTCCTCTTCTGCTCTTTCTCTCTTTCACTACTCTTCCTAACTCATCCTACAACCTCTGATCCACAGACCCAGTTCATCACCATCAACTGCAGCAAGAGCAACGCCACCAACCTCCCCGCCTCTTCCTCCAACATCGAGGCTGTGCTCTCTGACATGCGGCGCAACGTCTCCTCCTCCTCCCGCTTTGCTGCCGCCCAACGCAACCAAGGACCAGAGCCCGTTTACGGAATCTTCCAGTGCCGGGAGTACCTCTCCTTCGCAGACTGTCTCACTTGCTTTACCACTGCCGCCGCCCGGGTCCGCCGCGACTGCCCCTCCTCCGACGGTTCGACAGTTTACTATGATGGATGCTTTCTCCGGTACGAGAAATACTTTCTTTACAACGACTTCACCGAGCCGAGCCGCACTAGGATCTGCGAGCAGTGGGAGATGAATGCTCAGGATGGCGCGTTCAACTCCACAGCCTTGAGCATCCTGTTGGACCTCATCGAGGCAGTGCCGATGATGGACCGGTTCTTCTCAGCGACTAAGAGGGTGGTGGAGGGAGGCGGGTCGGCTGTCTACGGGGTGGGGCAGTGCGTCCTGACGCTGAGCCGAAGTTACTGCTCCAACTGCTTGAGATTGGCCTATAGTAACATCCGGGACTGCCTGCCGACCGCAGGAGCAAGAGCGGTGGACGTGGCATGCTTCCTGAGGTACTTCGACCGAGCCTTTGTTAATGACAGTCAGGTGGTTGATCTGGATCGGTTCATCCAAAGTACTGGTGAGGAGATCTCATTCAAAAACTAATGTTGGTTATTGTACCATCATTATGTGTAGTAAATTGAACCGCTTAATCTCAGTGGTACACATATATCTCAAGGACAATGTTTCTTTGATGCCATGTTTATATACTTTAGAGCTCTGAACTTGCAAAAGATTGATATGCCAGAGCTCCTTGATCAAAGAATTTTTTGTCCTCCCGAGGTTATCCTCCAGAATATCCTCTACTTCATAGGTGCCGTTGATTGCCAAGATCATCGGAGCACACAGAAAATTACTCTTTGCTGGATCGCACATTCTGTTGTAGTGGAGGATAACCTCGGGATGTAAGTGGGAGGATCCAAAACTCTTCCCTTGCCATGTTGCTTGAGCCTGACAATTTGATCAGCTGTTCAACATGAGTGAAATGAGTAATGGATCAATTAGGGGCCATCTAACGGTATGCAAATGAATTGGAGGATAATGATTTTGCAGGAGGTTCAAAACAGGGGAAAACTGCAGTTATCGCCTCAGCTGGTGCCGGAGCAGCTGTTTTAGTTTTGGCTTTGGCTGTCCTCATCCTGGTAATCTTCATCAGAAGAGCCAAACGCACTAGAATGGCCAGTTCATATGGTATTGCTTCTTTCATTTCTAGTTCTTACTCTGATGCATTTTGATTTGTGTGCAAACAAGTCCAGCATAATTGTTGCCCAACAAAAAATTGCAACACAAGTATCCATTTGGCTTGGTGGAGAAATTACACAGTGCACCTGGCATGCCATGTGGGATTTGCACCAAGATATGAGTCGTCGGTCTTGAAAATATCGGAGGGTTTGGTTGGGCGTTTACAATTTGGATGAGTAGTCTGCCACCCCACGGTTTAGCCAGCCCACCCCTTTACAAGGTCGGTGGACATCCACCGTACCTGGGCAAGTGAACTATCATACTAATCATTTTCCATAGGAAAATCAATGATTGTGGATTACTACAACTGCAGTGACCATGGTCCTGACCGAGCTAAAGGGGTCGGCAAGTTTCGCCTACAATGATCTTAAACATGCAACAGACAACTTCAGTGACAAGAACAAGCTAGGACAGGGAGGATTTGCATCTGTTTACAAGGTAAATTGATGGCCTGAGAGGAAAGAGCTTGCAGCCTTTAATACAACTGTTCATTTGAATTTTTTTTCTACTTTCTGCTCACCAGGGAATGCTGAGAACTGGTAGAGTTGTTGCCGTCAAAAAACTCAAAATATCAGAAACTGCTCGAGCAAAGGAAGATTTTGAAATTGAAGTGACATTAATCAGTAATATTAATCACCGGAATCTCGTCCCTCTCCTTGGCTGTTGCAGGAAAGGCCCAGATCTATTGTTTGTGTATGAATTCTTGGAGAATGGTAGCCTTGATAGATATCTATATGGTATGAACTGAGTAATCACTGACTTAAAGATTGTTTTCAGTATAATGTTAAAAAAAATTGTGGCACTACATAATCCCCATTTGCCGGGCAGGTGACAAACATGGAACTCTGTGTTGGAAACAAAGGCTCAGTATAATCCTAGGCGCAGCTCGTGGACTGGCGTACTTGCATGAGGAATCTTATATTAAGATCATACATAGGGACGTTAAATCAAGCAACATACTTCTTGATGAAGGCTTTCAGCCCAAAATTGCAGATTTTGGACTTGCCAGGCTGCTTACCCAAGACAGGAGCCATGTGAGCACTAGACTGGCTGGCACCCTGTGAGTCATAACTTCACTTTCACTCTCTAGCTTACTTCATCCATATAGCTTTTTACTACTTAGGGGCCGTTTGGGGCGTGATAAAAACCAAATATCCACGTGGATAATCCATTTTCAGGTGGATTTTTTGAAATTATCCATTATCCAGCTGAAACACCTCCTGAGGTATTTCAGCTGGATAGTGGATAATTTCAAAAAATCCACCTGAAAGTGGATTATCCACAGTGGATATTTGGTTTTTATCACGCCCCAAACGGCCCCTTAGTTGAGAGATGTATATTGGCCTAAATAGATATATTGTTCTAAATGGACAGTGGGTATGCAGCACCAGAGTATGTACTCAATGGTCATCTATCAGAGAAGGTTGATACTTACAGCTTTGGGATTGTTGTTCTGGAGATTCTAAGTGGTCGAAGAAGCAGCCAAATACGGGTTGAACCTGTAACCATGTACCTTCTTGAATGGGTAATTGTTCTCCATTCACTGCCTTCTGTGCTGGTTTATAACATTGGAAATTATGATTCTGTTATTATGATTCATGTTGCATTTGCTTTCCATTGTTACTTAGAAACTCTATCTTAAATGTTATCTCAGGGTTGGAGGCTGTATGAGAGTGATTCATTGCTGGATATGGTAGATAAGTCACTGGATCCGAGTACATACACACAAGAGGAAGTAAAGAGAGTGGCGGAGATAGGTCTGATGTGTACACAAGCAGCTTCTACGCGGCCGCCTATGTCCGAGGTCGTAGCCCTGTTGATGAACAAGGAAGAGTACAAGAGACTTGAGCTCATAAGACCGTCTTTCATAGGAGACTGCACCAACAGATCAGCTCCTGTTGATAATGATTCTTCTACACAATCATCGAGTTCGAATGCCATCATCACTATTTCTCAATTCTCTGCCCGTTGATTCGAAGTCCTTAATCTTGGAATCACATTACATTACTTTAACACATGTTATAACTTATAAGGAGGTGCTATATGCTGCACATGAGCTCAGGCGCGCAGTAACGAGACTGATTTTATTTATTTATGGTGATTTACTAATCAAACACCCCCCGAATAAGGGTACCAAAGCCAACTTGACCATTGTTCGACCCGAGCTCGAGGTTGGTCAAGCCAAGTTCAATCCTACCTCTGTTCCGCTCGGCGAGTCAGCTGGCTTCAAAGAGCTTCAGCCTGAATATTTTTTAAATGTGGAAGCTGCTATGAAGCTCGATCTAGGGCGGCTTCAGACCTGAGCTTCTCAAAGCTACTTCACCAAAATTCATCTTTTCTCATGGAGCTTTTTCCACATTACCAAGCGCCATTAGCCTTTTTCCCATATCACCTGGAATCTCCAAAGAACTTCAATATCACCTAAAAAATTGACCTGAACTTTTCCAAATGCCCCTCTTCGGCCCAAAATTCTTCACTTTTATCCGGCGAGGGCATTCCAGTAGCATTCCACTCGGAGGAGGAGGCTTTCCGACGAAGCTCCGAACGTCGCGTTAATCCAGACCAAAGCAGACGGTGGCCCATGCCGAGAAAAAAGCTCTGATCAAGAGATTTTTATGTAAGAGCAGTGAAGAAGCCCGCCCTATTACAAAAGTTGAGATCTACATGTAAAGAAATACATATAAAGTCATGTGTTACTGTACACGCTAGCAATGGAGTTGTGTCTTGTTCCATTTAGGTACAACTGTGACTTCCTGATCTGTGACTTTAATTAAATCGTCATCGAACTCGCAGCGAATCTCCTTGCGAATCATACACGCAACAATTATTGGGTGCCACAAACATGTAATTCTGTCCTGATCAAACTTTGGTGGGTTGACATTAGACGCCAAGTGCGCCGCGTACATCATGACAAATATGCTGCAATTTGTTGAGTTCGTTTGCCACGATGCTTTTGCGATCTGACTCATCCTCCAATCCATGCAACCCATCCACCTCAGCTTGTGGCCACCTTCTTACCCTCGGACTAGTAGGCTCCATGATAGCGTGGAAGATTGTGGTGTGCTCGAAAAACTAAATCTGCATAGTGAATATAACAAAACATTAGTAATATGCGTGTATAACAACTTCACACGATACAAGAAAGTCATGTCTTCGAAGACATGACCTGAGTTCAAATCGTGTTCTCGACGACATGACATCACTTGAAGTCGTGTTCTCGAAGACACGACCTGACTTCAAGTCGTGTTCTCGACGATACTAAAAAGCACTAAGAATGGCTTACATTTGTGACATATGAGACACCATTTAGGTAACCACCGCTCCCTGACTGTCCTTCACATCTTGTCCCTCCTTGTCTGCTGGTGTGGTTTATACCAGAAACTAGCATCTTATGGATTGCTTGGGGCCAATTGTACGAGCTCAATCTTGAGAGGTCTTCTATGTATTGAAAAAATATGGTAGCAGTGCTCTAGTGCCGTGTGGAAACAGAACCGCGCAGAAGACGAGGCAGATGATCATTTTCGCCATGTCATCCTCTTCCATCTTCATTGCTCCAACGTTAAGCTTCTCAATCATTTCCTCTATGTAAGAAATATTCGATTTCCGCACGGAGAAGTACTTCCTGAAGAATTCGCCTTGGGGTCGGTTGCCCTTAGCGGGAACGATCTCAACATTTTTGCCCTTTGCGGGCAATCCAGTAGTAAGAGCAATTTCTTGCTATGTGAAATTTAGCGACCTCCCCTTTATGTCAAAGACCTTGGCCGATTCATCCCAACACCTCAGCAAATGGTCAATGAGGTTTCCTAGAAACTATGACCTCTTGAGCTTCGAAAATCACGGCAAAACCGTTTCTTTAATCAGTTCAGCGTATCTTTCGTGACGTTGTAGGAATGCCTCACACTTTTTTAACACTCCAGGTTGACAATACGTCCGCATAACCAGTCGTGAGTTGTAAGTTCTCTTTACATGTGTCTCTATAGGAGCCTTCCTCTTCCTTTCCCTCTGTTTTTGCTCTCGCTGTGCAAAAATAAATTATTGATCCTCCTCCTCTTCCCTTTGTATTTGCTCGTTTGAGTCATCTCTTTCTGTATCCATCTGCAAGGAGATAGATATAGTGGTAAAGAGAAAAGTCATGTCAGAAAAACATGAAAATAGAAAAATCGTGTCTTCGAAGACACGACTTAATATAAAATCGTGTACACAAAAACACGACTTCATATTGGGCCGTGTTTTCGTGCACACGCCCTAATTTATATTAACAAATCGAAAAGTTAGAGTTTCTCAAACAAAAATCAGTATGGATTGTAACTTACCGGGGTGTATTTCACTTCCGATTAGGCGTCGTAGAATGGGAAAGTCTTTCCCACTATTCCTTGCCATAAACCCTAGCCAAAAAATGCAACAAATACGTGTAATCGCTTACAATCGGTCACTCTGTCGGTTGCAGGGAGGCGCAGGGAGCCGCTGGGGAACGTGATTAAGATCGTCACTCAAAATCGCCGCAGGTTGCCGCTAGAAATCGCTGCCTTTGCGCCGGAAACACTAACTTCCAATCGGTCACTCTGCCGGTTGCAGGTAGGCGTAGGGAGCCACGAGGGGACGTGAATATGATCGTCACTCGAAATCGCCGCAGGGAGCCACTCGAAATCGCCGGTGGAATAGCCGCCTTTGCTTCTTAAAACCAAGCCAAGGTTTTCGTGTCGTCTACAACACGACCCTTTGGATAGCAAAGGCACGACCCAGCTAAAATAAGGACATTTCCGGTACTCTAGGTGCCAATTTCAAGCCATATGAGATTTCACGAAAACAAAACCAGGTAATATGGAAAAATAAAAAATAGCTATATAATATGGAAAAGCTCTCCCCCATTCTTGATCTTCCACACCCACTAAGGCAATTCAATCCACCCAAAGAACATTAATCTTCTGATCCATCCTGATCCAAGCTGCCCTCCTCCTGCGGTAATTTAAGTCTTAGCCAAACATGGAAACCAAGGCCAAGGCCAAGGCGCAGCTCACCTTCTTCCTCCTCTTCTTCATGTCCACCCTCCTCCTGGTCTCCTCCCAGAATACATCCGGGGCCCAGACCTTCTTCCTCCAGCAAGGCTGCAGCCCGTACAACGCCACCAACACCACCTCCTTCTTCATTGAACTTAACACCACCTTGGCCAACCTCCGCACACAGCTCGCCTCCTTTCACTTTGCCACCGACCAGCTCCCCCATGTCGCCACCCCTATCTCCCTCATCGCCCAGTGCCGCCCCTACCTCTCCACGGCCGACTGCCTTGCCTGCTTCGATGCCGCCGCCGCCCGCATCCGCAATTGTTCGGCTGGTTATGGCGCTAGGGTGTCCCTCGACGGCTGCTTCCTCCGGTACGAGGGCAACGACTTCTACGACCAGGGCACCGCCGAGGGCAACCAGGGCTACTGCAGCAGCCAGACGACAACCCGGATCAGCGGGTTCAACCTCACGGTGGAATCTCTGCTGCAGGACCTCGCGACCGCAACACCGCGGGCGAACGGCTTCTATGCCGCCTCCACTAGGCCGGTAACCGGGAGCAACACAACAGTGTACGCGGTGGCGCAGTGCACCGAGACGCAGCCGACGCCGACTTCTTGCGAAAGTTGCCTGCGTGTGGCGGTCAACAACATCGCCCGGTGCCCGCCAGGCACCGACGCGAGGGCGGTAGATGCCGGGTGCTTCATGAGGTACTCCTCCTCAGCCTTCTTCAACAGCAGCCAGACCACGGACCTTGAGAGCCTCCTGAAGTCAGGTAAAGCTAGCTCTTAGTATCACAAGCATATTTAAAATTGACAACTACGCTTCCTTTCTCTTCCTCTTCTTCTTCTTCTTCTTCTTGAGGTGAGGTAGATGTTAAACAGAATTTGATTGTCTACAGGGAATTCTGATAACAAGACGGGAATTATTGTGGGGGCTGTTGGAGGATTAGGACTGATTCTGATTCTGCTCATCTTGTTCTCGTTACTGCAAACCAAAAAGTCAAAAAGGAAGGAAAGCGGTACTCTTGACTCACCAACTGCATCCATAATTTAAGACAGAAAAGAGAGCTTAATATGGCCATCAGCTAATTGTCTTAATTGACCATATTGTCTTCAAATTAATGATGAGTGATTAGTGGGTGCAGGTGACATATTGAGGGGAACAGAGCTGAAGGGCCCATTGAACTACCGGTACAAGGATCTCAAATTAGCCACCAAGAACTTCAGCATAGATAATAAGCTAGGAGAAGGTGGATTTGGTGATGTCTACAAGGTAATTCACTCATCCAATCGTCTACTTCAGGCTTCAAGGCCACTAAATCCTCTTGCAACACCACTTATTGGAACCCTATGAAACAGGGTACACTGAAAAATGGGAAAGTAGTGGCAGTGAAGAAGCTTGTAATAGGCAACTCGGCCAAGGCCAAGGCAGACTTCGAGAGTGAGGTCAAGCTCATAACCAACGTTCATCACGGGAATCTGGTTCGCCTCCTCGGCTGCTGCATGAAGGGCACCCAGTTGCTTCTTGTGTACGAGTACATGACTAATGGAAGTCTGGACAAGTTCTTGTTTGGTGATAAGCAAGGGACCCTGAACTGGAAACAAAGATTTGACGTAATTGTGGGGATGGCTCGGGGTCTGGCCTATCTGCACGAACAGTTCCATGCCTGCATCATTCACAGAGACATTAAGTCTAGCAACATACTGCTGGACGACTGGTTCCAGCCTAAGATTGCAGATTTTGGGCTGGCTCGGCTTCTTCCTGAGGATCAGAGCCATCTCAGCACCAATTTTGCAGGAACATTGTAAGTCAATCAAGAATAGTCATTTAGATTATAATTTACGTTGTCAAACATGAGTTGATTAATTGAAGTCAATCTTAATGATCAAACAGGGGATACACTGCACCAGAGTATGCCATTCATGGGCAGCTCTCTGAGAAGGTGGACACGTACAGCTTCGGAGTGGTGGTCCTAGAGATCCTCAGCGGCCGACGGAGCGTAGACATTAAGGCCGAAGCTGCACACCAATGCCTTCTTGCATGGGTAATGTTTTTCATCGATTTAATTTGAATTCAACATTTCTCACTGATTTTGTTGGTATGAAGTAGACTTAACATTAAATCGTCCGATATTTGATGGAATCAACAGGCCTGGAATCTGTATGAAGAGGAGAGGCTGATCGAGCTAGTCGACCCGAGCTTGGACCAGAACGAGCACGACGCCGGGGAGGTGAAGAAGGTGCTGGAGGTGGCGCTCATGTGCACACAAGCCTCAGTGCCTGCAAGGCCTAGCATGTCGCAGGTGGTGTTGATGCTGGTGAGCAGGGTTGAGACAATGCAGGAGCCGAGCAGGCCCATGTTCATCGACGGCACAAGGCCGACCGGAGGGAGTACATGACTGGCGCACCAGAGTCTGTCTACGGTAGAAATCAGAGTTCTAATTTTTTTTCCTAAAATCAGAGTTTCCCACATCTCATGTGGCGAAGTGAGCCCTCGAGAGGTGCATTCTTTTGTCTTTTGGTAAGTCGAGAAATTCATCCAGTTTGTTCCATTTTGATCACCATCACGGCAGGTTGCATCTTTCATAAAGAAGAGATAACAGATGAAAAAAAGGAAAACATACGTAACGTGACCCATCACTTCTTGAAACAAAAAATTGCTGCCATCTTGTCAGCTTGCATTGTTTTTTTATAATAATTAATATTAAAAATAATATAAAATAGAAGGGGGACTTGACTCTAAGTACAGGAAAAGTGACAAAATTGCCACTTGCAACATGTGACAAATCTAACCTTTTACCACATTTTCACTAATTCTGCCCTCAAGAAATGGGAGCTGGTCTTTTATCCAAAAAATATCAAAAACATGTCTTAATTGGGCTGCTACAGAAGTTTCATGAGAAAACAAGGAAGTCTTGTCGTAGTCAAAAGATAAGGTTAACAACTGAAGGCAGCCAATCAATTTCTTTAAATAATGTGATGTCCCATCTTGGTAACTAAACCTACAATTTGGTTGTCTTTATAATTTCAACCTTTCTAGAGAAAAAGGATTGATTAAGGAAAATAAAAGATAATCGTTTATTTATTTATTTACATCAAAATAATTGTTTATAGTCAACAGAATGATAATACTCCTAATTGTCCTTAAAAGTCAACTAAAAGGTATTTTGCCGCTGTTGTTTGTTACCATCTAGGCAACTTGCATTTTTTTTAAGATAGTAAATGGGCCAAGCCGGCTCGTAAGCTGATCCGGCTCGGTTCGGCTCGGCTTTGGGCTCGGCTCGTACCAGGCTCAGCTCGGGTTTGTTCCATTATGAGTCGAGCTCGAGCTCGAGCTCAATGATACTCGGCTCAAATAAGCTCGCGAGCCAGCTCGGGCTCGTCTCGATTTATATATATATATATATATATATATATTATATAATAGGATGCTAGAGGAGTGGATGAGAAGTACCCTCATACCCTTATATAAAAATAAATATGACATCCAAAGTTGTACAAACTATAGAAGTATAAAAGTTACGGGACATACTATGAAATTATGGGAAAGAGTAACAGAATGACATTTGCAAAAAGTAACTAAAGTAACATAGAATCAATTTGGTTTCATGACGGAGAGGTCAACAACGGAAGCTATTTTTTTATTACGGCAGTTAGTAGGGAGGTACAGGGATAGAAAATAAGACCTCTATATGGCCTTCATAGATTTGGAAAAAGCCTACGACAGAGTGCCGAGAGAGCTCATTTAGAGTGTTTTGAAGAAGAAGGGTGTCATAAGAGATTACATATATATCATTAAGGATATTTACGAGGGGGTTGTCTAGTGTACGAACTATTTGGGGGGAAACCATGGAGTTTTCGGTTACGGTAGGTCTTCACCAAGGGTCAGCCTTAAGTCTTTATCTTTCCATGTTAGTTATGGATGAGCTTACTAGACATTTGTAAGATAATGTACTTTATTATATGCTTTTTGCAGATGATGTAGTTTTAATTGATGAAAGTAAAGTAGGTTTGAATGTGAAACTGGAATTATGAATGGATGCTCTAGAATAAAAAAGTTGTAAAATAAGTAGGACTAAGACAGAGTGCATGGATTTTATTTTTAAGGAAGGTAGAACTATAAGTAGAGCCTTAATTGAAATAGATGGGCAAGTAGTGCGAAAGTATAATCAATTCCGTTATTTATGATATATTATCCATAAAGAATGAGATATTAATAGTGATGTAGTGCATAAGATTAATGCGGGATGGGTAAAGTGGAGGGTAGCCTCAGGAGTGTTACGTGACAGACGTGTTCTAAAAAGGCTTAAAGGCAAGTTCTATAGAACAACGATTAGGCCTGCAACACTCTATGGAGCGGAGTGCTGGGCACCAAAGAAGAGTCATATAGATAAGTTGAATGTAGCCGAAATGAGAATGTTAAGGTGGATGAGTGGGATAACTAGGAGAGATA
The DNA here is from genome assembly GCA_039654745.1 of Houttuynia cordata. NCBI lineage: Eukaryota > Viridiplantae > Streptophyta > Magnoliopsida > Piperales > Saururaceae > Houttuynia > Houttuynia cordata. The sequence goes on along the minus strand of CM077504.1, from coordinate 44,561,175 downwards.
GGATTAGAAATGAATATATTCGTGAGAGTCTAGGAGTAACTCCTTTAGGGGAGAAGCTAAGGGAATGTAGGTTGTGTTGGCATGGGCATATGTAAAAAGAAGACCATTAGGTGCTCGTGTGAGAAGATTAGAAGGGATCATGGTTTTGAAAACTGGCCGCGGAGAACCGGAACCGGCCGAGGTAACTTTTTTTTTTCTTTGAAAAAATTTCTGTTGGAGGAAGGGGGATTCGAACCTAAGACATGAGAAATATACCTTGAACCTTAACCACTTGAACTACTAGTTTTTGGTGTTAATATTATACAAAATATATATTTATCACTCCTCACACCTAAACCGGGTCAATCCGGTTTGACCGCAGTCAAACCGCGGTCCAACCGGACCGGCCATCAATCTGGGTCGATGGCCAGTCCGGTTTTGAAAACCTTGGAAGGGATACATGTAAACAATGCTAAAAGAGGGAGAGAGAGAGACTTAAAAGAACTTGGATGAAGTTAATAAAAAAAGGGTTTGACTTTACTATCTCTTACAAAAGGGGTAGCCCAAAATAGGCCTGAATAGAGGAGTAAGATCCGTATCGCCGACCCCAAATAGTTGGAAAAATACGCTACTTGATTATGATATATATATATATAATATTTTATATTATAATCTCATCCCATAAAAGAAATTCTCTAGTGATCGTCTGTTGTTTGGCCAAAAAAGCATTTTCTGTTTCTTAAGAAATGTTTTTCTTCTTTTCAATTCTTATATCAATATTGTTGATTCCATATTGAGGTTTTTCTTGAATGATGGACATAAATAGGTGTTTCTTAAACCAGGGACACATGGGGTGGGCTACATACTTTTTTTTAGATGGTTTGTCAACATTTCGCTTCGGATGTTCAGATTTCAGATGTTCACAGCTGATATATATATATAAGACCAGGTTGATTGAGTAGGAAAACAAACAACGATTAACCACTTGCAATACTTGACTAACATTTTGTACTTTTTTTGGCGTGAATTGATAGTCTAGCGTGTAATGTTAATTAACAGCACAAAGGACTGCGATCTGCGACTTGGAAGACTTTAATGCAAGAACGCTCTGGTTATGTTGACCTATGGCACTTCAATAACACCTTTTTCAATTTGTTGTTATCCTCTATGATGAAGTTTAGACATATGCACAAACAATAATAATTCTTTACATTACCAAATTATTTTCCCTCTGTATCTGAAAAAACATGGATCCATTATTAGATTGCTGACTTTGCTCCCTTACGACTGAAAACCTAGAAGAGGGTGAGGGAAACTCTTTTTTTGTACAGGCTTTTAGAGTCCAATAAATTTAACTCTTTTTCAAATGCACACAGGCTATATTGGACAGATGAGTGTATAATACTCCCTCCATCCTCCATCTTGAAAAATGTTGATTTTTATTGGATGGTGGAGACCCAACTAATAAGGAAGAAGAGGTTCAAAACTTATATTGACCATACGGTGCATTTAAAACAAAATTGTCCTCTCTTCCAGATGGAGCGTCTAAAACAGGACGGAGTAGCTCTTAACGGAAAGATCACCTTTCAAGGCATTTCACGAGCCTAATAGAATCTGATCCGTACATACCGCATATCAAATTTTAATGCCATCACATCATTGAATAATAGGGATTAAATTAATGATCATGATCTTTGGCATTTACAAACACACATCTAATAATCAGGTGTTTTGATTGCCCAGGATTCCAGGTAACATTGAGCTTATATAACTTGGCTAATATCTTAAATATTTGGAGTAGTAAAGCTGCAAAGGAATTGTGAGTTGGAAGACCTGAAGGCCAGAGAGGATTAAGAAACGAAGCCGTCGGCAATTCGTATATTGACACCCCATGCCTCTAGCAGCTTTTTAATCTTAATTATTTTTCACGACCACCTCGCCAGCCTTATTCTTTGAGGATCAAATCCGTTGTGAGGCACTCACATGTGAGCACTCACTTACATGCCTGCATCTTCTACAAAAAAAATCGCATACTTCCATCTCCGTGCATGAAAATTTATATTTATTTAGATATACAATTTTCACTCATTTTCATAGTTTTAACACATGAAAGCTTGTGATAGGTACTCACATGTGCTTGGATATATACGGTTTATATGTACTGTCCAATATTAGTTGTCGCTTGCAAATATGTGAGTCTCAGTAAAAAAACATGTGATATTTATGGAAGCCAGTTTGTTAGCCTTTTTTTATCCACTAACCCTTTTCACTCCATTCACTATTTCGTATAAGAACCCAAAAATAAAATAGGGCCATTAATATGGGACAATTTTTTTCCAAATTTACTTAATTAGTAAATGATGGTGGGAGTATTGCATATCTAACTCTCAAGAAAAGTTATGATAGGCTTTACACGATCTATCACCATAGAAAAACGTCAAAAAGAAAAAGAAAAAAAGGTTAAGCTCTACTTAAGGTAGACTAGAAATTCTTCGACCCTGTCCAAGGCCTGAGATCATCTGGCCCTAGCCCCATATTTGCAGGTGAAAGAACGCGCTGCCTGCAAAAGGTTCACACTTAGCCTTGACTGGCATGGATGGTAGACATGTAACGTCCTCCACACAGCCTGATTCATATTAACCTTGAGATTTGGCAGTGGAAGTCATACTTACATTTAGCATATGAATATCGGACGTGCATGTATACACTCTCATAATTTCAAATAAAAGGCTCCCTCCATCTAGTGAAGCTTCTCTGCTTTTGAAAATGAGTTAAATTTATTGGACTCTAAGGCTTGTGCAAAAAAATCAGAGTCTCCCTCCCCCCTTTTCCTTGTTTTTGGTAGTGAGGGAGCATATAGTCACCCATGTAATGATGGACCTGTGTTTTTCAAATGCGAGGGAGAATCTGGAAGAATAGGGAAGAGAAGTTGCGGGGGAAATGAGAAGCATGGTGAAATTAAGAAGTAGTTTAGGGTGTGTTTGGTAATGATAATTTGCATTCGGGGATTTGGATTTTGGGGGCCCGAAATCCCAATCCACTGTTTGGATGTTTTTTTTGTTTGGAATTTGGATTGCCATCAAAATCCGCCGGAATTCAGGAATTTCCATTTTTAACAGAAGGCTAGAGATTTCTAAATGACATGTGGGAGACGTCATTTAGAAATTCCGGCTCGGTCTCGGACTTGTGGGAGTCGGGAGTGACAGCCTTCTCCCCAAATCACTTCCGCCCTCCATCAATCGTCCTCCTCTGCTCTGCCCTCTACGGAGCCGGCTCTTCCGCCTCCTGTCTTCCTCCATGGCCATTTTCAAATCTTCCTTAACTCCTCTGTTGCAGCTCCCCTCACCACCCACCTGGACTTCTCGATGACTTCCCTCCCTCCGCCTCTACCGGCCCTCCGCCTCTACCGCTAGCCGGTATAGGTGCGCCATGGGGTAACCGGCCTCTTCACGCAGCTGGGCTGCCTTATAAAGTAGAAGGCCAAGAATGACATGCAGAAGCTCTTCTCGAGCTTCTCCAAGACCCGAGACAACCTGGCTGTCATCGACGAGCTACAACTCTACTAAAATTCGAGGAGACTGATCGTGTTCTAGATGAGCTCGAAGAGGTTCTTCATTTTTCATTTTTCATTTCTCAATTTCACTTTTTTTCACCAGCTTTTTTCCTTTCCACACTTGTTTTTGTTGAATGAGTTGCTGTCAATGTCTAGTTGTAATGATTTTTTAAGTAATTTTCATCAAGTATTTCTTTTATAAGTTGTTTGGTTATGGGCTACTATTCTTCCTTTTTGGTATTCAAAGTTCCTAGCTTCTTCTTTAATCAATTTATTATTGTCAATGTCTGATAAATTTATTACTGCATCACTTGGTTTTTGTATATAATGGCAGGATTTCACGTTATAAAATGAAAGAAATTGAACCCTTGAGCCTTAATCCGCTTGTTAAATCGATCTAGTTTGCTTATTCAGTTTTGGAAAGGCTGTTGAATTCTAAGTGGTTATTTGGTTTTTCTATAATATTGACCCATATCTCTGTGCTTAGAATTTAAAGTTAAATTGTTATAACTGGTTTTATATATTTGATAGGAAAGAATATTTTCCTCTGCTTTACTCTCTATGCCTTTTGTTTTTGTTGGTGCATAAAGATTCAACCTTCTATTGTTCTATTTTTTCTAATTGTCATATTTACTTCTCTAGCTTTATTTCGGCTTTATAGTGTTGGTCCAACATGCTTTTTTCCCCATGAATCGCCTTTTCTTGTTCATTATTATAGTTGAACTCTTCACAAGACTAAAGGTTCACTTTTTTTTTGAGATAGTTAATGCCATATTGTTGTGCTCACTTTAATTTTTCTGATTACTCATGTAGAAAAATCCCAAAGCCAAGGGTTATCGCGGCAAGGTGTTAGAGAATTGAGAAGATATTGTGCAAGTGTTCGGTAAAGATAGAGCTACTAACAAGGCTACAAAACACTTGGATTGTATACCCAAATATGAAGGAGAAGAAGAACTAGCTGATCCCATGGGAGAAGCAAATTTTGGTGTAATTTTTTAGGGTGTTATTGATACAAGACCTACTTAATGCTTTGTACAGAGTCTGTAGTTAAGATTAGGCAGATTTTTGTTCATTATTAGTGTCTGCAAGTATACATTTAGTATTTTGACATGACATCTAAATTCAAATTGACATTTCACTCAATTTAGTGCAACTAAGCAGCAATGTATGTAATATATCAAAAAAAGATAATAGCAACGTATGTAATACTGTGTATATAAGTTGTTTATATTATATCGCAAAATGAAATCCAAATCTAAATCAAAACTACTAATATAAGTTCCCAAATAATAAATTTTGAAATTTGCACAGATTTGTGAATACACAATGAAATACTATCCATTGCCAAACAATGATTTTACTAATCTAAAACTTCTCCTCTATAAATTCAGAAATTTGTGCATTCTCAAACCTTCTTGAAAATTTAAATCTATGTTCCCAAACGCACCCTTAGTATATTGGAGTTTCTGTTTTTGTGGGGATAAGCAAGAATTTGTTGTGGGGATGTAGGAACATTACATTCTTTTAGCAAAAAGCTTTTGATAGTCTTACAACAATTTGTTGGGGATAAGTAACACTATTTGTTTTGTAAAGAATTCTTATTCTCGCACTCTTGCCACCCAAAAAAAAATCTCACGCAGAGAAGTGAATGGTTGTGCCCAACACAACCCAGTGGTATATGGCGCGCACCCACTTTACAAGAGCCGTTGATCTTCAAACTCGACGGCACACACATAAAACATTCGCTCTAGGAAACCTACAGTTGTGTCGCAGATCGACGGCAGCCATGGGCATTGTGTGCGCACAATAGTTCCTGCTGATCTATGAGACTCCTTTCAAGTTGGCGCAAGTCACAATCATTGCTCCTTGCCCATGCTCGTGTCTAACGGCTAGAGCACACGCGGGAAGCTTGTACGCCACTAATATCTCAAGATCGACGGCCCCACCAATGTGGCATGGCGCATCGGGCGTGCTAATGCTCCGTCCGTGCCAACTGCCAAGCCCACTCCCAGGGCCAAGGGCTGAGGTGATACTGACTGAACCCCAGAAAAAAAAAAATATGAAGAAATTATCGGCTACGACAGCTTGTTTACGCCATCACTTTTATACCATGGCCCCATGTAGCCGAGATCAACCGCACACACACTTTATGTGCGCTCAGTAAACGCACGCATAAAGCACGTACGCCATCCAAAGATTGAAGTAGTGTGCCTGCCAGGGACAACCAATATTTTACCAACCATTTCGGCCATAGAATTAATTGTTCTAGCTCATGCCTTGACTTTCCATTCCTCGCCAATCCAAACAGCCCCTCAGTTCACATCAAAACAACTCAAGTGTCTCCGTAAAACACCATTTCGTGACTTCGTCTATGTAAATCTATAATCTTTTCCGTATCCATGTTTGCATCCGATGAGACAATCCTTGACTCCTGCCAGCTTTGAGCACTTCGTCCAACATCCTTCCACGGCCACCACCCCTCTCCTCCCTCCCAGAAGCTTCTCCCACCGCCGTTCATGCAACTGAATGAATGGTCATCAGACCCTTCTCTCTTGCTCTCCTACTTCTCTTCTTCTTCCTCTTGATGTGGTGACGCAGTGCCTAAGACAGTCGGCGCTGACAGATGCCGGAATTGGCTGCAGTCGGCTATTGGCAATGTTGGCAGGTGCTTGCCGGCGGCGGAGTAGCGGGAGGTTGAATTGGGATGTTTTATGCGGTATTCCGATAGGGCCTTCTCAACAATAGCCCACAATTTGATCTAGATCGCCCATCTTCTTCAGGTTAGATTTCTTGCTCATTTTATCTCGTCAATCAATACTTTCCAATCATTTTTAGACCAACTTTAGTTTCAGATTGAATAAACTTAGATTGAAATTGATTAAGGATCTGATAGTATCTGTTATTGTACTTGTTATATCTTCGATGTGGTAGATTGGTGGGATTGGAATGGAATGTGATCATATGAAAATTGTCAATACTAGGAATTAGGCAATTAGGTTCTAGTGTTATAATCTGATTTCGGGTGAAGTCATGAGAGAGATGAAATTGAATATGCAGGACAAGGATCAAGCAAGTCTAAATTTATTGTTGCTGGAGTTGCTTCCGTTGAATCTGCAATTCTCATGTCTCTATTAGCTGGCTTCTATTGCTGCGGACGATCTAAGGACACCATTGACAGCAAGCTCAAAGGTCCAACAAATAAATTTCCTTTTCTTTTACATTCCTATATATTGTTTGAATTGGCTGTGTAAGCCTCTATCAGTCATTGGTTTTGGAAAAATGGAATTGATTTGATACAATACTGCATGAGAAGGGATAAATTAAAAATTTACTATGGGTGAAGATTACATATAACTAATGGATACATGATTCCCAACTTAGATGTGGATGCTACTCACTAATTGTTGTTGATTAACTAAAATATGATGTTTTGTTAATGCAGAAAGCAACCTAGGCCTGACTGAGCTGCGTGGCCCGACAATCTTCCAATACCAGGATCTCAAATCTGCAACCAGAAACTTCAGTGAAGGAAATAAGCTAGGTGCTGGAGGATTTGGTGCAGTTTACAAGGTAATAACAAGCAGATCAAAATGAAAACATCCTGTTTGATTTTTATTTTCTACTACTATTCCTCTAAGGATGATTTGTGCATTCATGAGTAGGGTGTGATGAAAGATAAGACGGTGGTGGCAGTGAAGAAGCTCATGCTCGCGGAGACAACCCGAGCAAGGACAGAGTTTGAGACAGAGGTAAGGCTCATCAGCAGTGTGCGCCACCGGAACCTGGTCCGCCTCATTGGTTGCTGTAGCAAAGGCCCAGAACTTCTCCTTGTTTATGAGTACATGCCAAACGGCAGCCTTGACAAATACTTGTTTGGTACCATCCCTTCTTTCATACTTTTAGCTAGTTTCTTTTTGCCCATCCATTCTGCTAAAGTGCGGGTTCTAGCAGAAATAATTCCTCCCCCCAAAACTTAGAAAAATTAAAAATTGTTAACTCTTGTGGCAAATTCAAATTCCAGTAAAATTTGCATCGACATTGCTCTTCTCAGTGGAGATCCACAAGTTCCGGTAGAATATGGCCCGTCTTTGGAATTTTTAATCTAGGTAGAATGGCTCACCCAAACCAAATTCCTGCTAAATTGTCCCGAAGTACCCATGACTATAAATAGATTCACAAACCAAACAGCCTCCAGGGATTTGTTCTATGTCTTGTTTAAACTTGCATCAATCTTTTAATTATGAATGTTTCAATCAGGTGCAAAAAAAGGAACACTCGACTGGAAACAGCGATTCAACATAATCATGAGCACAGCGCGTGGCCTTACATATCTTCATGAAGAATTCCCTGTTTGTATTATACACAGAGACATCAAGTCCAGCAATATACTGCTTGGTAATGACTTCAAGGCCAAAGTTGCAGATTTTGGGCTGGCCAAGCTGTTTCCCGGGGATAGGAGCCATCTCAGCACCAAGTTTGCAGGAACTCTGTAAGTGGTTATATCATATTTGTCTTATAATATGCCAAACTCCATAAACATGCAAAACTGTATGGGTAAATTGACTTTCCAATGTAAATTGACAGAGGGTATACAGCACCGGAGTATGCAATTCATGGAAAACTAACAGAGAAGGTTGACATATACAGCTTTGGCTTGGTTGTGCTAGAAATTGTCAGTGGTAGACGAACCAACAGTCTAAGAATGGAACCTGTCACTGAATACCTTCTCGAATGGGTATTTTTTCTCATTTAGCCAATATCATTCAGTATTAGTTATATTTTTACATGCTGGTTTTGATTACTCAAAACACAAACTTTACTGAACAGGCGTGGAGGCTCTATGAGAGTGATTCATTGCTGGAATTAGTAGATAAGAGCTTAGACGCGAACAAGTATGACGCAGAGGAAGTGAAGAGAGTGATTGAAATAGGGCTGATGTGCACACAGTCAGCAGCTTCAAGGCCAGCCATGTCGGAAGTTCTGGTGCTTCTGAGGAGCCAAGGCCATAGGTTTCAGCTAAACAAACCCACTTTCATAGGCGACATGGGCAAGTCTAATAGAACTATACGGAGTGATAAGTCTACTTCCACACAGTCGTCTAGTTCTAATGCAACCGTGACCCTTTCTCAATTCTCTGCTCGTTGAAGATCAAGTGGATGGAATTTGAGCGTAAGTACAGATTGAATTGGTACATGATGTGAGAGACCAAGTCCAGCATTTTAAGCTTTTGATCTTGCATGTGGAGAAGATGAGCTGGCCGTGATGTGAGATTTCATTCTTGTTCATCCATATTGGTGGTTATCACTCATGCCTAATGGACCCCTAGCTTACTGCTATTTAGATAGTTTGGGCATGGTGATTTGAACTTGAGATGACTGATTTTATTTGACGGAGTTGCCGGGGAACTATACTTTGTGTACAGCTTAGACCACATTATGACATTAATTTTCATGTGCAAAATAAAACTGATCCAATAGAGTTGGGTTAATTATATTCGATTGTTTATAACCATTTTGCTTTAATTGTTTGTGTTTATTTGGTTAAACACGGGATTTGGAGATGTACTTAGTGCTCGGATAGTAATAATTGTTCATTTACCGATGTTTCCCAAAAGCTCGAACTATTACCAAATGGATTGTCAATATACTTACTTCATCTTTCAACACTCCCCAAGCGTGCAAGCATCAATCAAGCTTTGCACCTGAGCATACATATGGGGCAGCAAACTGGCATCTAGTGGTGTTAGAACTCACAGCCGTGGCTCTGATACCATGTTATATTACTGTTGTTTCCCGAAAGCTCCAGTTGTTAAGAAAAGGATTATCAATGTATTTACTTTATATACCAACCAATCGGAACTATGAATGAAGAAATATTATGTTCCTGTCCCATGCTTTGTTCAGCAGAATCCGCAACCGATAGCATTCATGCATTGTACCAAAAAAAGGGAAAAATCCTCTTTACCCATTTCATAGAAAAGGGTTTCAATGTTTGCAACGACCAACAAAGTCAGGCACTTACAGTCATCACCATATATTGGGAGGGATCATTCCTGTTGACTTGATGAAGATATAACGTTATGCTAACTTCATCCTATTGTTCGGGATCATTACTTATTGGGGTTGACTTGATGCAGATGTAACGTTATGCTAACTTTATCCTATTGTTGGGGATCATTCTTTATTGGGGTTGACTTGATGCAGATGTAACATTATGCTAACTTTATCCTATTGTTCGAATGGCCAGTTTATGCAGTTGCAGTAATTCTTTCTAGGGGAATTTACCAAATCATAATTAAAAAAATTACCGATTAGGAAAAGTTCAGAAATAATTTTCGATGTGGTTATCTGACCAGTCACGCAGGCGCCAGCATGGCTCTGGCCCTGCACAGGCTTTTTTCTACCCTGCCCTAAAAGGTGTTAGTTGAACTGACGCCTTTCATCTAAAGTGAGAGGCGTCGGTTGAACGAACACCTTTCAGTTATAAATAGAAAGGTGTCGACAACTGATGCCTTTCAGTGCCTTAGCATAAGACGTCAGTTCAATCGACGTCTTTCACTACCTTAGCATTTTTATTTCATCCTTACTTCGTTCCTTATTTAGCTAGAGGCGTTAGTTAAACCAACGCCTCTCTACTAAATAGAGAGTCGTCGCTTAAACCGACGCCTTCTCTTACAACTTAAAAAATTCAACAATGTAATGTAAAATATAAATTTTTTAAAACCTTATAATACAATATAATTAAAATAAACAAGAACATATAATACAAATTCCCACATGATCAGTAAACTTGACACATAAATAAATTAAAACGTTTATTACAATGTTAAAAATATAATATATAATACAAATCCTCATAAAAATACAAGTGTTCAGTCAACTCTTGTTCTCCTATTCGTACCCCATCATCTTGCTCGAGCTGGAATCTACTCAAGCTCAACATCGGGTATAGCATCTGAAGATGAAGGTGCCTGACGTAGAGCACGAAGTGCACGCTGTCGCCTAATATATACTTTCGAAGAAAGAGGCCTCTCAACTTGATCGAGCGGGGCATCTGGAATTACTGGTGGTGGGGTAAAAGAAGTTGTGTCGGCCAATGATGTCACAATATCGAGCGAAGCTGATAAAGGTTGAAAAGCCTCAAAAGGATGATCACCCTGTAGTCCCGGAATCTATGTCATAACTGGCTGAAGCAATAGCAAATTCACAAGAACATGTGCAGAGTTATCGTGTATCGTCTGACATGCCACTAGCCAGCTCTCATACGATCGGTCTACTAAAGCTCCATGAGATTGAGTAAGTGTCTGTCTCACATAAGTAAGTTAGATGAAAAAAAGAATATATTTTATCTACAAACACACAATGATGGTGAATTAAAACAAATATGAAGTAAGATATACTAACCAACGCCCTCTCAGTGTCGCCCCTGGGTTGATATAGCATCTCCGCCTCATGCACAGGTGGCAAGATAAATCTCCCAGTGATCTTCAAGTACCACTTCATGTAGGCATTATCAGCATCTCACTCCATCGTGGCAGGCTCCCCAGTAGTCCCATCTAGTAATATAAGCAGCATGATGTGACCTCCAATCAAAACTCGTCCGGCCTCAATGCAAAAATCGCTCAATGAACTCTACAACATAGGGGGGCATGCTCTAATCCAAATTGCAACATCACCCTATCCAGAACATGCATCTTCACAATGTTAAAACATATAAATGACATCCTAGATAGCCACACATCTACTCCATCCATACACACTCCAGGTAACTGCGCAAAAACCTCATCAGCATATGGCTACCAATGTAACCTACACAACATAAAAAAATAGTACTTTACTTATTATGAAATATATATTATTTATATTCGTAACATGTGCAATATAAATGACCATTACCTATCCAGATCGTTGATAGTCTAATTGAGATCTATAGTGACAGAGAACTTATCTATACATGAAATATGCATTTTATTATCTCCTAAACTTATATTTATGCTAGTGTTTGATTAGAATTAGTGCTACTTTAATATAGTTTTTGGTTTTCGTAGGAAACAAGAGTAAGACACAGAAATGAGGCAAAAAGTAACTTTAATGGTTAAATCATCATAACTTCGTGTACATATATCTGATTAGACAGATTCAAGCTTCATGTTAAATTTCAATAAGTCAGCTTTCAAATGCCACCAACCACATGCAATTCGGAGTTCGAAGCAGAAAGTTATAACCAGTTGAAAATTATGAACAGTACTTACGATTGATCGGCATTTCATACACGATCGATTGCTAGAGCCGAAAAATAGTGTTACTGAAGGAAACGATCGATCGGCACTCAAACGATCGATCATATCTATTGGAGTTTTTTATTTTGTGCAATACAGTAACAACGATCGATCAGGAGGTGAGATGAAATGGACGATCGGCGCGACAACACAGGAACTTGTGAAGGAAAATGATCAATCGGAAAGCAATCGATCGGCAATACGGAGTGATCGATCGGTTTGTGCGGCAAAACTTAAATCAAGCCTATTTCGACACGGATTTGGAAGGGGACTGATCTATACATGAAATATGCATTTTATTATCTCCTAAACTTATGTTTATGCTAGTGTTTGATTATAATTATTGCTACTTTACTATAGTTTTTTGGTTTTTTGTAGGAAACAAGAGTAATACACAGAAATGAGGTGAAAAGTAACTTGAATGGTTAAATCATCATAACTTCGTGTAAAAATGTCGGATTGGAATGATTCAAGTATCATGTAAAATTTCAAGAAGTCATCTTTCCAACGCCACCAACTATGCGTAATTCGGAGTTCAGAGCAGAAAGTTATAGCCATTTGAATTATAAACAGTAACTACAATCGATCGGCTGTCAATGCGATCGATCGCCAGAGCCGTAAAAGCAGTGTATTAAAGGAAACGATCGATCGGACCTCAAAACGATCGATCGTATCTACTAGAATTTTTGATCCATGCAAGACAGTAACTACGATCGATCGGTATCATACAGCGTTGATCGGCAAAGCATCGATCAGAGGGAAATAACGAAGGAATTGCGATCGATCGGCCAGCGAACGATCGTCAATATGGAGCGATAGATCGCCGTATGCGGCAAACCGAAATAAGACTTATTTCGACTTTGATTTGGAAGGGGACTTCGTGGTTTCTCTTCACTCTTATAAATAAGCCTTATGGGAGAATGTTTTGGGCATTAGAAAGTAGACCACATATTCAACCTTGGAGAACCAGAGCTTTATTGGAGGCTAGAGAGGAGCAAGAGAATGAGTCTTTTGGAGCAAAGAAGAAGAAGGATTCATGACGATAGATCTACATAAACAGGCTTTTCTTTTCTCCCTTTCTATGTGTAACTAAACTTTCATTCAAGGCTTGATGAAGCCCTAGATGTGTATTGCTACTCTTGATAGTTTAATTTTACAAAGTTGATTATGATTTATGCTTAATGCGATTTCATGAGTATTCTTTTGAGTGCTTGATCATAGACTTGATTGATTATGAATGGAATTAGATATTGTGATTGATTTTATGCCCGATCAAGGATAAGATTAATTGCATTATAATAGAGTTGTGATTGATTCTATGCCCGATCAAGGATAGGATTGATTACACAATAGTGGATGAACTTTCGTGTCCGATCAAGAATGTTAGTGAATTCATTAGTAATTCGTGTGTCCGATCAAGAACATGAATTACCATATCATGTTAACTTATGCTTAATATTAATTGAGAGTAGTAATTGCATGTCTAGTGGTGGATTCTCTGCCTTGATATTTCTCCATGTTGATTAAATCTCAGTTAGATTAGATAAAGTTCATTGCTTTCTTTAGAATTAATTAAACTACATCTTTTTCTTCTCTTGAGTTTGGTAAAATATTCACCGTCCCTGAGGTTCGACATCCCTTTAATACTCACTGTAGTACAATTGCCTTGTGCACTTGCAAGGGTTTTTATATTTAAACGATCAAGTTTTTGGCGCCGTTGCCGGGGACGGCAAAATAGTTTACCAGATTCTTAGTATAATTAGTGTTAGAGTAGTTTAGTGAGTCTTAACTTAGATTATTTGTCAGTAGCTTAATTTGTATTTTTCTTTCTTTTTTGCAAGGTTAAGAGAAGACGTGGAATTCTCGCCAACGTGGAAAGGCCACCCCTTCCCCTAGTTTGCATTATCTTATCCTTCTTTTTTTAGATTAATTTGTGTGTTTGGTGTTTTTCTTTTCTTTCTGTGACTACATGTTGTGCTAATTGTGGCTATTAGGACTGCTAGTTGTCGATATCTAGGACTGATGTTTGTTAGTTGTGGATATCTAGGGTTGTTTCTCTGATTTATAGATGTGCGATATTTTGGTTCGGTTGATGAATGTATAGTGAAGAAATGTCTTTACCTTTCTATGGATTTAGACTTGAGAACCCATATAGGAGCTTTAATGATTATTGTTCTTCACACACATCTAATCCCCTTCCCTATGAAATGCCCTACCACCTACGTCCCTTATATGCTGATACTTACAACCGTGGTTGGGATAATCACACTAATTTTGGGAGTGGCACATCTTCCCTACAATACACAACTCCTTATATGTCAGAACCATGTGCCCTCTGTTTAAGCCCTATTCATACCCCAGTGGAGTGCCCTTTGGCCCATGAGTACCCTGATTTTATACGCAAATATGTAAATGAGGCCCAAAGTCTTCATAGGTGGGAGGACCATCTTAATTCCCCTTGGGAACCACCCAACCCTGAGCCCACTCTTCATCAGGCCCCTAGACAAGATTTCCTAAGCCCACAACTACCTTACCAACCAGCCTCTAATCCTCAGTTTGGCCAAACCAATAAGAAACCATCCTTAGAAGATCAAATGAGCCAAATACTAGCCACCCAATCTACTCTCCTCTCAGCTTTCAATGCGATGGAAGCCAAGGTGGACACTATGATAGACACTAAATATAGAGAGCTGACAGGTGAGTTGAGTACCCAGGCCCAGATTATCCATTCCCATACACAGGCTCTTGCCAACATTGAAATACAGTTAGAACAACTAACACATGCCATGAATATGAACGAAGAATGCATTTTACCTGTCCAACCTCAATATCCGATGGGCCAATTTTTTGATGAAGGGATCTGTGTTTTCCCTGGTTATGATGTTACATCCCTTCATAATGCCCAAAGGTTTGATAATGAGCTTGAGTGGGCTTTACATAATGATCAAGAGGGTGTAGAAATTAAAGAAGAAGTGAGTGTGTTGATAGAACCAAATTTTCAACCTTCTTCTATATCTGAGGAGTGGCAGCTACAATAGTGTTAACAGAATTATTTATTGAAAACAAACTCATTGCATGGACAAATTGTTCTTTATTAGGGAATATTTGCTGCACATATATTCTTTTGTCATAGTGTGCCTCCTCATGCAAACCCTGATTAATTGCCTCATCTATTTCCTCATTTGTCATTCGCGCATATGGCGGCTCCTCCTCATATGACAACTCCTCCTCAAAGTCATCCAAGTTATCTGTAGCAACTGGGATGTCCACCAATTCATCTCCCTCATTATGAACCATCTCTTGCACATTATCCTCTCCTTGTACGCCTTCAACATCATTAGCCGCTGAATTATTCATATGTTCATCATTGATCCCATCATCTTCCTCATTCACCCTTCGTCTTCATCATCAATCACATTTCCCTCTTCCCAATCACTTGAATCAGTGTATGTATAGAGGCTGTGTACCAAACCATTCACCACCTTGTACCATGCCAAGATTCATAGCTTCATGAGCATGAGATGTGTGCCTAAATTATTCAAAACTAAAATAACAACATCATGAATAAACAATCATATTAACCGTAAGTTGAATAGTTAAACTACATTTTTTTAATAAACTTACCTCCAACTAGGCGAACGTTGGGGTTCGTTGTATACAAGTGAGATAGACAAATCATCTTCTTCATTATTTTCCACAAGCCTTCCCTTCAACTTTCCACTCAACATATTTTTGCGAGAACTCCTACTTCCGCCTTCGCTATCATTTGCAAAGCTAGGCATGCACACCTCTTTTTCTACAAATAGCTCAAAAGTATACATACGAGGTGCAAGATAGAGCATTTGTTGCATAGAGTTGTCATCATCAATTAGTAGTACGGTAGTCGTTGTTCCAAAAAGAGGCATCTTACACTTGATACGAATTTTCCAAATTCTTTGGTCTCAACCCATTTTATTGGCCACTTAGCATCTCTATTTCCTCGTAAGTGCTTGGCTTACTAATAAATAATCCTATGATTTTACCATCTTCGTATTCATCTCTATCGAAACTATACCTTTGCACAAATAAAACCATTTCTCCCGCCATCTCTACTCACAAAAACTTTAATAAACACTAACAAAATATTACTAAAATATAACATAATCTATTTGATACAACGTCACGCTCCAAAATTCCTGACCTCGATCAGAGCGTGAAAGCAACCAATCAAAGACAATCATGAGGCCAGAAACTTGACGCGTGATAGAATACTCGATTGATCTTATTACATTTTGCCACAACGAAAGATGCAGGATCATCGTGACCGACCATATTCAGATATGGAATCTTAGTGTAACATTGCCAATAAAAGAAATCATCTACTTAATCTATTACAGCAGATAGTGTAATAATCATCAAATCTAAGCTAATTGAGTTCTTGGCACACAAGGCCGGATAATCAATAAAAGTCAAATCATAAATCAAATAATAAAAGTCTTCCATTCCAAGCTTCTGCCATCCATAGTAACTCTATTAATCATCACTTGTTTCGCTTCATCCTCTTTTGATGCCTGTATTAGAGGATGCATGAGTATTCCGAAGATATACCGAGTAAGATGCAAAAACTCCATAGAGAATAGGAATGGAAAATACAGACATAATATTCTTGATAAGAATTTCAATGTTTAACAAAAGTAGGGATTGGAAATACATGGTTCACTTTACCTGAATAGCAATCATACTCAAAGACAACACAGAGTCAATGTATGGATAGAAAGAATACAATTTGAGACTCCAAACGATTATTGCTTAAGGAGAAAACAATCAATAAGCTTTGACTCCATACATCCATAGTGTGAGAAGATTTCAATTTCTGCTCTAATATCAGTCCACTTCCCGTGTAGATAAATACTAGAACATCCTAGAGGTTCTCTCTTTGGAACCCGACCATGTGTCTAGGAATGTGATCTATACATGAAATATGCATTTTATTATCTCTTAAACTTATGTTTTTGCTAGTGTTTGGTTAGAATAACTACTACTTTAATATAGTTTTTGGTTTTTGTAGGAAACAAGAGCAAAACGCAGAAATGGGGCAAAACGCGATTCTAATGATTGAATATTCATAACTTCGATTGCATATCTCTGATGGGACTGATTTAAGCTTCATGTTAAAGTACACGAAGTCAGCTTTCCAATGCCACTGACTGTTCACAATTCGGAGTTCTGAGCAAAAAGTTATGATCATTTGAAATATCGCACGCGAAAGAGGCACGATTAAAGAGAAGAACCGTCAAGATGAGATTGGATGGATGAGATCGATACAACGGGTTTTTGTTTAATAAAGAAAAAAAATAAAAATAAAAAGAAATATGACCGGTTCAAAATCCGGTCCGGTTCAGTTAAAAGAAAAAGAAAAAAAGGAAAACCGGCCCGAGCCAAAGCTCGGGCCTTTCGTCCAGAACGGAGGCGCTCGAGCTCTGCTCGAGCGCCGGTGAAGAACAGCCGGCGAGGCTGAGGGCGGCGAGGACAGACGGTGGGCTGAGTTGCGATGATCACGGCGGAGAGGTCGGCGGCGAGACTTGAAGAAAGAAAGAAAAAAAACAGAGCTCTGTTTTGAGCTCTGTTTGAGAAGAAAATGGCGATGGGTTCCGGCAAAGGGCGATCGAAGCGGCGGAGCAGAACAGACAAGAGGCGGCCATTGGCGAAGACGGAGCTCGAGCTGAAGGCGATGGCGACAGAACGGCAGTCGTGGCGGAGTAGGAATTTGAGAGACGTGCTCAAATTGGATTTTGAAACGGATTTGGGACTCTGTTAGGCAGAACGGCAGTCGTGGCGGAGTAGGAATTTGAGAGACGTGCTCAAATTGGATTTTGAAACGGATTTGGGACTCTGTTAAAAACAGAGCCGTGCTTCGATTTCGTGACGGATTTGAGTTTATCCAAATCCGAAATTGATGAGAATAGGTCACTCTTTCGAAGCCTATAAATAGAGGAGGAACTGGACTGGTTTTGAGAACGAAAAAGGAGAGCTTTAACGAAGAAACAGAGGACTGATTTTCTGGCCAGAAAACAGAGCCGCCGGAGGAGAGGAAGACAGCGCCGGATTCCGGTAGTGCTTCGCCGGAACAGAAGGGAGAAGAGGAAGAAGTGGTCGGAGGAGGAAGAAGGGTGCTGATTTGGAACTGCTACAGTAACCGGCCATTAGCTACAGTGCACGGTGAACGGAGAAGACGATGAATAGTGCCCTGTGTGATGAACAGTGATTTTTGCTACAGTACCCGTGAACAGTGCACAGCGAACGGTGTTTTCTGGTGAATAGTGCAAAACGACGCCAACGAATCAACAACGTTATCCACGTCCGATGGCCGGCTAAATCCTTGTCCAAGGCGTAGATGAAACCCGAGTAAATTGGTTGTATCGTTTTCTTTCATCTTAATCTTAATTTACCTTGATTGGTGTATGAATCTTATTATAGAATCACTGTTAATTTATTGAGGTTTATTCTATGTGCTCGAGAGAGGCTAGAGTGAATTCTTGTGAGTTTCAATCCGAGGAATACTTGCATGTCCGAGAGGAACGTAAGTAGACTAAGGTGTTATAAAGGAATAAGATTTCATTGGTTTATGCTCGAGAGAGATAGATCACAGTTCCATATTTTTAATTGCTTATGTGTTACGTCCGAGAGAAGAGCACTATATTTTGAATTGACAAGTATATGTCCGAGAGGAATATACTAGCCAATCAGGAATTTATTCAACAGAGAGAGATGATAAGCTGGTTTATTGTGTGGTGGATTCGAAGCCTTGGCACTTCTCCATATTAGTTAAAATCCATTTTAAAGTAGTTAAATTTTATTGCTTTCTCTAGATTAATTAAAACAAAATTTGCTTTCACTTGAATTTGGTAAAATATTAATCCGTCCCTGAGGTTCGACAACCCTTTAATACTCGCCGTAGTACAATTGCCTTGTGCACTTGCAAGGGTTTTAATTTTAAACGATCAGAATGTTGGCCCCATTAGTGCTTACGGGCACAATGGGCGGAGACTGCAGACCTTCCGTAATATCATATAGTCTAAAACGTATGTGTTCCTTCATAGACTGAACTACAGAGGTTCATAAATAAATCAGATATCACTATGGATCTAGTAATGGCTTGTGAGCATACTTTGATTCCACTTCGGATAGTTTCTATCAATAACTCTTAGTGAAAGAAACAATTTATATACAAAGAACTGTATGGTAACTCACAACAACAGAGGTTGTATCAAATAACTCAAATTCCACATCTTTCAAGGTTTGACCCACATAAGAGTACTAATAAGATTTTCATATCTCAATCAACAATCGACTCATCATAGGCGTGATAAAAGACTTATTCAATCTTGATCATCAACTGACTCACAAGAGATATTTCAACAGATTACATATCATCAAATATTTTCACTGTGCGCAGCCCTATGAGTCTAGTTTCCATCCCAATAGACGACATATTTTTATGATTTTTTTACAATTAATTATGATTTTTTAAGTACCACTCATCGGCACAGAGACAGTTCTGGTTGAGAGATACATTCTTGATCCAATTTTAATTATTCTAAATACATTATACTCTATGTAAGTTCATCTTACTAATCATAAATACCCATCCCCTAGGTATGATACAGAACCTTTATGGCATTGATATAGTGTAGTTCTTCTCAAGTTAAGGTACATTTTCCATTCATAAAACGGTTTATACGATTAGCATCTTAATGACATAAACATTACTCAATTAAGACAATTAATCCCATACATAATCACGAAATAGAAAGGTACGAAAAAAACATCAAAAGGACAACTTTTTATGAATAAAAGGATTATGACACTGAATTCAAGAAGATTCACCAAGGTAGATCGAAAGCCACATCAATTTACAATTACTTACCCTTCTTGGTAGAAACCTGATTTAGAACATACCATAATTAGACCAAATAATGAGAAAACAATCTCTAGACAAAACATGAAGAGGTCATTCGAGCATCGAATTGAATCATATAAGAGATGAACGACAGGGGAATCCTTCTAGGCACTAGCACGTGAAGTATCACACATAGATCTATCAACATGATACACAAGTGGAGAGATACATCAAACTCAACACATATTTTTATGATTAATCATGCATTGATTTAGAATCATCAAATAGAGAGTAATCAAATGAAAAGTGGGGAAAAACTAATCATACCACTTAAACGACGAGTTACTCTAGTCATCGCGTAATGCTCTGCTTCCTCTTCACGAAACCGCCTTGCTCCATGGATCGAATGTGGACAACACTTGCTGATCGAGCAAAGAAAAAAGAGAATTTTTTTTTTAATAAATTCTCCTCCTTTCTACATCTCATAAAGATAATGTAACAGTCTAGGTGTTATTCAAGTTGCAGTCACCCAATGTTTGCATAACTTCCTGACTATATCCATTTTTTTAGAACATAATCTATAATAAAAGGAAAACGCATGAACGTGAGATATAAATTTTCCACTTTTTCCCACAAAAAGAGGAAAAATTATTAGGTACGCGGCGCATAGGGAGAATAGTGGGTGATGAGCACGTCTTCCCTGCTTGTATTGATGGCCACGAGGGACGCATAAGCAGGGGAGTGTGGTGATGAGCACACTGTTCCTCTACGCGCCGCGACCTAATAATTTCTCCAAAAAGAGTATGGACATTCCACTCTCCTTCGAGAAAAAAAATGCTTGCGCATGGAATTTCACACCTGGCAAATCTTTCACCAAACAAAAAAAGTAGAAGAAAAAAAAATCAATATCATCATATCGGCGGCATTGATTATATACCGCCTTATCATCATCATACCCTTTAGCGAAAAAAATGAAAACCAAGATTTGCTGTCAGGTATCAATAGTGGACTACAACCAAATAGAAGACCTTAGTAACACCAATACAATCACATGGATTGTAAATGCATGAACATGATGCACAAAAAGGATCTGCGGTGAGTATTTCTGAATGTCAATTCTAACATAAGTATCTTATTTTTGTTTTCTACAAAATAGTAAACACCATAATTAGGATTGAAGGTCAGTCCTCACATGATAATCTTCAAAGAAACACATAGCGCCGCCCTCGGAAAATGACAATACTTGATTATTATTATCATGATTACGACTCCGTCCATTAACTCCTTTTACTCCATCCGCTAATTAACATGAGAAGATAACATATCAAGGATTATTGTGGGACAAAGGTTTTTTCTCAAATAGGGCTACTCCTATGCACAAAGTGAAGTTTGACATTAAACTTTCCAAAGTTGTGGTTGAAGGGTAAGGGGGGAGGGGGCCCCCGTCGAGTCAGAGCCCCCCGGCGCCGCCGCGTTGAGGCAGAGCTCCCCCGTGGAGCATCGGAGAAAGGTCATGAGAAACAAATCCAAAACCTGAGCAATTGGAGAAGATGAATATGAAACACATGTCAACCTGAGAACATAAAGGATTTCACAGCACACCTCGAAACGAGAAAATGAGGAGAGAAACCTGTTCTTTCATCGAGAGCTAAATGAACAGTTTTTCCATCTCGATGTAGCATGAGATTCTGATCGCCGAAGAGATGCATATAGCCCTAATCGAATGACGATATGGATAAGCTCTGCTTTGTGCTAGAAGATGCAGCAACACTGCTGAACAGGAGCAACAGAAATTTTAACAAAAATATCATCTTTTTACTCTTTTTTCTCCTCCTACTTCAAAAACGTTTATGGATTGATTGAAATCGATCTTCCGATGGCTCTGCCTCTGGTTATCAGAGGTTAGAATACGAAAAAAGCACAGGAAGCAGGGGAGAGAAGCCAGGGGGCCGACCACGGGGGGTAAAAGCCGGCCCGGACCGGTCGGCCGGGTCATCGGTTCGACCGGCCGGAATAAAGTGACCCGGTCGACTGCCCATCAATTAAAACAAATAAACAAACGCCTTCTTATAACGCCAAGAAATAATTTACCGTGTCCAACACAAGCTAGGCATTCATGCATCTATTTATCAGGCTCTATCAAAGCCAGTCTAGGCATTATCATCCATCCAACAAACGAAAAACCAGTTTAAAAACCGGCCCCTTGCGGCTGGCCAAGAATCTTCCGTCTTTCAGCCATGGCGGTTTCCACCCGATCCCTCCTTCCCCTCGCCGCCCTCCTCCTCCTCCTCGCCGCTTGCCCCGCCGACGCCCGCCCCTGCAAGACCATCTTCATCTCCTACACCGTCTCCACCGTCGGCCACTCCTTCCCCTTCTCCTCCTCCCGCCTCCACCGCCCCTCGGAATCCCTCGTCTTCCTCCAGCTCAACGACCCGGAACCATTTCCCGCCTTCTCCCTTCCTTTCACCCCCGCCTCTGACTCCGACATCGTCCTCTTCGAGCTCCCCCACCCGACTCTCGTTCGGCCTCGGCATGTGTTCGACGAAAAGCCCCAGCCTTTCCCCCTTCCTGATTTCCTCATATCCGGCTCGCTCCGGGACCGAACCATGGATATCCTCTACGTGGTCGTTGCGTTGCTCCTCGGAGTCGGCTGCGGCTTGCTGACCTCTGCTGCTGTCTACTTAATTTGGTCCTTTGTTTACTACGGTCGCCACGGCGAGGAGTCCGATAATGAAGAAGAGGACGAGGTCGTAGGCGCTGCCGGCTACGTGAAGATTCCCGCTGATCCGGTCAAAAAAGGGTACGAGGGATATTAGGGTTTCTGATGATAAAGATTGGTTATTTTGTACAAATATATGTAGGGAATCTGTGGATTGGGTGATTGGGAGCTTTTGTGTTTCTTGTTTAAAAGTTGCATCTTATAGTATACTGCACAGGGGAAATTTGGATGATGACTCTTGTGCAATGTGGAATGATGGAATTGTGTTATTGTCATCAATTTGGGCATTCGTGGTATTTATGCTATAAAAAGGAATTCTGTCCTTTATGCCGCTTGTGATGGTGAATGGATTGATAGAATGCATCTCAATGCAGGTAATTGCGATCCGTGTGCTAAGCTTAACGTAAAGGTTGCACGAGTCCCAGAAGTAGGACAATTATGGGATGTTTTGAAGATGCTTTCTTGCTCTTTCAAGAATTCACCTTCAACTTACTCCAAAAAAATTGTTATTTCGAATATTTCGCTGACGTTTAGGTTTGGCTTTGTACAGAATCTGGTATAAAGACGTGCATTAACTTTCGTCTTTGTTCATTCAGTGGTTTGTGTTTATGTCTGGACTATGTATGATGGCGTTTCTTTACTGCAGTTTCCCTAGTATTTTCTAGTGCGACATGTTTAACACGTCAAAGTAATGGTTAACTTAATATGTATCTTTATGTGAATTTATATTTCCGCCGAATTATGCAACTTAATATGTATCTTTATGTGAATTTATATTTCCGGAGAATTATGCATTAGATTATAATATGTTAGGTTTTTTAAATCTATAATCTTTGTATTCATGATCATAACCACAAGTCAGTGAAGGTACAAGTAATCTGGTTTTATGTGAATTTTAAGTCAAGTGTGGAACATCAGATGCTTCTCTCGCAGTTGTGATGAGCTTGTATCTGAATTTGTGAATTTGAGCATTGGCTTCAAAAGCAGTTAAGTTTCGTTTGTGGTTGTACCTTGTTTGTTTAAGGTTGGTCTAGTATCGAGCTGAACATCCAGCTAGACTTAGTGAAATCAAGCCAAGCCAACTTGACTTTATTAATTTTAACTAGTTTTTAATTAGTTTATGTGAAAAACTTATTTAGCAATTGAAAATGGAGTTCTATTAAGGAATCCGCTAGAGTATTTGGTAACTACTAACAGATATGTGAAAATAAATCATAATCATAATCAAGCAGTGCCTTTTCCCAACAATTTAGAGGTTGGTATCCATTTTTATTAATTCCCTTCTACGCCTTCATTCTAGCCTGTTTTGTGTCATCTTTGTTATAAGAGAAAACAAAGGCATCCTTTCTTATTAATTCCATCCAAGTTCTTTTAGGTCTCCCTCTCTTGACATCATTTACATGTATCCCTTCTTATCTTTTCATCGGAGCATCTATTGGTCTTCTTTGCATGTGCCCATGCGAATGCAGCCTACACTTCCTAAGTTTCTCCCCTAAAGGCGCTACCCCTTAGTTCTCACGGACATAGTCATTTCTAATCCTATCTCTTTTAGTTATCCTACACATCCACCCTAGCATTTTCATTTCGGCTACAGTCAATTTATTTGTATGATGTTTCTTTGGAGCCCAACACTCTGCTCTATAAAGTAGTGTAAGTCTAATAATTATCCTGTAGAATTTACCTTTAAGCCTATTTAGAACGAGCTTATCGTAATGAACTCCAGAGGATGCCATCCATTTTACCTACCCCGTGTTTATCCTATGCACCACATCACTATCAATATCTTTCTCTTTATGGATAGTAGTTCATAATTAATAGAATTGCTCACACTTTGGCACTTTATGCCCATCTATTTCAACTAAAGTTTTATCTATAGTTATACCTTCCGTAAACTTAAACTCTATGAAGAATGGTTCTACTTATTTTAAAACCCTTTGATTCTAAAGTTTTCCTCTATAATTCTAGTTTTGCCTTTAAACCTATTTTAGTCTTATTAACTAAAACTTTTAATAATATCGCACTCCTAGGATAGGGTTTGTGTACTCACATTGGTACCGGGGTCAAAAGACAGGTTATGAATTGTCATTGGCTGGATTGGTTTCATTCAAGGAAAGCTTATGAAAGCAATTCAGTAGTGTTAAATGCGAAAGTGGAGTCTAGTTATACTATCTTGTGATCCATGTACTCTGATGATTTAAATTACATTATCCTTCCACCAGCTACTTTCTTTGATTTCTTTGCCCAAAGATCTTGCTGTTGCTATTGTTTCACTTTTACTTCTATAAGGTGCTGCCAATTTTTTGTGAATGCAAAAAACTTTATTCACCTGATGACAACATGGGATATTTCTATTTTCAGTTATTACTGTCTCTGTTCAGTATCTGTCTAAATTTTATCACATGTTTTTGTGTTTTCTTCATGCCAATTAATTGCTAGGTTTAATAGTTTGCACTGGACGACAACATGAAACTTTTCTTAATCTTGTGAGATTCTGATTCTATCAACTTGATGCTAATATTATAATGAAGTTGTTTACCTCCTCTTTTCCCCCTTTGTTTCTGACCCTCATTTGTTTTACTTCTAATTTGGATGGGTGCTGCTATCATTAGTGGCAGATTTTTACTTATTTCAGCAAACTGCGGATGCATCTTCTCTCTCTCTCTCTCTCTCTCTCTCTCTCTCTCTCTCTCTCTCTCTCTCTCTCTCTCTCTTCTTTGCTATAAATTAAAAAATGCTTGTTAAAGAGATATATGTTATTTTCGTGCCCCTCACTGGAGCTTTTTTTTATCAAACTGCCTTTGTTTTGTGGAACTATTTTTTGGCACATTTGTTTTGTGGAACTTGGCATGGCGTAAAGGGTGTGCAATCTCACCTATGCAAAAAAAGGGCAGTAGTGTGTAGGTCGTTTGCTGGGTGGAATGAATCAGTTTTTTGTTGACCAAATCATGAGAAAGGTGATATTTCTTATATAAGTAGAGAGCGCTGTGATTTCACCTTCGAAGTGTTTATGGTCTATCCCAGTTGGACAATAGCATTAAGAAATTTTTGCTTTTGGAAATGAATGAACAAACAAGAGAAGAGCAGGTCGACCTTTTCAGTATGCTTATGCTTAGTTGATGTATTGGTGCTTCTCCAGAGATAATGCACTGTGGTGGTGAACTACCGGATATTCTAGTGGTGGTGAAAATTTAAAATTTCAATTATAAAGGGGTAATTGATGCCGATCTAGTATGAGAGAGTGGATAAGTTTATTGGTGGCAAAATTCATACTACGGTCTCCTTTAGTCTGTTGGTTCTGTTTTGTTTTGATGAGTAAAGGATGAAAAAGGGTATGTAAACTCAGTGCGTGCCTGCCTTAAGCATGAAGCTTTACATATTTTTATCCCTTTGTGCTAGTAATGTGATGGTTACTGTGGGAGGTCACTGCAAACGGCAAACCATGGGTGGCTTTTGCTTATAGAAAGTGCTTTGTTCTTTAATGTATGCTGCATTCTATTGTGGGAGAGCCGAGAGGTCTACGATGGGCACTTAATTTTATTTTAAATTTATAACATGGTTGCTTGAGCTTCTATAGTATATAACTGCTTAGGATGTGAACCGTTTGTAATATTTTTAGTCTGATTTGAGGAGGCTGGGCAAGCCGTATGTCATCATTTAGCAGCATAAAGTGAATGTGACGAACATAATCGCCTGGAGTTTAGCAACAACTATTAAAGGAAAATCATTAGGACGCGTTTGGGTAATGTGCTGTGATAGAAGCGGCTTTGTTTCTGCAATGCAAGGAAAGCGGCGTCGCTGTATTCAGGGATAGCTCTTCAAAATGCTTTAGACGAATGACTCAGGCCAAACCCTCACTTGGTGAGGAACCATATATATCACTCTTGAAACAAGACAAGTATTTTAAAAAAAATTTCAGACACGTCCAATAACTAACTCCAATAATGGTCGCTTATTTTGCTGTGGGGTTTCATGAGTCATTCGTCTAAAGCATTTTGAAGAGCGATTGAACCTACTCCGCAATTCCGGGTCAATGACCTGCCCGATTTTTTTACCCGGTTTCTGATGTCGAGGGTTGGTTGAGGAGGTGGTGCAAGGGCTGGGCGGGGCGGGGCGGGAGGAGTCTTCAATATGAGCGAATCAAAGGAAAACCACGGTCGTTAGACATATTCCGAAGGAAGACTAACGTAGCAAGCAACAGTCTTTAGGGTGCGTTTGGCAACCGCTTTTGCTTTTTTTAAAAACGGCTTTTTAACAAAATCGCTTTTGTTAATAAAAAGCTAAATCGTAACTCGTATGATAATGCCCACTCTTAAAGCGCTTTTGTCAAAATCCGCCCCTAAATCTTGTTTGGATAGGGCAAATTTTAGAAAAAAAATAAACTGCTCTTGTGACGCTTTTACCCCGAATGAGAAAGATTGAATTTTGACCTAAGAAGCACGGATACAAAACAACGACATGGTACGGACACGGCGACACGCCATTTTTCCAACAAGTAGGATATGACACGGCTAATAAAAAATATTTATTACTCCCTCCATCCAAATTACTATGTATATTTAACAAAAACCTTATTTTTATTGGGCTTTAACCTTCATATAAAAGTCACGTGACCTAAGGACAAAATGACAACGTGGAAGGGGACGAGCTCTCGGCAAAGGGGACGAGCTAACAGAAGTAGAGGAAAAAAAAGCTCCACGCCAAAAGCAAAAGACGAAGGACATACAGGAATTTCGGGATGCTCGAGGGTAAATGCAGTCATTTTTTCACCCTGAAGGATAATTCAGATCATAAAAGCCGCTTTTGTAAAAAATCTCCTCAGGAGGAGATTTTCTAAAAAGCGGCTTTAGCACCAATTTTCGAGTAAAAGCCGCTTTTGGCAGCTGAAAATCGCTTTTTCTAAAAACCTGCCTTCCCTACAGGATTTTGTACAAAAACCGCTTTATCTACCTAAAAAGCGGCTTTTGGGAGGCAAAATCTGCCTCCCAAACGCACCCTTAATATGAGCGAATCATTTAGACGTGTGCAATCAGCCAATCGAGCTTTTCAAAGAGAAGAAATCTTTTGTCGAAGAAAACAACTGGGTACAATCTGGAAGACAAATCCATGCAGACGATCAATCTGAGCTGCCCCCAGCTAAGCTAAGCTACGCATATACCGAGCATTCACTCCATTATCCATCCAAGTTCCTACGAAAATATCCCATTGCCAGGGGAGAAATTATTGTCGATATTATTATTGGGTGTCCCTGATCACCACTCCGGGCCCGGGGCACCAGGCAGCCGTAAATGCTTCAGCAGCGCATGCATAAAACGCGTGCACTCACGCTATGCCACAGCGCATGCATGCCATCAATCCTCGAGATCAACGGCTCCAGATCACCCTAGAGTAGTGCGTCAGGAATACCCGATAATTTGGACCTGAGATTTGGCAAGGGCCCCACTCGGTCCCACCTTGGGCAGCCAGTGTGGGCCCATACAGAATGGCCCCACAAATCATACCCCAGTATCACAAATTCAAAACTGTGTTTAATTTTCTTTTCTTTTCTTGATTTTTGAAAACCGAATCAGAGACGAAATCTGCATATTCCCACACAAAGAGTTGACAGAGATCTCTCCTTTTCAGGATTCCCACAAGATCTTCTCCCTCCTCAGTCCTCGTCCAGTCTCTTCCCCACCTTCCTCCCACTGTCCCCTCGTCTCCCGTCCATCCTTTGACTTCCAAGTCTTCCCTTCAAAGTCAACTCCTTGTCAGTTCATTTACGAAGCTCTAGAATCAGCAGATATGGGGGATTGAGCTGCACAGACATGTCTTCCCATTAGGCCATTATACTACTGCTTGTAGTTCCTATGGGCGGCCGGGGAGTTGTAGCCTTGGAGGAGATCCTCTGGCCGCCGAAATATCTGTGGCCAAACCCAAAGTGATTCTGGGTATCGGCTTCTGATACGATATCTTCTTCAACAACTCTATTTCTTGATTCTTGAGCTCTGTAATCTTGGATTCTGTTTGTGTCTCTCCTCTTCTCTGCTTGTTTTAAAAGGGCACCCAAGTGGACGAAAAGAGCTGCTTCTCCGTCCCCCACCGACGGCCCATTTGAGCATTTTGCCTTGCTACTCTTTTGTTATCGATTCTTTCTTGCCCTTGTGGGAGGAGTGTCAATGTCGAGCCCGGCGGAGATGGTGGTTGGGGAGGATGGGAGTGGTGGGTCTTCCTCGCAGCTGCATGTTTTGGCCGTGGATGACAGTTTGCTTGACAGGAAGTTGATAGAGAGGCTCCTCAAGAGCTCTGCTTATAGGGGTATACGTTAGATGAATGTGCTTAGTATGCTTTTTTGAGATGAAAAAAGGACAAGGAGACTGATTTTGGTTTTTGTGATTTTGCGTTTGTCAGTAACGACGGTGGATAGTGGCAAGAGGGCACTGGAGCTGCTCGGTCTGGGGAGAGAGAACCCCAATAAGGTATCTACATAGTTTCTCTCTTTTCAAATCTGCTTTTTCATAACCATGTTTCACAAATCTGTCTACATTTATACAAATACTTTGATGATTCTATATTGTGCCATCTCCATATGATTTTAATACATCTATGTTTGTATCTGATATCTTATAGAAAACAAAGTTCATAAAGATAGAATCATAAATCTCTAGTGAACAAAAAATCTAATCTCTTTTACAAATCTTTATTGACAGAAGACGAAGGTCAATATGATCATCACGGATTACTGCATGCCGGAGATGACAGGATTCGATCTTCTCAAGAGAGTAAAGGTACTAACATATATACCCACATGTTAATATGTTATATTCATAACTTTGCTGAGCATTCTTTGAGTTACACTTCACTTTTTTTCTTGTTCTTAGCGATAGCACTTAAGATTGTTTATGCTACTTCCTTTGGACAGGAGGAGTCAACTCTCAAGGAAATTCCAGTGGTGGTTGTGTCTTCCGAGAACGTCCCTACCCGAATCAGCAGGTAAAAATTTGGAAACTAAACAAGCTTTTTACTTGTATCGTTTTTTGTTACAATGGAATTGAGTTTAGTTATGGTTTGGCAGATGCTTGGAGGGAGGAGCAGA
Organism: Houttuynia cordata; assembly: GCA_039654745.1. Classification (NCBI taxonomy): domain Eukaryota; kingdom Viridiplantae; phylum Streptophyta; class Magnoliopsida; order Piperales; family Saururaceae; genus Houttuynia; species Houttuynia cordata. The sequence goes on along the minus strand of CM077504.1, from coordinate 44,531,695 downwards.
GGACTTCTTGCTGAAACCTCTGCGGCCGTCGGATGTCTCACGACTGCATGCTCGCATGTTTCGTGTCAATGACCTCTGAAGTGTCAGGCCATGGGGGCTTTTCTTTTATCTTTTTATTGTCCTCTTCCTTCCTAATAGGATGGTTGAAAAGCGTTTTGGGAACTTCTTTTGTGTAAGATGATTCAGATATGTGAAATACTTTTTTTATAGCATGTGAAGTATTTCTGTGTACAGAGGAAAACGAGCAAAATGCATATGCCTTCCTTCCCACTTAATGCTAGTTTTGTAGACCATTGATGGAGGGATTGATTACTTTCACGAGTTAATAAGAGGGGTTTACACGTTCTTTTTAAAATTACATTTTTGGAAACTTGTATTCAAAGGTAGATTGATACGAAACATGAACTGTGTTCTTTCTCTTCACAATGCATTATGTTTGCATTCCTTGTCTTTTACTCCCGTAGTAGTAGTGTTCCTTCCAATCTCTTGTCTCATGGCTTGAGAACGGAGATTGCAGCTATTCTTATCTCAAAGTAAAAAAAATATTCTCATTTCGTCCCGTGAAGCCTGCATTTGAAAAATTATGGTTCGTCATTAGATGGCTGACACGCGAGAACTTCAGTGGACGGAGGGAGTATGAAAGTTATTATTGAAAGTGGGTTTTCTATGTCCACTAGTGTTATTTGACTCCAGGAATCAGGACGTTGCAGGTTTGCACTCGATCATTTCTTGATGGGCACCCTTTTCCTCTCTTTCGGATTTGGACCCTCTGATTCATGTAAGTGACAGTACGGGTACGGCAGCGAGGTAAGCGTACGCAATATACGAGAAAATAATGTAAAAAAAGGGTAAATAATAAAAATAAAAAATTAATATAACAGGTATAAATATTAAAAAATAACATATTATAAAGTTGCATATTTAAAATAGGAGTTGCACTTTAAATAAAAAAATATATTTTACGTGTTTAAATGTATTTATCGGGATAAAATGTGTTTATTTAAGGAAAAACGTGTTTTTCTACTGTTCCTGTTTTAAATGCGGAGTTTTTCGGCTGAGTAGTTAAAACGCGATTTATACACGTTTTAAACGCGTTTGGTCACATGGTAATTCTCCCAATCTACCGTTATGGCAACATATTTTTGGGCGGGATTTGATCCACCTAAATCTCACCCTAAATCCCATTATTTAGTTTATAACATGGAAAGAGGTGGGTGCAAATCACACGACCTTTTCATTTCTAGGATTATACCCCCAATACTAAATATTAGAATCTCATTTGTAAAATCATATTATTCCCACACATTAGATGAGATTTACGATCTGAAGTGCATATCTCATCTATTTTATGAATCATACCTTCAAATCCAAATCAAGTTGCTACTTTATTTCAATTCAGCTTGCATAAAATAAAAAGATGTGAAACCACTACTGAATTCGCCTCGAACGGTTCATAAACTATATATGTTGGGCTTAAATTAACATCTATCCTGTGACAATGAGGCTGAACCCGGTCCTTTTGATGCCACATTTTGGGGCTTTTCAAAATTCAAAATTTTCTATCCATATAGGAGTTCGCAGAAACAATGAAAACTCGACTGCAGTTTGAAACCAAAACAAAGTCGCGACAAAACTACCCAGAATGTAGTAATGGATTTTCAAACATACGAGACACAAATCTTTACTTATATCTACGTCGATTTAAAAGTTTACAAGAACAAGCGAAGAATTATCCTAGTATAGACCTCCATTATTTAGATTACAATCAAGCAAGCACACAATGACTACTCATCATCCTGAGTCACAAGCTAAAATTATTGAGACTCCTCCTTCAATTTTGAACCTGCATTACAAGGATCGATGCCTGCGTATATTTTTGCATGTACTCAATATGATACTATACTACAAATAAACAAGGGTCTAGGCAAGATCGAACTTTTTAATTATGGATATTTTGTCTAGTTTATTTAAGAAGTAAGCCTGTTGTATTCTTTTGAGTACTTACTCAGGTAATTTAATGAGTTTAATATCTCATTATGATTATCAGCCTCAACTAGGATAAATGGAGGTTTCAGAGTCCAAACACTACCTGGTTACTCCCTTCATGTAAACCTTGCTGTAACTGTAATTACAACAAATGTAAATCACATGCGTCACAACACTTGAAATTGAAATCAAAACGCAATGCCCCAAAGAGGATAAAACAATCCCTAAGTATCAATTCCTAGCATGACCATAAATACACCTATCCAATAGAGACTTACCTTGCTTTGCCAAAATCTTATAGCATGGCATCAACCCTTCACATGATATAAATATCATAGTCTAAGATAAATAAGTCAAATTCTTACTTCTAAGCATGTATTAATTATTTAAAAATACAATTCAATCCAATAAGCATGCATATATCCCTAAACATGCAATCATATATTGTATTTCATCATAAATAGAAATTTTCATGCTTAGTTACTAGATTTACTTGAGGTTGAACGAATCCTATCAAAAGTCCGATGAATTCAAGCTCATCCCTAGCCACAATCTCCTTCTTGCTATCAAAAGCCTCCAAAAGATTCCTAATTTTCGTACACAAAATCCTAGGAAGACCCCATTTATAGTTTCGAAAGGAAACTCAAACTGCATGTGATAAAAATTACCAAAATGCACTACAATTGGCAAATCTTGTAAAGGTCATAACTTTTTATCCAAATTCGGAATTGCACAAACTCTGTACCGTTCATTTTGTATTGTCGAGATATTCAAAATATTATGCAATTTAATACATAGATTTCTAGTACTTTAGAGATATTATAAAAACAAGGTTACTATTCTCTTTATGTACTAAGGGCATTCTCAATTCACTTTTGACTTGGCTCATATTTTTACTTCTCAAATATGGCCCAACAACATATAAATACTCATTACTTAAGTATACATCCAAAACCTTGTCTTTGATATTTCTATCGAATTGAGCTGTGATGGTCAATTTCCGGAGGAATGCGATGACAATTGTAAGAGGAGTTGCAAAATGAATTTGGCATGTTTTAGAGGGAAATAGGATGTTCGGTAGTAGAATGCTCCGTAAAACTCTTGACTTTTGCATTATGGAAGTAGAATGTTTTATTAGCAGGACGCTTATGTTAACAAGCACTGCCATGCCCATGGAGAGCAATATTGCGATATATTGCCGATATCGGGGCCCACCTAATAAATCGATACAAACTAATATTATTTTTTCAAAATATCAGTGATATATCGATTTTGCTTTTTAAAAATAACTGTTTTAAAAAAAAAGAAAAAAAAAAACTTCCCATTTGTTTCCTATCCTAATATACATTTTTATGCATATTTTGAAATCTTTACTTTGTCTAAATTAGTATAACTCATTTTAGAAGTTAGATTGTGAAAATATATCATAAAAACTAGTTTTCGACTACCGATATTTTTTTTATACTATCTCCGATATTTTGTCTCTTTGGCCGACTGATATTTTACCGATATCCGATACGGAATTCCTTGCCCATGCCAAGTTCACATTTGCTTGATCTTGACGATTCTGGGCATTCAATTATACACCATAGTCGCTTCAAATTTGTGCAAAATTAATCCACTTTTGGTCCATCACAACTTTCATCTTGCTACATCTGATTCTGGTTCTCGCTCTTGATCAGGTTCATTCATGTCGCCCTCATTAACCTCTGCTTCTGTCTCTGGCTCCATTTCCTGGCCTGATTCTGGGCCAACATCAGTATCTGGGCTTTGCTTCTGACTTTCATCAGGCGTAGGCGCTCTGCTTTGAGAAATATTCCCCGTTGTAGTATCAGCATCCATTGGGGTCGCCGCATCTTCTAGTTCAGGACCACTACCACCACCATCAGCTTCCGTTGCAACACTAGCAATCTTGCGGATCAACATGAAAGATATCGTGTGAAAAAGAAAATTCATTAACCAAATCATCAAAGCTACTAATACCAAAAACACTGCCATACGGGATGCAAATAGGCAGAGCATCTATGTATGTACCATCTCTAGATGACATGCGTGACTAAAAAGCCAATTAAGTGAACAAATGAATGTTAAAATGCGCTCAGAACTGTTTAGCACAGTAAAATTACCTGTGGTTCCCTTGATTGTGAGGGTAGACCCCTAACATCCTCTTCCTTTTTAATTCTTTTGGACCTCTCACTATTTGGTTTTGTGTGGTATGTAGATCGAACTTCAGGAGGCAGAAGCTCTGGAGGTACTACTCCTTCAATATCGTGATCAGTAAACTGCATTGAGGAGCCATAATGTCCATGAAAGGAACATGAAGAAAGTAATGGTTTCTGTAATATGGAAGAATAAACATACTCGAGAAAACCCTTCCAAGTCTTGTCGAGCAGAAAACCTGAGCCCTTTCCAACAGTAAACCTGCAGCAAGAAAACAAGCCTGCCTCAAATCCAATAATACATTCGAAGACGTAATATTACTAGTTAGTTACTCAGATACGGAGTATTATATTTTTATGAACTAAATGACTCGTTCAACAATTTTTTAAGGTGGTTCACAATACAGACCAACACCATTGGCCCCCACTAATGAGTGGGGCATCTCGATCTTTGTTTCTGAGTACAGAAAAAGAAGATTGATATTTCAATATTTGTTTTTGGAATTTTTTGGTGCCAAAAGAAAAGATTCCAATTTTAACAGTTAGGATGGAGGATGGCCACATGTCAGAATGAAATCACGATTTCTGAGTCCCCATGGGTCACAAATGGAAAATTTCCGTGCCGTTCTCTATCTAAGCACTCACAAATTACCTGTGAGTAATATGGTCTAGAACTTATAGTAACCAAATTCTTCAAATTTGCTCGGGCAAACCAAAAAACTAGCAAGCTTTCATATGCTGGCTTTAGTTATACTGGTTATGTTCAAAATATAAAATTTACAAAGGAAGAAGAATCATATTCAGACATTGCTAATGAACTTACTTTATTGTTTTTGTGGTGATATTCAGCTTCTACACCAGCTGATTCGTCCATCTGTAACAAGAAGACAAGGAAAGATATCTTAATTTAAGAGTAACCACAGAAGCCACTGCATAAAGGATTAATTTTCGCTGTGGCTTCACAATACTGATTTCATTTGTCATAACAGGAAGTTCAGAAGGAGCTCACATCTTCTGCAAGGGGTTTCCAATATTCTGTGATAGAAGGGGTTTGCGCTCGTGCAGGATCTGTCATAGCATTCTGAATTCGTAAAAACAAAATTAGTAATTTCTGTAGCATTTCGTTATCTTCAAAATTTAGAAAATGAGCAAATCTTTACAAATGGTATCCACTTTATTAGGAAGAATATCAATTTCCAGTCATTTCAACCAAAATACTTGTGCAGGATCAGTCAATGCTGTACACTGTCATCTTCCAGTCATTGAAACCAAAATGGTACATGAAAATATCTTAAATACTCAATATATCTCAAATCTAAAAAATCAACACTGATATATGTCTATTATTTCCAGCATGCCCCTACTTCCACAATTTCCTACCTATTTTACCCATTGAACTGCTCAAACCCAACGTTACCTTCTTAATTGTAAGTGAAGACAAAGATTTACTTAATATATAATGGGCCTACAGTGTATTGGAACCCCATCTTGCGGGCCCATCATGTGAGGGACTACTATGTCCCACCATATTATAGGCCCACAATGTTCCAGCTGAGTTACGGCCCACCATATATGTGGCCCCACATGTCCCACCATTTCGTAGACTCACCATTTTTCATCATGTTTACTGGATAAAACAAAATTATTTTGGGTATAATGAAAAATGAAAAATGAAAAATTGAAAGTTGAGCATTTTACAACTCCAAATTTCTTTTTAAATGAGACGTACAGGATTCTGATCTGCCCACTTCCAAAGTTGAGAGAGTTCTTTGTTTCCAAGTCTCCATCTAGGCTTGCTATACAAATGAAACAAACAGCAGTGTGAGGAATAATATGAAAATGATAAAAATGAGAAAAAACAATACAAAATCACAGATCCAACGCCGGACAAACAGCCACTTTAAAAGAGTCTTGTGACAATGCACAAAATTGTCAAATTTCAAATAGTTTTCCTTAACTTTCTTTCCGTAGTTCTCTCCCAAAATTTCTTCTCATGACTCATTGGCTTGGTACCTCTACAATTGTTGCAACAATGCATATTACCTTCATCTTAACAATTTGTCTCACTAAATAAAATTAGTGTTCCAGGTTCTACCAGTTTGAAAAGAAAATAAATAAAAGGATATGGTCATTGACAATAAATTTAACAAGCATCTGCGCATGCAAATAGAAAACATTTGTCGGTAAGACAATTCTTGATTGGAAAATTCAACTTAATGTATCAATCTCAGATATTCATCATCAAAATATTAGGTTGCCTTTTCATGTTAAATGGATAGAGAATGCATACATGTATGGTATTTATTTGACTGCTAATTGTTCAATGAAAGTCCTATTTTTTCTATAAAAGAAAAATAAACAAAATGGATATGTTTGTCCAACCGAACTCTTTTTGTCCTCACACATTTTCTAGGGTAACCACCATGAAAAAGAATAAATCACAAAATATTATGCACATATCTTACAAAATTGACTACAAAAGGTCTCCTTATTTGCCTAAGTGGCATAGGATTTTAGAGGGAAAGGAGATTCGATCAACATACATACCGTTTTCTTGCCCCTCTTGTCCTAATTTTTTCTCTCCCACGTGCTTCTCAAATGATGGGCAGCCATCACGTTTCCACCATACCTTAACAGATTTAAAGAAAAAAAATACAGTTACAACTTACAAGTGAATTAACGTTGAAGGAATAAAACCAGGTAAACAATGTAGATACAGTTACCCAATTCTTTTCACGTTCAAGTATATGCTCAATGCTGTGAAGAAATTCCTTTCCTTTGGGAGGGATCATTTCAAGAAGCTTCTTTACCAGCTCCTCACAAGACTTAATTTCCTCTTTCTGGAACCAAAGGCAACAAATGGAACAAGATTAAAAGCACGCGGAACAAACACATAGTATATCTTATTACAGACTATAGCAACAGTCCCAAGTCAAGTTCACATATGAGAGTCAATTACAGTAGTGTTAAGTCTTCAAGATACAAAATAATGCAAGCCTCTCCTAAAAAGTTACCACACAAGAAGTTCAGAAAATCAATTACTCACCATGCTTTCTGAACTCCCATCTTTGTCAGTTCTTCCAGGAGCCTAAGAGCATAAAAAAGAAGTTAACATAAATTTGTTTGTAAAAATCCTAACCCTATTCCACGTTACTAATGACTAGAGCCGATACTGATGCATATATTAGATTGAAAGCAAACAGCCAATAAAATAATACAATAGCTTAAGAATAAAGGAAAAGAAATCAAACAAGAGATACACCAACACATTCACATTTTAGTTAGAATTTAGAAGGCACCAATACAAATTGGTAAATCTGTGCTCTTATGTACACAAATAATAGGTACAAATTGGTAAATCTGTGCTCTTATGTACACAAATAATAGGACACTAACTAGGACAACATGTGCTCATATAACTTCATCATTTTTACGGTAAAATATATTTCTTATAGCCAAATGTCATATATCATATAGGACCCCATACAGAAACTTATCTTGAATTAGTGTATATAAATGATAGATAAGATATACATTAGGCTAACCCTATTCCACGTTACTAATGACTAGAGCCGATACTGATGCATATATTAGATTGAAAGCAAACAGCCAATAAAATAATACAATAGCTTAAGAATAAAGGAAAAGAAATCAAACAAGAGATACACCAACACATTCACATTTTAGTTAGAATTTAGAAGGCACCAATACAAATTGGTAAATCTGTGCTCTTATGTACACAAATAATCGGACACTAACTAGGACAACATGTGCTCATATAACTTCATCATTTTTACGGTAAAATATATTTTTTATAGCCAAATGTCATATATCATATAGGACCCCATACAGAAACTTATCTTGAATTAGTGTATATAAATGATAGATAAGATATACATTAGAAATAAACCTATTCCACTAGATGACAGGAACATATATGATACGACCTCCTAGGCCAACCTGCATGGTCAACTAAACCATAACATGTTTTAACTGCAGATTTGTTAATGTGATTGACATACCATTCCTCTTTCTGCCCTTATGTTTTTATGTAAAACGATCTATCTTTCCCAACAGTTATAATAATCACACTAACAACAGTAGCACCAACAAGAAAAACAATAAAAATGGAAAGCAACTTCCTTCTGTGGACTTAATAAATCCACCACGATTACAGCTTAATTTTGGAAGGTATTGTCATTGAATTATGTAGCAATTTATTTGTCTATTAAAAAGAAAGAACGCCAGCAAGTCACTAGCTTGACCCAACCAAATTATTCGCTAAAATCAGCAGGCCAATCATACACCCGAATCACAGATGAGTGGAATACCTTAAGATAATCAAATAATGTGAGACACTGGACAAGGATAGGGCGTGGCGTCGAAAACTGGAATCTTTCAACTGCAAACCGATGAATAACTCTCTAGTTAAAGAAAAATGATCAAGAAAATTAACCAAAATCAATAACTTTTAAAAGACCTCTCACTCTAACTACCTCTAATCCCATCAATTTACTGCTAGTCAAAAACTTTATGCTGAATGCAGATTCCTCTTCTTCCTCAAGATTATTCGCATTACCATCATCTTCACCCAAAGGCTGGGCCTCAAAGGTATCTAGTACTACCTTTCCAAAGTAAGAAACAAAAAGATTAAACAGAAAAAGTGAAAAATGCAAAAGAATTATTTCTAAAATAATCATTACACGTTGTGCAGAGCTAGCGGTGATTCTAAATTTCAACAAATCCAGTTACCATTTGTTACTCTGCTCCATCTATCATATTAACAACTCTATGTCAAATCAAATTTCACAAAAGGTTATTAGCAAAGAATTTGGAGCTTTTGCATCCAGTTCGTCGTAAGAGCCCTGATCTGTTGTGGTGATGGCAGCCGAGGGAAGCTTACATGACCACGTGATATCAATGGGAGGGTGTACGTCCAACAGTTAGGTTACTTAGTTGGTATTTGCCGGCCGAAAAATGAGATGCCATTGCTTTATTGTCCATGTAGGCAAGAATCTGAGAATCATGGTAAATAGCGTGTAATCAATCTTACTGGAAGAGGATTTTATGCAAATAGGCATGACGAGTAGGTCACTTTGGAACGAGCCACACCTCCAACCCCAATTGGCACATGGTTAGCTTTCTATAGATGCATGGCCATATCATGTCTGAAATCCCCAGCAACTACAATTCAACCCTTAGATATTTATAAAGACAATAACAACTCACTAATCTAACATTAAATGTGTAATTCAATTCATGATGGAAAATGCATTCCCAGAGCAAACGTTTCAGAAAGTTCTTAATTAGAGCAGTTAGATTAAAAATTTAGTGATCGATCGTATCTTCTACTGAAGTTTTGGAATTTGTGCGATACAGTAATATCGATCGATCGGCACATTAAAACGATCGATCGACACATGCAGATTTGAATCGATTGATCGGCGCGATGCAGGAGTTAACGAAATAACCATAGGCGACCGATAGGGAAACTATCGATTTGCAATACGTAGCGATCAATCGCCGTGAAGTAAGATTTTGGAGAGAAATTGGGTTGGAAGGTGAGAGTTTGATTTACATCATAGAATATCATAGAAGAGAGCCTGAATTCACTAACTTCATTTTATATTTGGCCTTGGAGGGACATATTCACCCTGTAAACGCTACTCTTGAAAGACACTACGCTAGGCAAGCAACATGGTTGCACATTTGGCTAGACCTAAGACACAAACAGACTATTCTGGTGAACTTCTGTGTCATTTGTTATTCATACATGATCCTTTCCACCATTGCTGATTCAGGCGACCTTTTTTTATGCGAAATTTGGGTCAAACTAATTTGAATGTTCTTGGAAATAACATTGGTAGAGTCTGTTGGCAGAGGCTGGAGCGCTGGTTTACCTTTTAATGTTTCCGACAAATTGAGTTTGTAATCCTTAGCTTATCCTTCATGATGACAAATACATATGCACAACTGAAAAGTGTTAAAAGAAGGATTGTGGGAAGTACCTTCTTCCCTTGTCATCAAACACTTTCTTTTAAAGAATTGTGAAAGTGCGAATACTTGTAAGCTCTGGGAGACGACGCAACGCGAAAGCAGATGCGACAATAGAAGCCCAATCTCAAAAGAAAGAGCCTGTACATCATGTGACGCAAGAAAGCTCTCTTTTTCAATGGTGAACAATGAACATGGTCAAGGCGTCGAGCACTCCATCTCTGCATTGAAGGTTCGTCAAACCGCGTGTCATAACTCCCTAAGCAACGGTAGCATATCCAAGTACTCGTCGTACTTGTTTTAGTACTAACGTTAAGCTTGTTTCTCTGGCATTCCGAGATCCTACTTGGCAACTTCTAGCTTATATGTCTCAAGCTATCTAAGAGTTTGTAACCCGCTGAAATGCACGGGTGTTTCCATTGCCTTTAAGTAAAGTACAATGATTTTGTCACACTGTTGAGAGATTTAGTTGCAAAGTATAGTATTACTACGTCAATTACAAGGATTCTGATTTGGCTAATTGGTTGACAGTATGTTTACAGATAATACACAATCAAAGTGAAGTCAATTTCCCTGGAGCCAATGAGACTAGAGTTCTCATGGGTCTACGTCTCATCTAGCAATAACAAGATATATGGAAGCTCAAGTGTCTATGGAAAAGGATGAGTTCACTCCACACCCCCTATATCCACACGGACGGTGGATATCCACCGACCATGTAAATGGGTGGGCTGCCTAAACCGTCGGGTGGCAAACTACTTAGGATTGGTAGTCAGTTTCGGATTTTTCACCTAAACTGCGGCTATCCCGGTTCAACCAAATGACCATAACTAGGAGTCCTGGCCCAGAAGGGGAAGGGAAGGTTTATAACAATGGGAAGTAGTAGTGTGGAATTGACTTGCTGCTACTCCATCCGTCCAGAATTATTATCACCATAAGGATTTTTAGAATGAATTCTTAAAATCATTATGGTGATAATAATTCCGGACAGAGGGAGTAGTAGTCGGCGTAGCAGTAATAAAGAGATGAAGATCACCATTTTTCCTGATACTTCATCACCCCATATCAGTCAAGAAAACTGGAAGTATGCAGCCAAGAGAAATGCTTCTGCAGCAGGGGGCCGGGTTCAGTCTCAGTAAATTTGCCAAATTTTTTTTCCTAGTTGTGGTTTCTGGGCCAACTGATTCATTAGTGAGAAAATCATCAGCTTTTACTTTACACACTTGACATTTCATTAAAGTAACTTACACGCATGACTGTACCCATTTGGCCATTTCCAATGCAATCTCGTTCTTCTTTGAGGTTGGTTACAATTGGAGGCCTAAGGTATTGGATCGTATTCTTATAAGTTCTCTACTTTTGATTCTTATTTGATAAGAAACTGTGGCAGTTGGCCACCTAAAAACTAAGCCTTTGGTGGTCCACTACGAGTTTCTTCCTACTTGACAATTTGAACTACTGATCTGCCCAGTGGCAACTCCTTACACACTGAAAAAATTGCGTCCAATCAACTGAGGGTCCTTGCTGGTGATGAAATGTAGGAGGAGTGGATTGTGAGTCCAAGTACCCTTTACCAGAAATAGAGAAAATTACAATATACAACTTGGAGTTGAGCCTGTCAAAGCAACTCCTCTCTTATGGTAACTGTAATAACTTTCTGCCAAGAAAAAAATATCTACATAACTTTCTGCCCCCCCAAAAATATCTACATAACTTCTTCACGTCTTACAATAAAAAAAGATCTAAGAGTCAATAATATAACTAAAATACATTTACTAGTCTCAGTTCGAATTTCGCATATTTGCAATAAAGCAAAAGAAATAATACTTCCTAGTCTAAGTACTTTTTTATGAAGAAACTAATTCCAAGCAAAAAGATGGTCACATGACTTGATGTTAGAAGTGGGTGTTAAAGAGGGAGTTATAACCCATAAGTGGGTGTTAAAGATAGGGTTATAACTCATATTAAAACCCACTTATTATTGATGTGAATGAGTGAATTGGGTGAAGGATGAATAGTCCCACATCCACACCAAAGAGGAGTTGTGGATGGTATATAAGGTCCAAGGTTGGCCTTAGAAGTTAGGCCCAAGGGCCACCCCACTTTTGTGGGGGAGAGCGATGTTGGACCCATGCACCTAAGTAGGCTAATGCGCGCGCCGCCGCCGCCGCCGGCCGGGTCGGGTCGGGTTGGATTGGGTCAACAAGATAATATTATTTTAGGACAAATTCAATGGTTTAGTTTTCTAATTTATTTTGGTTCAACCAAAACGAGTCCATTTTCAACGGGCTTTGGTTGATCGTCTTATCTTGGGAGGCAGACGCCCAAGAGTCCTAAGCACCGTAGGGAAGGTGCATTCTGTTTTAAGGACAAAGTACTTCGCTTGATTCGATCATAACCTTCTTCTAACGGATTTATTATCATCTTTGCAAAGGTACACAGATCTATCATCCTTAAGACAGTAGCAGTAAGTAATTTGAATAACACTTAATTTTAATCCCTCCAAGCTCATGAGGTAAGCATAAGAATGGCAGTGGGTACAAAAACAAACTTTTTCCATGTTTTCAAAAATATATATGAAACTATATTCGCTCACACAGATTTGCTTCATCTCATAAACAAGTTGGTGATATTGCCATTAGTTTATCACTCACAAAGCCAACTTTTCGCAATTTTGTTTCCCAACAAAGAAGAGCCTTCCACTTCACGTTAATCAATCCAACAACCTCACATGACCTGAGTTCTCCATCGGCTGATTTTAGTTGCAGAGTTCTCCAAACCCCTTGGCCCACAGACAAAACAAAGACTCCAGATTGTAGTAACACACTTCAAAGCAAATCAAACATGACCAATTTTATTCAACAAACAACAACGAAAAACATGCTTAGTGGGCATAATCAAGTTTCTAGATTTCAATTACTGTTTAAACGTGGATCAAGAACTTAATGACGGATTAATGCGTAGAAATATGGATTAAGCAATGACGTTCCGTGTTCTTTATGTGGCAATCCGACATGGGGTCCATGCCTCTGTTTCAGCAAAAGGACAAAGAGTACCAAATCTGTAAATACGTCAGTGAGAGCGCCTTTTTGTCCCTTTTGCCCTCCCGTATCCCTTGTCCAGTACTGCAAACTTATACGCACGCCCAAGTTTCCCATCCTACCCCCACCACCTTCTCATATTTCCATTCTTTAGCTAACCAACGGCCAAAATGCGATACTGGAAGAAGGTACACTGTCCGATCAGCCAAAGGTCGCATGGTACTTTCGTAATATCCAACGCAATGTAAGAGTATTTCCGTAAACCGTATTAAAAATCACGCACTTTCCTGCGACCAGCCTTCCCACTTATAAATCCCACCAGCGGAGGCGCTGACCTGAAAGAAGGAGAAAAGGAAAGAGAAAACACTTTCCCAACCGAATTCGCCGGAAAATGTTTCTCACGGAAATCCCCACCGTTCCCGGCTCTCTTTCCTCCGCCCGGTCCGCCGGTAAGCTCGCCACCAAACCGCCGGCCCTCGCCGACCTCTCCCGGTCCTTCGAAGAGGCCCTCCTCCGGCGCCTCAAGACCCTGGACCCGCCAGCCCCTTCCCTCTCCTGGCTCGCCGGCGCCGTCGACCTCCTTTCCGCCACCTATTCCGACGCCGCCGTACTCGTTTCTCGCCTCGGGGTCTCCGGATCCGCCGAGATGACCCTCTCCGCCGCGTACTTCGACCATAGCGTGAAGGTGCTGGACGTCTGCAACGCGATCTCCTCCGATATCGAGCAGCTCCGACGGCGGCGCCTTTTGCTCCACTTCGTCCTCCACCTCCTCCGACCGTCCGGGCCCCTCACGGCCGATAACATCCGCCGTGCTCAGGAATCACTGTCTGAGTGCCCGATTCTCGCTGATAGAAGCCGCGGGAGCGGTCTCGCGGAGTCTGCGGGGGCTTTGATTGGAGATCTGGTCCGGGGCCTGGGGAGCGGCCCGCGGGGCAAGGTCTCGACCGAGGAGAGAGCTCTACGGAGGACGATCTACTCGATCGGTCTTCTTTCCACCTTCGTCTCCGGCGTCGCGGTGGCGGTTTTGAGCGGCTCGTCGACCCCCGTCTCCGTCATGGCAGCAGCGGCGGTTCCCGGCGATGTTTTGTGGGCAGGAGCATTCGAGGAGCTGAAATCGGTGGTTTCCGGCTGGTTCACCGACGAGGACGGGCGGTTCGCCGGCGAATTGGAGGAGGTGGAGATGGCGGTGCGGGGAGTCGCCGGGGCCCTGGAGAAGAGCAAGGAAGGCGAGGGAGAGACGGAGTTGGATGGCGCCGTTAGGGAGCTGGAGAAGGCGAGGGAAAAATACTCGGAGGGGGTGGAGCGGCTCCATAACGGCGTCAAGGGGTTTTTCCGTTCAGTAGTGTGTACGAGGAGCGTGCTTTTGCGGAACTTTCGCTGATTTTTATTTGGCGCGTAAAAATACGAAAATGGAATACATGTCTGAAATTTGTAAGATTCCAAAAAAATCCGAAATTAAAGAATCTTCATGGAAAGTTACTCATATAATTCAATTTTCTTTGCAGAAAGTATAAGCATAAAATACTTTTTGTGAGCCTTCTGCCAATGATCTCTTGTTAAATTAACTAGTACATACAATTAATAGGTGAACAGTATGTAGATTTATGTTATGTAGGACTTTTTTTGCTTGGTTATGTTATGGTATGAACATTGAAGCATAGAGCTAATAGGTGTTTAAATGGTAAGGAGTAAGTAATTTGTTTTGATAATTTTAAAAAGTAACTGATTAGATTGTAATCATATTCTAGTAATCAAGCTCTTGCTCTGATGTTTCCTTTCGGCTATCACTACTGTAAAAACGCATCTCTGGATTTTTTTAAGAAAATTAAAGATTCAGCGGATTAACGCCGGAATTCCAGGCTCCGCCTTTCTCTGTTTCTCATGAACAGTGCATGGCTCTGAGGGAACTTGAATTCCGTGAACAGTACACGGCTCTAAGGGAGCTTGCTTTGCAGGATAGATGCTATTGATTGATGTGTAGTGCTAATACTCTCCTTCATTTCTAGTGTTAATACTTCGAATGTCTTCTCTTTGTACGCATGATCTTTTAGGACAATATACTCGATATTTATTCACTGTTAGAGATAACTGTAAGAACGGATCTCTCGCATTTCTTCTCAATAAGAAAAAAAACAAGATTCAGCAGTTCTTGCCGTATGTGTTCAGTACCTAGATAAGGATTTAATGATAATGAGCTATTTTTCATATTCCTCTAATGCATGATACATGACTCTACGCCAGTTACATCTTGAATGGCTCTCTCTCCTTTAGATTCTTTTCTCGTTGCTTTCTTTTGCATATGAAACGCTGCTAATCAGCAAGTGAAGTGACGAGGAGATACGTTTCATTCAAGTTCCTAATATCCAATGGAATCCACCTCATTGTTTTGATTTACTTTCCGTCTGCCAAGATTCGGTCTCGCATTTCTTTTCCTATATTTCTTGCGCTTATACTTCAAATGTCTTTTCTTACTATGTTTGATCCTCTAGGACAATATACTTCGTATCTATTCATTGTTGTAGATTATTGCAGTAAAAGCGGATCTCTGGCATTCAAGAAAATCAAAGATTCAGCGGATTTATGCCGGAATTCCTGGCTCGGCCTTTGTCTGTGTTTTATGAACAGTACATGGCTCTATGGGAGCTTGCCTTGCGTGATAGATGTTATTGATTAGTATGTTTTTGTTGGATAAGCATGCTAGGGTTTGAGAATCATGGTTGTTAAGTGCCTAGCGTGTAATCCTATCATATGTCATTATTAACTTCGATTATGCCCAATAATCAAATCAATTAGCGCATTTTTCCAATTATTTGGGGTAAGTGACATAGATCTTATGCCTCCATTCCATTCAGGCCTCTTTTGTGTCAATTCTTTTGTAAGAGACAGTAAAGTCATAGCATTTTTTATTAATTTCATCTAAGTTTTTTTATGTTTCTCTCTCTTGGCATCAATGATTTCATAAAATTTTTCTATAATCTTTATCAAGTTATACACCTCTGAGTCTGAGGTCACTCTTATAACGTCAAGATTTGCAATTCAAAGGCCAACAAAAGGTTTAACTTAGATTTAGAGTGGATAATGTATTGCTATTGTATGGAAACTTTGGTAGATTGTGTTTATGGAGGTTGCTTTTCTTTGCTATAGTAAAGAAAACTAGGTTTTAATATGAGCTTGTGCTTTATGGAATTAGCTGCACAATGTTGGCTTTAACTATAATTTTGTCCAGCATCTTTTCGTTTTAAGAATGTTGGCTGATCTATAAAGGGAAAATAAAATGTTAGATACTAAATATGCAGTTAATTAGGTGGAGTAGCCAATATGGTGGCAATTGGGATCCTGCAACACTCTTGATCTGATTTTTGTATTTTCCTGCGTAAAGAATCCAATTCTTTGTTGGATGCTCTGTTTTGTTGGATGTAACTGGTTGGCAATTAGTTTCAACATAAATTACAACTGTTTTAGTAAGTCGCCATATTAATGTTTGTGATGTACTGGAGTTTATTTATGTCCCTCTACGAAAAACTTGATTTATGTTATGCCAATTGCATAAGTATAGCTTATATCTATTCATGAAAGTTGCATCCATGTTTAAGGGGTAGTTGGACTTTAAAGATGTTGCATAATTTAGGACAGAGTCCCCCATGAAGGTTGAACCTATGAATGCATTTCATTCATAACAGCTTATGTTGTGTCAGCCAAAAAGTCTACAACAGCTTACTTGGAATATTGTGGGCATATGCCCATGGGGATGTTCATATATCTTTTGCAAGTTGTACTTCAGGATTCTTCGAATGTGTTTTCAACCCTATATGTATCTTATAGTTTGTAGACTGATTTCTACTAGGACATGACATTCTCACGTTTAAACTTTGAATAGATTTATGTGCATGGTTGATATTGGCCTTGGTACTATTTCGTTACTGATCATTCAAAAGAGGAACTGCTCTCCTTTGATTCGATGTTATCCATCATTTCTCCTTGGAATCAATCATCATTGTTAAGATTATGACATCCACATTTTTGCTGACTGAAATGTCTACATAAAACGCTTCAAAATATTCTGCCTTCTCCCTCAATGATGTTCTATTGCTCACTCTTTGCAGTGAGACATTTCTTTCTGACCAATCATGATTTGGTACAAAGTAGCCAAAGCTTCAGAATACCTGGCCATCACTGGACTCGGGTCAATGATGTCAAGCTCGCAAAGAAGGCATGGATCCTGCCCGACCAGACTTGCACTGTGTTCGACCTCTCCCCTGTCAACTACACGTTCGATGTGCAGGCCATGAACGCCGAGAAGCTCAACCAGTTTCTTGCCGCTTCCATGACCATGGTGGAGATCTTCAAGGGGAGGGGACCAAGGAGTTCGAGGCGCATCAGGTGTTCGAGAAGGTCCAGCTCGAGCTCAACTAGTTTGGGCTCTACATCTATAATGCCAATGTGAAGCAGCTAGTGGACGTGCCGGGCCACGAGTAATTCTAGTACCTGGGACAGAAGACACAGATGGAGGCCGAGAACCAGGCCAAGGTGGAGGTGGCCGAGGCGAAGATGAAGTGCGAGCTCGGGTCGAAGATTCGAGAGGGGCAGACGAAGCAGAACGCGGCCAAGATCGACGCCGAGACGACGATCTACAAGACGCAGAGGGAAGGAGGAGGAGCTCAAGGTGAAGGCTGAGGTGCAAATTTATGAGAATGAGAGAGAGGCCGACGTTGTCAGGGCAAATGCCGAGCTTGCCACCAAGAAAGCCACATGGAATCAGCAGGTGAAGATGGCCGAAGTTGAGTCGGCTAAGGCTGTGGCCATCAGAGAGGCAGAGCTGCAGAGGCAACTGGAGGAGAAGAATGCCATGACCCAGACGGAGAAACTACTTCCCTCCGAACACTTTTAATAATAGATACAGTTTTTCTAAATGAACAAAAAATTTACTCCCACTAGTCACTTTTTAATAGATACCGTTTTTTCCCACATACACTAATTTTTTAGTGTATTTGGAAAAAAAACTGCATCTATTAAAACAGAGGGAGTAATTGATTATCGCATACACTTCAATTATAATACGTAAATGACTTTTATAACCGTAGAGATACATTTGCATGCAGAATCATGGAAATGTATTGATAGGCATGAGGTAGGCTGGCCGCCTGGCCGATCAATTAAGGGTATGCTTGGTTAGAGAGAAAAAGAAAGAAAAAGAAAAAAAGTTAAATGAGAAAAAAGAAGAAAAGAAAAGAAAAAGAAACGAGGGGGAGTTGGATTTTTCTCTAATTTTTTTTCTATTTGAAAATGGAAAGTTATAACTGAAATTTTTGTGCGGTCCCTAAAATAGTTTTCAGCCGTCACACTTTTTTGTCCATCCAAACACTTAAAAAAGAAAAGACTTTAACTTTTCTCTCATTTTCTTTTCTTTTTCGGCTAACCAAACACACCCTGAGAATGGAAGAGATGGATTCTGATAAGCTTGGTAAGATTTGAGTCTACTCCATAGTTGACGATGAGCTAGCCTTGTGCATGCAAAATCATGCACATGTATCTCGATGGTTATTACGCCCCACATCCTGTGAGTTGGCGTGAGCTAAGGCGTTGTGGGCTGTCAGAATTCGATCTGGTGGCGCGAATTAAAACAAATTTTGCAGCTGGTTTGAATCATCTTCCCGCCATGCAATATGAGTTATGACGCATTAAATCTTTCCCTTATTGAGGTTATAATTGCGCAAGATAGAAAAACTTCTTCTAATTTGAACGGAGGTTCTAGTGTGGATAACTAGCTTCATGCACTTGTTATTCTCAATGCACTTCTCTATAACTATTGGTAACAAGGTTCAACTAGCCAACTGGGAGCTCTACTCAAGGCAGTGTGCTCTACCAGAAGGAGAAAGAAGAGGAGGCAATGTTAAATAATATCGCAGTTCAATATGAAAGAGTAGATCAATCGAAATCGTCTGAGGCACAGCTTGCAATCGTGCTTCTTCCCTAAGATACAACAGATCATTGGTCTCCAACAAGTCTGACCCTGAACTCAGAGAGGAAGTAAATTGTTACCTTTCAGGAAAAGAGAGTCAGAGAAGAAGGAAGAGCATTTCAGAACGAATTGTATTCTTTGTATATTATTTTTTATTTCAGGCAACTATATATATAATTGAACCCAACGGGAACCTTTTCTCAAAGGGAGACAAACAAGCGCCCTTTCACAAAGGGAGATGAACGGACATCCTTTCACAAAGGGAAATGAACGGGTATAACGGTCCATTGTCCACTCAAGCACCCGTCTCACCTTTTGATCATAATCAACTGCTCCTAAGCTCCAAAAATAATTGGCCATTTGATAAAAAATAAAAAATTATAGATGCGTAGTGAAGTGCTAAGTACGCCACAATGCACCCATTCGCCCATGCCATGCGAGCGCATGCACCTTCTGTGCACCCACGAATGCATACACACTTGTTTGAAGAGATTCTCCACACCAATAATATGTACAATAAAAAAGAAAATTTCTTTATACATATATCATATCACACTAATGTGTTTTCATTTTTCCTCCAAAGTTAACAAAAGACGAAAATAAAATAAAGGGGAAATTATATAAAAAATCATCAAATTTTTTTTTCCAAAATGTCATACTATAGCAAATATTTCCCGAAATGGTGTTCTGACAAGCCACGCAAGCACTGTGTGGCGCTTGCGTGGTTTTTTTTTTTTAAATTAAACCGAAAGCCGATGCCTTCAAAGTTGTTATGTGCCTTCATCATTTTTGTTCCATTTTAAACAGGCCGCTACTTCAACGATGCATATCTCTCCCATTTATAATACGTTTTTACCCATTTTTTCATTCTTCCTTATTTTTAGTGCTCTTTCTAATTATTATGATATCACAAAGATGTTGAGCCATCACATACCATTTGTCGTAGTTTTATAGTTTTTTTTATAAATAGCATGCGATGGATCAACATCTTTGTGATATCATGATGACTAGAAGGAGCACTAAAAATAAGGAAGAATGAAAAAAAATTGGCAAAAATGGATTAAAAATAAGAAAGATATGCATCGTTGAAGTTATCGCCCCTTTAAAATGGGACAAATTTGTTTTAGTGGGACAAATTTCAACGATGAATATCTCTCTCATTTCTAATCCATTTTTGCCATATTTTTTTCATTCTTCCTTATTTTTAGTGCTCTTTTTAGTCATCATGATATCACAAAGATGTTGATCCATTGCATGCTATTTATAAAAAAATACTATAAAACTACGAAAAATGGTATGTGATGGCTCATTATCTTTGTAATATCATAATGATTAGAAAGAGCACTAAAAATAAGAAAGAATGAAAAAAAATGGGTAAAAATGGATTAGAAATGAGAGAGATATGCATCGGTGAAGTAGCGGCATGTTTAAAATGGGACAAAAATGATAAAGACACCGAACCCACGCCTTTCTCATTAACCCGAACCCTTCGGTTTAGTTGAAAAAAACAAAGGGGGAAATTATATAAAAAATTATAATTTTTTTTCCAAAATGACATACTGTAGCAATTATTTCCCAAAATGGTGTTCTGGCAAGCCACGCAGGCGCCCGTGTGGCACGGGCGTTTGCGTGACTTTTTTTTTAAAACCAAACCGAAAGGCGTCGGGTTAAAGGAGAAAAGCGTCCTTTTACTCCCTTGACGTTTTTCGTCCCATTTTAAACAGGCAGTCACTTTAACGATACATATCTCTTATTTCTATTCCATTTTTACACATTTTTTTCATTCTTCCTTATTTTTAGTGCTCTTTCTAGTCATTATGATATCACAAAGATTTTGAGCCATCACATATTATTTATCGTAGTTTTTGTAGTATTTTTTTCGATAAATAGCATGCGATGGATCAACATTTTTATGATATCATTATGACCAGAAAGAGCACTAAAAATAAGGAAGAGTGAAAAAATGGGCAAAAATTGATAAAGAATGAGAGAGATATGGATCCTTGAAGTTATCACCCTTTTAAAATGGGACAGATTTGTTAAGTGGGACAAATTTCAACGAAGCATATCTCTTTCATTTCTAATCCATTTTCGCCCATTTCTTTTACTCTTCTTTATTTTTAGTGTTCTTTCTTATCATAATGATATCATAAAGATGTTGATCCATCGCATATTATTTATCAAAAAAATACTACAAAAACTACAATAAATGGTATGTTATGGCTCAACATCTTTGTGATATCATAATGACTAGAAAGAATACTAAAAATATGGAAGAATGAAAAAAAATGAGTAAAAACGAATTAGAAATGAGAGAGATATGTATCGTTAGAGTGACTGCTCGTTTAAAATAGGACGAAAAACGTTAAAGAGTAAAAGGCGTCCAGAGATGCGCCGGTTCAACAGACGCCTTTTGGTTTTGTTTAAAAAAAAAGCCACGCGGGCATCTACGTGGCTCGTCAAAACACTATTTATTGGAAATAATTGCTATATTATGTCATTTTGAAATTTTTTAATGATTTTTTATATAATTTCCTGCCACGCAGGCGCCTTTGTGGCGTGGTTTGTCGTAGCACCATTTCGGAAAATATTTACTGCAGTATGACATTTTGGTATTTTTTTAATAATTTTTTATATAATTTCCCCTTAAAATAAAAATTTTATCAAATTCATAATTCAATCACATAATAATCAATGTGAGCTAAAAAAATCACGAAATATTTGTTAGTGAGCTTTACGCCACTCCTAAGATTTGGGTAAAATTTGGGCCTCTACCCAAATCTAAAACACAACTGGCCACAAGCGGCGAATGCAGAGCTGTATGCAAAGCAGAAAGAGGCTGAGGGCATGAAGGCCCTTGGAGAAGCACAGGAGCTTTATGTGAAGAAGCTTTTGAATGCATTCGGAGGGAATTACACTGCACTGAGCGATTACTTGATGATCACTGGCGGGATGTTCCAAGAAATGGCGAGGATCATGCTAATTCTGTGCATGGACTTCAACCCAAGATTAGCATATGGGGCCGCGCTGCAGGCGATGCTGCGGACGGCAGCGGGACCATGAAGGAGATGACGGGGTTGCACAGTATGCTTCCACCTCTGTTTAAGACCGTGCAGGAGCAGACTGGAATGCTGCCACCGGCTTGGATAGGTTCCCTTCAGGCGGAGGCAGAAGACAAGGACCGAGCTGATGATGGTAGGAAGAAGTCGTACCATGAGTAGACTAAAAAATTTCATGAATTCAAACTAATATAGGAGAGAGAGCGGTTGGAGATTAGGTTTAGGTTGTCTTGAAGCTTTATTGTAAACACTTGGTGAATTTAATTTGAAGTATAAAAGCTTGCAATAGGTGCTTGGTCATTTAATGAATATTACTGAGGTGATTTTTCTTAATGTTTGTGATATTTTCATGATTCTATGCTAGATACAATTCTGTCCCTTCACAAAAAAAGGATGTGTCCTTATCTTCAGATTAACTTAAACTTTCGAATAGTATAAACAAGAATATATCATAGAGTAGCTAAACGATATTGGTGCGGTTTTCGAGGATTCAATAGTGTCATACTCCTTCGCACTTTTTAATAGTTATTCCCTCTGTACCAAAATATTATGTATATTTGAAAATAGTATATTATTATTCTAAAATATTGTGTATATTTTGTCAAATCACGTGACTTACTCTTTCTAAAATTGGATGATACTTAAAATGATTGGCTAAAACTTTCTTCATAAACTATCATACAATTTGGATGGGATACAAAGGAGAAGAAATCACGTGACTTCTTTGTAGGCTTCATGGTCCAATAAAAATGAAAATTTTCTCAACAGGAATAGTTTTTTTTAAACACACTAATTTTTAGTGTAGAGAAAAACTGTATCTATTAAAAGTGGCCCGAGGGAGTAACTTATAAGATGTATCACTTTCTTATCCATCATTCTTAGCGACCGTTTGGGGCGTGAAAAATCAACTCCATCTAGGTGGATTATTTTAGAAAAATCCACCTAAAGAGTAGATAAATTGGATAATCCAATAACTAGCTGAAACACCTTAGAAGCACTACGAGTAACTTCAAACAAAAGAATACCTTGACTTCCTTATAATTCAATTCGCTTATACATTATCGAGAATATGTGCAAGCTGTAGATAATGTCATTAGAACGGAACAACCAAGATAAGCAGCTCTAAAAGTGAAATATCAGCCTATTCTCATGTAACACTCAATTTAGAATATCCGACGGAACAAGGAAAATGGCCTGTACCATTCTTTCCACCCTAATCAATGGACAAACAGATATCCTCACATGTAGAGAATCTTTTTTTCCAATCACATGTAGAGAACGATAACTATCTACTTAACAATACTCATCAGCCCAATACAGACTGTAAAATCAATCTAACATTCTTTTTCACTACTACATGTAAATAGAAAAAAAATACTCCTTCCTGTGCTGCATTTATCTAATAACTGATTTTTCTACCAATGTTACATTGCGTTAACTTACAGAAAACCCAAAAAATTAACAGGTTGCTTGAAATGCTTCTTAAACATGTTGACTTCTTCCACAAAGCATAATTAAGGCTCCACCAGACAACTATTTACAGGGACGAATACTAACCTTATCATACAGAAAAACATGATTATGTTGCCATATTTGCACTCAAGTATGCAACTTACTCATGTCATCCACTACATCTGAGTTCCCTAGGTGTTGGAAGTCAGACCTGTTCTGAAGGTCAGATTGGACTCTCTTGGAGTTACGTCTGGAATCAGCTCTCGAGTTCTTCGAAGAATAAATGTGGCGAACACAAATCTTGTGAGTTTTTGTCTCAGGTGAAAAGCAACCTCTGACTTTGACTATCAGCATGATTTCCTTGTCTCTGGTGTCCTCAGAACACCAATTCTGTGGAACTCCATCAATGAACTCTTCTAGGGGGTGGAAATCCTCGTGATGCAAAGAAATTTCTGCACTTTGGCCAGGTTTAATTATTCCAGCTGCAGGATGAACCTGATGATGAAAATAGTACACAAAAAAGTGAGCACATGTCAAAATCACAACAAGAAACGGAAAATCTTAGTATTGCCATGAATTTTACCTCAAGCCAGCGTGGAAATCCATAAGAACCTCGTGGACGATGTTCAGAGATAATTCCATCATCTTTCACAACAGTTTGCCCCTCACAGATAATATCATAAATGATTTTATCCTTGCACCATTTATTAGCAATCCAGAGGATGGAGATGTCCTGGTTTTGTAGGGTTATGGTATTTGAGCTTACACTAGTCTCTGGCACATTACTCATTTCTTCTAGCGTGGACCGGATTTTATTATTTGATGATATTATTTCCCCAAATTCTTTTCTTCTTATCGATTCATCCACATGAGAAATTTCCGCACTGAATATACACCTGACAGGTTTGTGATCACTGTCTGTGACATCCATACACGCCTCATACCTGATATCCATTAAAAAGTGTCAAATTCAGCACCTATATCAAACGTTACTATTGGTTTCTTATTGTATTCTGAAGAGATAAACAAGGAACTCACCTTAAAATAGAAGAAAGTATAGGGCAATCCAAGGAGCAATCAACCACAGATGTAGACCGACTGTCACGATATATTATCCGATCGCACCAGGCTGGAATGCGCTTTTTTTCACCAGAATCATATCCTATCAGTAAAAACTTTCAGATTCCAATAAACAAATGTAAGGTTCCTTATATTAAGCACGTGCTTGTGCTAATTCATGAAGAAGAAAATGAACGGAAAGGCCTCAAAGAACATTAATACATCAAACCTATACAAAGACATAGGCAATAAGATTCACAAACACATCTAGGATTAACACATATACTCACAATGTATACTGGTTGGTGAATTGGCCTATCAGCATTGAAGACCACATATTACAAGCTTTATGGTAATGCAAATTCTATTTTTAATATGTTTCCTCATCTGTACTATAAAGTTTCAGTTTTTACACAAGAAAATTTTTTAGAGATATTTTGCTCTAACACACAATGCACTCATAACACCCAAGTCTTTTCAAAAGCTCAAGAAACCTAGCATTTGAAAAGAATGCATGGTCAATACACCCTGAAGTCATACCTGCCAGGCCCGCGCGATGCCTTTCAAACTTGTATGTTGGAGGGAACCTAATGAGACCCTCACGCATCCCTTGAAAGACTTTGCCAGCTTTCATTTCTGCTCGGAGTTGGTCCTTTTCTCTTAGCCAGTCAAAGCTTCTTTGAGAAACAAAGTCCCTTGCTTCATCATAGGTTATACCAAAAAGCCGATAATTGAAATCACCAAGAAAAACAACCATATCTGCTTCTGCTAATTCAGGCCTTCCATCATCTGAATGAAACCCAACAGCCTGCAGGTAAATGCTCATTCATTTAATTTTGTAAAATCAACAAACACAAACTGACAGAATTATAGTTTCTGATGAAACAAAATAAGGAAACACGCATATAGACTCTAAACCCAACATCAATAGCAAAATGACAGATCTAGACCAAATTTTAGTGGGTCAGCATTGATTAATTTCCTGTCCCCTCTTTAGAGGGTTGTGTCAGGAAGGCGTCACACATAAAAATTCAGACACTATTTGTTGAAATTTGTCCCACCATTTTGATTTTGATAGAGACATAAATGGTATGAAATCCAAGTCCCTGACTCCAAATAGCTGGGCTAAGGCGATGATGATGATTTATTGATTATATTTCCTGGATTTGACTATTTGTTGGTTATGATTCAACAAGTTATTTTCTGTAAGTTCTTATTGTCATCTTTGACATACGAATGTCCCATAGGCATATATGGAATATTAATTTCTCTACAACCATCAGATGTTTAAGAGATAGACTGCACATCGTTACTGCAGGAGATGGCATGACTAGCCATTTCACAAACTTTTTGCTTATATCCATTTCCAGCAAAAAATTGGCAGTTCTCCATTTCCAATAATTTCTGGCATGACTAAGGGGCTCCATACCTCCTAGTCATTGATATTATAATTGGAGCCCAGTTTAGCTCCGCATCAGTCATATCTACAAACTTGAATACCAAGAAAATTGCAAAACAAAGTTAATGTCCAATACAAACTGCATACATTTGCACCTCGAAGCAATTGAACAGCAGATGAAACGCCACCAACTGCCATGAAAAAAAAATTAGCATAGCAACAAAAGTAAGTCTAACATAAGGGAAAGTGAGCAAGAAAATTCAGTGAATAACAATTACCAGATGCAACATTAAGTAAATTTGTTGGGCGGCTGAAAACCATTGTTCTGTAAACATGATCAAAATCAGCATTGCGACGATTCACAGCATCCAAATGTGCAGCAAAATGACAGTTCACGAAGCAGATGGTTCGATCATACACTCTCACTCTTAATCCCACAGCTCCCTGGTTTGACAAAATTTGAAGTGAAAAGCAAATTTCAAAAACATTTGCAATCAATTGTTAATAAAATACCCTTAACTTTGTGCTCATAAGTTCCATTAATTTAGAAATCTTCAAATCAAAAGAAGTTTTACTCAATCGGAGACGAGAAAAAAAAGAAGACATAGAACACATCATTCAAAGATAATGCCTTATCCTTCTTTAACTTGCCTCAAGGAAGCCGACACTCAAGCTAATTAGTGAAATGAAGCAAATGGAAAAATGTAAAGGAGAACGGCTAAGACAAAATTGTTGAATAAAAATATGGAAGCGAAATTGTAAAATCTGGAGTAATACAACTGCTATATTGCACATGCAGGAAGATTATCAAATGTCAATCAAAATTTGCTTGATGAAATGTCTGGACATCTAAAAGAAAAGCAAAATTTAGATAAAAGAACTAGGTCACATGAAATGAAAACTGAGGCTGTGTAAAACCAGGACAAACATAAAGATTTAAACCACTGGGAAAAAATTTGGCCATAAGAATGGTGCAAATTTATTGTGCAGAATGTTGAATTCCAAATTATATTCTTAGATGCCAATTGCAGCAGTAGACTGTCTCCCTTCAAATTTTATGAAATTGATACTCTTAAATTATGAAATAAGTGAGGTAGAATTACTTCTTTTCCTTTAAATAGTGTCTTCTCTCAAGGCACAGCATGTAACTGACAACAGACAAACCCTAGTAATTTAAAGAGGCCCAAGATAAGAGCATAGGTGAAGGTTTTAGACTTAACTAGTAACTGAAGTATTGAATACGTGAATTATTACTATCCTATCTTTTTCTCCTTTCATGAAATATATTAAAATTATGAAAAATTACAGATAAATTTAACTAAACAATAGTTGGTTGTCACACATGCAAACAGAACAGGAAGCTTTTCTACTCCAGATGTTTGAAAAGATGGCCTAATAACTCATAACTAGTACAGGACCTGATGCCAACTCCAAATAAAGGGAACAGAGTAATGAAACATAAACCCAGGAAATGATAAAAAACAGCCTTGTGAAAATCAATAAAAAAATTATACTTGTAAGTTTGAAAGGCTAAATAAAAGTTAAATTTACACGTAAACTAAAATTAGGAAACAAGCTGAAAAAGATGTAAGAAGTAGTTTGAATTGGCAAAAGCAAAAGCTCAGATTTAACCCACTAACCTTGTTGCCAATGGCACGCCCAAAGCCACAGGGCACAGCTGCAGCATCAACATCCCCAATGTATGGTCTAAGACGTTTTCTAGCCCTAAAATTAGAAACAATTATCCGAAAATGTATATCATAAAGAATAGAAGCCCATGAGAGAAAGCAAATAATTAGTTCCACCTAGGCAGTAAGTAACAAAAGGCTCTAGTAACAGTGTTCTGAATTTGTTCACAGCTACCTTAATCTTCTCAGTGAAAGCTCAATTTACAGACAAAAACAAACTAACCTTTTCTGTTTTTAAGGTAACTCAAGGGGACAATACCACTAGAAATTCATAAGGTTTCCACAAAATATTATGGTGCAAGAATACATACCAGACAGAAATAAGCAAGCCAGCCAACTGCCTAGACCCGACACGTTCAAAACTATATCCTTCATCTAATGTTTTCCCTATAGCATCTAACCACCATTGCCCATTAGCACTTCCCTCAAGTCCAACCTACATGAGAAGACATGAAAGAGACCGTTTAAGGAATGTGAACGAGCCAAAGATGTCATTGGGAATTGAAGTATGTTTTCTAGATATTTTAGCCATGACAACTATTACAAAGGGTAGACAACAGATAGGAAAGTAGCTAAAAAACTCACAGTTTCTTTAGCAGCTGCCATTGCAAGAAAACCAGCACCCATTTCCACTTCTTGCAATCCTGCTACAACTATATCCACCCCTGTTGCAGCTGCACCCATCCATGATATAAGAGAATCACGTGAAGCTCTTTCTTGTCCAACATTCCAAGTTCCAACCAATATTTTAGTGTTATCTAATTTGGTATAATGCAGCTGTTTGCTAGATAACTCTGATCTCAATACATAGTCCATAGGCCCTGGTGATGACATGCACCATCCACGAATTCCGCCATGATTCGCTAATGTGAAAACATAACCATCTCCAACTGCCATCTTAATAACTGGGCCGCGGTGAGCAACCCAGCTCCCGATCAATGAGCCATCTAGTTCCAATACATGCACTGTACCGCTTGAGTATCCCACCCATAACCGTGTTCCAACAGCACTAAAACACTGAACAGAATGGTTGTGATGGTGGAGTTCTTGCAACCGGTTTCCATTTCCATCCCACTGGATGACAGCACCATTAGTGCACCCAGTCCAAATTTTGCCATCAGCAGTGATAGCCAATGCTTCAGTCCTACGATTATCTTCTGCAAGCCCACTCTTGGCTGCAGCTCTACGCACGGCATCAGCAGCCCCTATAAGTGCATTCCGTGATCGTTGGAAAAAGCTCATGGCACCTTGTGCCTTTTCTTTCTTTGATGTTTTGGTCTTCATCTCATCTTCCGCGTGGCTCTCTACCCCTCCTGATAACATCTCCACACGATTCTCAACCTGACCATCGATATTAAACACTTTCAAAAGTTCCTTGGTCCGAGAATCCCTGCAGCGCATCACCCAATTAAAAAATAGTCCATACTAGCAAGCACCAAAGCAAAAAGCCATACTCCATTAAAGTGAAGTGGTTTTCTTTTGGTTGAGTGGCAATGTAAATGCAAGATTTATTTTAGAAGATGATTAAATCATGATGCCTTTTGTGAGATTTTTAGATAGCTAAACAAAGCAGGTCCCAATTAACAGTAATGATGAAAGTGATAGACAAACACCAAAATAAGGTTGGATTAAAAGAAATAACTCTAGTAGATAGCGAAAACAAAGCAAATCGCATTAAAAAAATGTCACATACCAAAGTGCAAAGGAAAAGTAGCTAGAACTCCACACTTTTCCCTTACAATTGTCTGATAACATAAACCTCACGTCTCCGGCAGATATAGAGCAGACACCATTGATCGTAACCTGAGCTCTGAGGTCAATGTAAGCTCTCTCTACCAACAAAGCAGCCATATGCCGCTCTTCCTTTGAAAGAGATAGAGACTTATCTATTGAATCCCAAGCCCATACTTTCACAGATCCACCTTCCGAACCTGACCAAATGTCGCCTAAACTCCACAAACACAACCCATAAAATCAAGAGTGAATTCGGGATCAGGCAGGTTTCAAAGATATATTTAGGAATCAAGTAGCTACCTAATTGGTAAATATATAGTATATTCTATGATATTTTTAGGATAATGTAGAGACGATTGTTTGATAACGTAGAATCATGACACCGTGCTGCCCAAATGCTATTTTTTTTCTATCCACTATCTTATTCCTATGATTTACACTCTATGTATCTGATCACAAAGTATCCCTAGAATCATAATGTCAAACAGTTAGCTTGCTTACCATAAATGGTCATGACCATGCACAGGACCGGACCCCGGTGGGCCTGCCAGGTGAGTCCTTCCCGGAATGTGCTACCGTCGAGGGGCTGATCCATCGTCCAGGACCGAATTTTGCCGTCTTTGTGGCCGGTCCAGATCAGGTGGCTGCTCGCGTCCACCACCAAACAGATGGTCGACGAGGTATGTGAGGACTCGTAGAACGGCGCGGACTCGTCGTCGCCACTGTCCCGGCTCCCACCGTCGGGACTGAACCGATCCGCCAAGTTCCAGAACCGCACCCCGCACTCCTGGCCGGCCCAGAGCTGCGTCTCCGTGCAGGCAATCGTGCGAAGGAACTTCCCGATCTGAGTCTCCCTAAGCGGGTGGGGACGGAGCTCCAGCGCCGGCGGCCGGCCCGGGTGCATCGCCGCCCGCTCGGGAACCCTAAAGATCCCAGCGCCGCCGCCACTCCCAACAAACTCCGGAAGCACCGCCGCCTCCTCGCCGCCGCTTCCGCCGGTAAGAGAGGACTGCTGGCGGTGGAGGAACTGGCTGGTATATTCTGCGCTGCAGCTGGAAGTCACCGAGTCGCGGGAATGGCTGCTGCCGTCATCAGGGGATGCGCCGGCGCAGAATGCATCGGTGCGGCGGTGGTTTCCAGCCACACGGCCCTCGTCGAGGCTGTGCTTGCGCAAGGCGTCGCGACGGCGGGAGGCGGCGCCCACGCTGCCCCCGCCAACGGGGAGCTGCTGGCTGTAGGAGTGGATCTTGCGCGGTGGCGGGCGGGCCATGAGGGCGGCGAGGCAGTTCTCGTCGAGCTCTGCCGAGTCGTCATCCTCCGTCGCCGCCGCCGCCGGCTTCTCCTTGTCCCTCTTCTTCATCTGTGTCCGTGTCCGAATTCAGATGAATCTTGTTCTCTTTGGCCTTCGTCTGCTTCATCTGTGGCTTGGTTTTGGGAAGGGAACGGAGAAGGAGGAGGGACGGGTGGGGGAGCGAAGATGGAGGCGAGGCTGGCGGCGAGGGACGCGACGGGGTCAAATTTCCGACCCGCTTTTGGTGGTGAGAGTATTATATCCGTTACCGCAGGCGTTAGTTTATGTTACGGCGTTAAACATTAAGTTGAAATTAGCAGTGTGACACCATTAGTTTTCTTCTTTAACTTCTGAACATTTTATATATTCTCTCTGTTCCAAAATACTATCTACATTTGATAAAATTCTAATTTTTATTAGACTATGAAAACCACAAAAAAATCATATGACTCATTCTCCCTAATATCCCTTCCAACTCATATGCTTGAAGCATGTGTATCATTTGGATTCTCAACTTTACATTATGGTTGCTTTTCAGTACTACAAGGTACTTCTTGATTTAATTGCTCGAAGCATGTGTATCATTTGGATTCTCAACTTTACATTATGGTTGTTTTTCAGTTGTAGGTGTAACACGTAGTATATAAGAAATAAACTTGATTTTTTCTTCAATTTTTTTACCTTACCTAGTTCCTAAGTTCTAATTTCTATTAACCTCTTCCTTTGATTCTGTATCGTTTTGAAACCCTTCTGCTCTTTTTGAAAACACGAAGAGAAGCCAAACAAACCCATCTAGAGTATTGTTTATGCTAGGTTGCCCCGTCCATGGTAACATCTTTCATGGCCCGTGGGCCAAGCCTTGGGCCACTGGGCCTTACGCCACCACCACCCTCCTTGTTTTAGAGCCCGTTGAAATGGAGACCCCAATTCTCTCCAGTCCTCCCTCCCTCCCTCCAGAAGCCATGGCGCCTGCTTCGACCTTCTCACTCCTCCTCCTCCGCTAAACCCTAGCATCCCAAGTTTCGCCAAAAATCCCTGTTCGAAGCTCTCTGGAACCCCACTGGCAAGACAAGCAAAGCCCCATAGTTCCCACCGTTGCATTTGACCGGAAACCCGCCTCTGGATGTCCTCCACAAAGCACAGCTCCGGTGAGAAGCTTGAAGATTGGATTTTGATTTCTGCCGCCACTGCCTGCCCCCCGTTGGTTTTTTTTGGATTTTGAATCAAGCGGCGGTAAAAGGTAACATCTTTTTCTTTCCTATTGTTTACATATTATACATTAGAGTGTATCTTATTGTTAGAGTGTTCCTGCTGATTTGTAAATTGTACTCCCTCCGCCCAATGAAGCCCGTGTGCATTTCAAAATGAGTAAATGAGTGAAATTTTATTGGACTTCATGGCCCGTACAAAAAAGCAGAGGTTTTTCTTGCTTGTACATGTTTTTGGTTTCGAGGGAGCAAAGTCAGCCATGTAATGAAGCAGCCTTATTTTTCAAATCCAGACGGGCTTTCCTATCGAAGAAAATATTGTGAGTTGAATGAGATTGAAGGGATGGAAGAGTCAGTAAGGTAGGCAGTGTTTGTCAGGAGGATGGATTGTAGTTTATAGTGGGTTTAACCTCTTCCAGAGTAAGCACTAACGCAATTTCAGAAGAAAATCATTTTATGACTATCCCATGATTTGTTTTTTATGTACTTGTTTATTGGTGAAATGGAAGGATGATTCACGTAGAATTGGACTAGGCTTATCGTAATTTCCACTCTAATCTTGTGCCTTTCGTCCTGCATTGATTGTCTGAACTGGAAATGCAAAATGAACTAAAAAATAGTTCATATCTATTTTCAATCCAGACAGTTAAGATGGGACACAGGGAGTAATCAATATGTTTCGCAAACTTAATTCTTTGATAGCATTGCGGGAATGAAAAATGCTACTTGCGCTCGTGCATGCCCATGCCCAGCCCGGTGTGGGAGGCACACATTACTATTGGGGGAGCATAAGACAGCTTACTTTTAGCATATTCTATTTGTTGTATTCCCTTGCATCCTGAATTCAAGGATTCAAAGTTTCTGTATATATTACATGTTTAGTGATTAAATTCCAATTATGTTTCTGTGAAACAAGTCGATTTCATTACCATAGGACAATAGATGTAGCTTACCAACATATCTTTAGTAGAAATTTACCAAGCTTCACGCTTTTATTAGAAAATAATGAACATATTGATATTTCCAGAACATGTTTTTTTCCCATTTTCTCCCTTTCCTTCTTATTTCCAACTTAGAAAGGTTTTTGTGCTGAAGCCTTTTTATTTGGTTCCAATTCCGATGCAGCTCTTTCCTATGTCTTCATCAATGGATGAGCAGTCTTCTGGTGTTAGCCGTCAATTGCCCATTGTTATGCAAACTGTAGCCCCCCCTACTCCAGGTTCTACGCCACCTACTGTTTCAGGTTCTCTGACTCCATATAGTTTGGGTGGTTCTGGAAGAATGGAAGAGTCATTGCGACCAAACTTCATTAACTCTCCTGGTTATGCTGTTTCTCAAACTTCATTCTCTTATAATGTTGTTCTTGAGGCTAATTCTTTCTGCAGCAACCCTCAGCAGTCACCAACAACTTCAGTAAGTTCCTGAATTATGTGCACTCTGTTTTGGCACTATAAATCAAGTGCACCTTTTTCAGTGAGAAACACTTTGTCTATTTATTTCCTGAACTGGTAATTGTTGTCTTTTGCAATTTCCAATGTTATTGCCTCCAAATCTGTTGCTGCGCCAACCTCTTCTTTGTGAGCAGTCATCTGGAACTGGACCATCTGCTTCTCATACTATTGGTTTTCAAAATAATGCTGCTTCCTCCTGGGATCAACACCCTCCGTTTAATGCTGTAAGTTTGGCACATATGAAGGCACACTGTCATGCATTTATGTTTGTAAGATGATAGTAATGGTCTTGTTAACTTGACTAACCAATTGACTAACTATAATGTGACTTGTATATAGAACTTGTTCCGGCGATAAAACTGGCAACTGGGGTTTTTTTCCTTTGTATGGACTTTACAGTTGGCTGTAATCAATCATTGTTTCTTTTAAAGCATTGCTTAGAAATGTCTTGTTAACCTTATGGTTTAGGACAATGGTCTATTGATGGTGGAGCCCTTTTCGAATTCGTCGCTTTGGTTTTCTATATTGTGAATTTGAAGTACATGGTGGGCTTCTCAGATAGAACAACATGCCTCAGGCAATACTGATGTGTCATATAATTTACTTGTAGGTGATTCTTGTTCCCCTTCATGTGATCATGTCGTTGTGGAATCGAATGGCATAGTATAATAATTATTGCCATTGTTTACTGCTTTCAAAGCTTGGTTTGCTTGGTGGTTCAATCCAACAGAAGTTATTGGCCAATTTGTATTTTCTTGGAAATAAAGTTTCTATTGTGTGAAGACGGGCCATTTCTCAACTATTTGTCTGCTTACTTGCTATGCGTTTCTTAGTTACAGTTGGTTGTTGTTGAATGAATTCCTCCTAACTTTTTATGTTGGCATCGCAGACAGTAAATGCTGGTCTATCACATGGAGATAAGTTGAATCAACCAGGTACAACAGGTTTGGGGCATCTCAATGCATTTGTTCCCAGCACTGGGACCACTAATACATCTGCCATGGCACAGTCATCCTCTTCATCTTTAAGCACACAGGCACCTGTAGCGGCAGGGCACTCTGTTAGTGGAACCTCTAAAATCATTGCAAATGCTTCCCATCCAGCTGTATGTTATATTGCTAATGACGTTGACGTTGGACCGTGTAATTGAAATAGTCTATTAAATGTTTATCAATTTTCTTTTTGGCCTAAATGCAGAATACAGTAGCCATTTCTGCAGCAACTTCTAGCACCATCTCCACATTTCCTGGGGCCTCTCCTGTAGCATCAGAAAATGTTGCACTGCAAGGCATGCAGGTGTTACCTCCGTATGTGCCATTATCCTCAAACATCTCAGGAAGGCCACCGCCAATAGAGTATCCACCTGCTCTTAGAGCTATGCCGTCTAATGCCTCTACAGTACCACAGAATATTCAGATGCAGTCTTACCCACCCCAGCTCCGCCCACCTTATTCTTCCCTGCCCACTATGGCCTCATCACCTCCAGCACTATGGTCTCATCCTCCTCAGATGGGTGGTTTTCAGCACCCTCCTTTTTTATCTTATCCTGGTGTGCTTCCCGGTGCTCATCCTACTGCCATATGCGGAATGCCTGTTACATCTGTACCTCTGCCTGAATCACAACCGCCGGGAGTTTCTCTGGCAGGAAGTACAACATTTGCAGTTCCTACAATGCCGATGCAGGGTGAAAAAGATTCAGGGGTAAATATACAACTACTTGGTGGCGGTATGTGTACCTTTGCCTCAAATCTTATATCTTTCTCAATCAGCTATATCTATTCGTTTGTTTCTTTAATTAGTTGATTGCACAGAATTTATTATGATGAGCCCAATATTGTTGACATGATTTAGCCATTTAGGTGTCATATGTTTATAGATGTTATATGTATTTTCAGATCAGAATAAGCAATTTAGAGTTCCTGACAATAAGGATATTCCAAAGAAAGAAGGGATGGATTTCTGGACAGCACACAAGACGGAGTCTGGAGTTGTTTACTATTATAACTCTTTGACTGGAGAGTCAACTTATCAAAAGCCTGAAGGGTTCGAGGGGGAGGTAGTCATCCGATTTATCTACATGTATGGCTTTCTTTTTACCATTTGTTGATAACTACATGGGTGTTGTATCTGCAAACTTATTTATTAGGTATAGTTGATTTGTTTCTACGTGGTGATATGTAACCTCACACTGTTTTTTATCTAAAATTGTTGCTCATTGCAGCCGGAGAAAGTTAATACCCAACCGACTCCTGTTTCATGGTATGCACATTTGCATCAAATATTTTTTATCTCTTAAACTCTATATTGTTAACCCTGTCTCCATTCTTTCTGTTGTTTGATTGTTGTTTAACAAAACAGAGACGATTTTTTTACTATGTAGTATACTGCACCAGATGTGTGACCATAATTGCTGATATGTGGTTATCTAAATAATCTGATTGTTTTTGGTCAGGGAAAAGTTGGTTGGGACAGAATGGGCATTAGTCACCACAAATGATAGCAAAAATTATTATTACAACACCAAGACAAAGGTACTTCTTCTTTTTCTTCTCATGGTTGTCATCATCATCATCAGAAGCATCAGCATCTTTGTTGTCATTTCGTGTTATTACCAGAGAATGATGCTTGCACTAGCTATTAATATTGTTCTGTCACAATTTACGCTTATAAGAAGAGTGATTTTAGAGAAATCAACCAAAAGAAAACAATAAATACCATCACCTCATGTGTAACTCCTAATAGATGGTTAAATTCTACCTGTAAATTAAAAAGAATTTGATGTCATTAGTCTCTGTAAATTACACATACGGAGGTCAACAAGAATTTATGAAGTCAGCATGGCGTTGCTTATTACATTCATTATTCTGTGTGGTTTAAGTGCTATTTTTCGTTCACTCTTCCTATTTACCTTTTTTAACTCTCTTTGTCGTTATTGCTTTCAAGATTGTCAATGAGATCGAACTGGCTTGGCCTCTTTCAGGTTGGCTAAGAAAAGCAAATATAAACAAAAGAATGATGAGTTCGGCTTGTGCTTGAATTGCTACGAGACTGGCTTTAGTTGTTTATTTTAGGCTCTTTGTTCTCATCAGCTGAGACCTCGAGATAGTATGGCATTTTCACATCTGTTTGTATGTTTCTTTGTCTGTGCATTTAGTTTAAAGGCTACTATCTCTACTGTTTTGTAAGATATCGAAGTATGCTCCCTCCTTCCCATAGCAACACAACCATTTGGAAAAATAGTGATTTTTTTCCCAGCCACATCTTTTCACCGACCACTTGAATTAAGCCAAGTGGAGCTATTTATATCGAACCGGGAGTATAAGTTTTTATCGAAATTTTGTCACTTAATTTTTTTTGTTAGCTGCTGAGCCTAGCTAGGGGATCAACTCAGCCCGTAGGGTTTAGTTGAACAAAGTGAGTTGAGCTGTAGCCTGAGCTGAGCTCTGCAAGTGATGATACGTCCATGTAAGCTTGTCTGGGCTTGTTGATAGGCTTAATATCTTCTGGATTGAATGTTGCTAAACGAAAATTCTTATATGGTATTTTCATTATATGATGTTTTGCTCCATGCTGAGTGCGGACTGAGTTTTATATGTGCCTAAAAGTTGAAGTTCTTCAAGGTTGCCAATGTTTTTAGTTTTTTACTTGTTCAGAAAAAAATAGAACTATGACCTAGGTGTGGATCAATTTAGTTATAGAGAAGTGGAGTTCAAATATTACTTTATTAACTGTGTGCTCGTTCAGTGAGCACAAAGCTTCATGAATTCTACAAATGCATATTTGTGTTAGTGGGATAATACATTATCTGGAAAACTGGGACATTAATTTTTAAACATGTTATAATTTTTTTGGTCAACACTTACCAAATATCTAACTGTCCCTGCTTTCCAAGTCAACACTTACCAAATATCTAACTGTCCCTGCTTTCCAATATTGAGTCTGTTGTCTATGATTTTCTGGTCACCAATTAAAAGATTGGAAAGCTGCAATGTTAGTTGTTTTTAATTTGACACTTAGCTTGACATGATATTGATCCAGTGATTGAATCCGGAAGGCATCTTATACCAACTCTCACACCCGTACTGATTAAACTAAGGGGCTGTTTGGGAGGCCATTTGAAGATCGTAGGAAAGGAAAAAAATTTCATTTTCATTCAATGATTGAAGCATGGGTTTTGGGGATTTAAAAGGAAGATATAAATGATGGAAGGGTAATTATGGTCATTCGTCACAAGATTCCCATTTAAAAACCCATTTGACAAGTGAATGTCCTCATGAGGATATTCGCCTAGAGAATGAAAATGACAGGTCATTATGATCATTCACCTACTAAATGTAAATGAAAATGTAAATGGCCTCCCAAACACTTTTTAGTGGGAAATGATGGGAAATGGTGGGAAATGGCCTTCCAAACAGCCCCTAAGATGTTCCTCGGTGGGCATTGAGTCTACTATTTAATGTGTATAACTGATCGCTTGACATAAATTTCGCATTTCAGGTTAGTAGCTGGCAAGTTCCATCAGAGGTTGTGGAATTGAGAAAGAAACAAGATAATGAAACAGCAAAAGTGGACCCAAGTTTGGGCGAACCAACTTCATTAGATAATAATAAAGGATCTGCCACTGTCAATATGAGTGCTCCTGCTGTTGTTACTGGTGGTCGTGATGCCATATCACTTAGATCAGCAGGTGGGACGATCTCATCATCTACTTTGGATTTGGTAAAGAGGAAGCTACAAGATGCTGGAACAGCTACTGTTTCTTCTCCTCTCCCTCCCACTTCAGCACTTATTCCTTCAGATTTAAATGGTATAAAATCAGGAGAGGCTGCAGAGAAGGGTCAATATAGTGAGAATAGCAAAGAAAAACAAAAAGATGATAATAGAGATGATAATTTGTCAGATTCTTCATCTGATTCAGATGATGTTAATAGTGGGCCCACCATGGAAGAATGCATTATTCAGTTCAAGGTACTGTACTTTTTTCTCCTTTTTGTTTGCCCCCTCTTTACCGGGTAAAAATTTTCTGTTTAATATGCTAGAAGCTTCTTACAAAGGTTGATATTTCTTTTGGGTAACTGAAATTCTGAATTCCTAATATGCTTGCATTACATGCACCATTTTCCAGGAAATGCTTAAAGAAAGGGGAGTAGCACCATTCTCAAAATGGGATAAAGAACTACCAAAGATAGTGTTTGATCCACGTTTTAAGGTATTTTGGAATATAATTGTACGAGTTTTTCTGGTTCAAAGTGAGTTCTATTTATTTATCGCTATGTTGTGGTATCTGATAATTATTATAAATTTTTACTTCGTGGGAACTGGCACTTTTGTCAAAACATTTAGAATATGACAAACAAATGTAAAAGATAGAGCTAACAAATCGTAAATTTATGGTGGCAATTTGCTAATAACACTTAAAGGGTGCATGCATATATAATTAGAATTTTTTGAAAAACAGTTCTCTATAGGTTAGGGTTGATAGAGCTCTGATTGTTGGGTCTGCTTCTCCTTCCTCCTACTCTCCACTTCTGTCCGGTACTCTAGTTTCCACTTCCCCTATATCTACATTGGCCCTGTTGTCTTTAATCCTGCTCCTGTGCTTAGTTGAGAAAGAACTGAAATTACTGGTGGCAGACACCTCCATAATACTCTCGACAATGTCTAGTGCGCAGAGCTCTTAAGGAGTTCCGTGCAGGTCTAGTTGGTGTGTGGGTGGAGATGCAGGCAAATGGTTGAGAGAGGCCTCACTGGGTTGGAGTGGGCCAGGCAGTGGCCAGAGGCTGGAGCCGTCAATAAATTTATGGTGGAGGGAATGGAGGGAGGTGGTGATATTGCTGGTTGAGAGAAAGGGAGTTGCTCTTGTTGGAGAGTATCTGAAAGGATTCTGTTTCATAACGTTGGGCACTTCTGTCGTGGATGCAGCCATGGCTGGGTTGACTCTGTAAGTGGGAAATAAGAATTCGAGGTCTTACCCTTCATATCTTATGGCATGAATATACTATACCAATTCTGAGGAAGTGAAACCGGCAATGGACCTAACTTTGCTTGAAAAAAGAAATTGCATAGGGTTGGTTGGGTGTTAAAGTTCTTGTGTGATTGTCTCTTCAGGTGCTAACATGAATAAACCCATCTTGTGAGATATAAAATCAACTTTTCATAGGGGGCTGCACTTTATGATTTGGACATGGTTTATGGAACGGAAGGTCACTTCACTTAGAGGGTTGCTAAGTTTTGTCACAATCTAAGTTTTAGGTCCCACTTCACTTTTAAGTTTTGACTATTAAGATCTTTAATGGCTGAACACGCACTACATGGATTGCTTAGTGAGATCTAACTGAAGTAATCCTCTTCCT
Source organism: Houttuynia cordata (assembly GCA_039654745.1). NCBI lineage: Eukaryota > Viridiplantae > Streptophyta > Magnoliopsida > Piperales > Saururaceae > Houttuynia > Houttuynia cordata. The sequence goes on along the minus strand of CM077504.1, from coordinate 44,491,862 downwards.
CTCCCACCAACTATGTAGAAATTGCTGCATTTGTCAATCCATGTAAAGTAATTGCTCATGTTGGCAAAACTTTTATTCACATAGATAGTTACATGTTGGTGTACTTTGGTGTATGCTTTTTGCAAATGATGTAGTTTTAATCGATGAGAGTAAAGTATGTTTGAATGCAAAACTAGAATCATGGAGGGAGGCTTTAGAATCAAAAGGTTTCAAAATAAGTAGGACTAAGACATAGTGCATGGAATTTAATTTTATGGAAAGTAGAATTATAGGTAGAACTTTAGTTGAAATAGATGGGCAAGAAGTACCAAGATGTGATTAATTCCTTTACTTAGGATTTGTTATTCATAAAGAAGGGGGTATTGATAGTGATGTGGTGCATAGGATAAATGCGGGGTGAGTATAGTGGAGGGCAGCCTCCGGAGTTTCGTGTGATAGGCATGTTCCAAAAAGGCTTAAAGGTAAGTTCTATAAGACAACCATTAGGCTTGGAATACTCTATGGGGCGAAGTGTTGGGCACCAAAGAAAAGTCATAGATAAGTTTAATGTAGCCGAAATGAGAATGCGAAGGTGGATGAGTGGGATAACTATGAGAGATAGGATTAGAAATTAATATATTTATAAGAGTTTAAGGGTAGCTCCTTTAGCGGAGAAGCTAAGGGAATGTAGGTTGCGTTGGTATGGGCATATGCAAAGAAGACCAATGGATGCCCCTCTAAGAAGATTAGAATAGATGCATATAAATGATGCCAAAAGAGGGAGAGGGAGACCTAAGAGAACTTTGATGGAGTTAATAAAAAAAGATATGACTTTACTATCTCTTACAAAAGAGTTGGCACAAAACAGGCCTGAATGGAGGCGTATGATCCATGTTGCCGACCCCAAATAATTGGGAAAATGTGCTATTTGATTATGATTATGATTATAGCTACATGCTGGAGGACAAGTAACCTGTGGTTCACTGTAGGCTTCATGCCTGTGGACCAAATACAAATACAAAAGAGAGAAAAATAGGAGCTCAAAGAGTTGGGGCCTATGGTGTTAGTTTGGGCTGGGAGCAATGGGATCCGATTGGCAATACATCAGGGCAAAGACTTTTTGATGTTTGCTGCCCATTTTGATGACTGGGCCCCATTTATTGCAGCATGTGTTATTATTAGCCACAGATCATAGGCTGGAGCCAGGAAATTCCTGAGGTCAATTGGAATTGACCCAAGTTTGGTAGGTCTCATTCTCGTTGGTGGTCTTTCAATGTATATAATGCCACTGAGTATCAAACCTCCTTTCGGCCCTAAACAAGAAACTTGTACCACTTATGTATGGCCCATATTAACATGATGTGACGAAAGATACAGATGTTCAAATGGGCCAAAAATTGGCGATCCTTTATTTGTTATGCCACTTCTTTATTCCTTATGGTCCCACCCACCCTCTTCTGTTATGGGGGGGTCTCTACATACTGGAATTTGACCTTAGGGACGATAGTTGAGGTAGAATTTCTATGTGCTTTTCATTGCCTTTTCTTTTCCAATTCGAGTGCTAGGCGAGATGTTTAGATAACTATGATTTGACCAATTTTAATTTAAAGAAAATTTTATTGTGGACAGGCTGTTTCTAATCACAGTACTCGGCGTGCAATATTTGAACGTTATGTTCGGACACGTGCTGAAGAGGAGCGCAAGGAAAAGCGAGCAGCTCAAAAAGCTGCATTAGATGGTTTCAAGCTATTGCTCGAGGAAGCTTCGGAGGTTTCCTACGACTTTCGTGGAATCATTTTTCATAAACTATAGTTGTGAATATGTTACTACGTAAAAATGAGAGATGTTGGGTCGTTTTTTTTCTTTTTATATTTTATATGTTGACTGATTCTTGTTACTGCTGAATATGTTTTCAGGACTTGGATCAGAGAACTGACTATGATACATTCAAAAGAAAATGGGGAAGTGATCCACGCTTTCAGGCATTGAATCGCAAAGAACGGGAACAACTATTAAATGAAAAGTATATATCTGTTTATGTGTGCAAGTAGTAACCTCTTTTGGTTGTTCACATCGTATAATACGCTATTGATTTACATGCAGGGTTCTCCTTTTGAAGAAGGTTGCTGAAAGGAATATTCAAGCCATCCGTGCAGCTGCTGCCTTTGGGTTCAAGTCCATGCTCAGTGAGAAAGGGGATGTGACAACCAATAGCCGTTGGTCCAGGGTAGGTTGCTTTTTGTATTAGTAACCTTTGTGGAGTTGGATCTTGTATTGACAAACGTTTCCCTTTGTTTAGATGATGATATGTTGTTTTGTAAATATTGAACAGTTTTTCCCACTTTAGACTACTTATGATCTTTCTTTGTTACTATTTAAGATAAAAGATAGTCTAAGGGATGATCCAAGATACAAATCTGTGAGGCATGAAGATCGTGAAAATGTGTTCAATGAGTACATAGCAGAACTGAAAGCAGCAGCAGAGGAGGCAGCACGCACTGCAAAAGCCAAAAAGGATGAGCATGTAAGTGTACCCAATCCAAGGTCAGAGGATTATAAGCAATATTTAGTTATACGGTTGCAATAGAATTTCCTTGCTATTTTCTTTGTCATATAATTGATTTTCTTTTGTCATTTAGTAGTTAAAAACAATCATGCAATTTAGTTTCAGGCACTATGTGAATGGTCAGGGAGATGCAGCTTATCATTCGTCAGATTAGTTATGTCTGTACTTTTGTCTATTCTAGGAGAAATTGAAGGAGAGGGAGCGAGAAATGCGCAAACGTAAAGAAAGAGAAGAACAAGAAATGGAGAGGGTACGACTGAAAGTTCGCAGAAAAGAAGCTGTTTCTTCTTATCAGGCCCTACTAGTGGAAACAATTAAAGACCCTCAGGTGCTGTGATGTGCTATTATTAAGTTTAAAACAATTTGCTTAGCTTAGTGAGTAATCCTTTCGGCATTAAAATTATTTGCTTTTGTAGTTTCATATTCGTCTTCAATCAAATGTGAAAGTAAAAATACATATGGAGTTGCAATTTATAGATTTTTGCTTACATTGTTCGATTGCTGCAATTAACCTAGGCTTCATGGACTGATTCAAAGCCAAAACTGGATAAGGATCCCCAAGGTCGTGCTACAAATCCTGAACTTGACAAAGCTGACACAGAAAAACTGTTTCGTGAACATGTTAAGATGTTAATTGAGGTAATTTTTTGCAGTAAAAGGAGGTTGTTGCAGTAGTGCAAGCACCATAAAATTGCTTTTTTACAAGCTTACAAGTCATTTCTTTGCTTTCATGATTATTTAGCCCAAGTGGTATATTTTGCCATATAAATAAATACCTGTGGCGATATTACTCTGTCATTTTAGTTTTACTGTATCTCTGAAGCAGAACAGTAATGACAGTGCGGGGCTTGTGCCCATCTGTTATACTAATGCGGATAATTTTTTCGCTTTCAGCGTTTTGCACGTGAATATCGATCCCTTTTATCAGAAGTGTTGACAGCTGAAGCCGCCTCCCAAGTGACAGAAGATGGGAAGACTGTCCTTACCTCGTGGTCAGTTGCTAAGGAGCATCTAAAGTCAGATCCAAGGTACTCTAAGATGCCAAGAAAGGAGAGAGAATCCCTGTGGCGCAGATATGCAGATGAAATGCTGAGAAAGCTGAAGTCAAGTGATGCAAAGGAAGAGATGCAAATTGCAGATTCACAGAACAGATCCACGTCTGATCCCTCGAGGAAATCCCCAGCAGCAAGAGATAGAATTTATGGCCGTAGATGACTTTTATCATAGATGAGATCAATTCTGTTCTAAAATATTCTGCTCTATGTACATTCGCAGTTCTGATTCTTCTCGCACCAGAGGCTTGAATTTTTTGTATCAATGCCAAGAAAATAGAGCTTAGTTTGTATCATTATTTGCAGTGAATGACTAACGTATTCCAATCTTAAATTTTGAGAGTATCTGTTGATTCCTGCGTATCTCAAGGCCGGCTGGGTAAATGGACCGACTTTGGATTTTATCCGTGGTTGTCTACAACCTTGTAGGAGGTAAATGCCTGTCCATATTAGTGCCTGGCTGCTTTTGGACGCTTACAAAATTGTATATTTCCTTACACGCTCCTTTCTAATCGTAAGTGCCATTCCATGACACATCTGGGATAAATTCAAGTACTCGTGTCCAAGAAAATACGTAAATTTTACTTTTTTCTACGTATGGGAAAATACTTAATAGTAAAGCTTATTTCTAATTTTCTTAGCAACCCAGGGCTTCTCTCATTTGTCAGTTCCTTGCGGCTTAATAAATTTAAATTTTTACAATGTGCCTATTCTTTTGAGAGGGAGTAACACTGTAGAAGGAACTGAGACAGGTTTCATGCGAAGAACCTTATCTGTTTTTTACGCTGACAAATTATCATATGGGTGGGTGTGGATATGGCTTTGCTATATCTTACAAAAGACGGGCACGAAATAGGTTAAAATGGAGGGGTAAGATCCGTGTCAATTTTTTTTAAATGGTTGTTAGACCAATATTGTCGACAACTTCAAATTGTTGAAAAAATACGTTACTTGTACCACCAGTGCAGGGCCTTTGATCGGGTTCAGCAGCTCTTCTCGGAGGTCCCCAGAAAGTACGGTATAGCCTCCAATGTGCTCTCTTTCTTAAGGCATATTGATTAAGTCGTTATGCGACTCGGGTTCACCGGAGTCCGCACGGCAGCTGCTCGACGAATGAAAAAGAGAAATTTGGATGTTCACATGATTATATAAACCACCCTTTTGGATGGGTTCCACAAGAAGGGGATGGTTCATTGTGTTTTTTAACCCTGTTTCAATGTGTTCTTCAATTTATTTTGTTTTTGGTTCTGCGGTGCAGTTGTTAGAGTACAATCTCATAATCATAATCATAATCAATTAGCGCATTTTCCCAACTATTTGGGGTCGGCGACACGGATCTTACTCCTCCATTCCAGCCTGTTTTGGGCTACCTCTTTTGTAAGAGATAGTAAAGTCAAATCCTTTCTTATTAGCTCCATCCAAGTTCTCTTAGGTCTCCCTCTCCCTCTTTTAGCATCGTTTACCTGTATCCCTTCTAATCTTCTCACAGGGGCATCTAGAGGTCTTCTTTGCATATGCCCATACCAACGCAACCTACATTCCCTCAGCTTCTCCCCTAAAGGCGCTACTCCTAGGCTCTCACGAATATATTAATTTCTAATCCTATCTCTCCTAGTTATCCCACTCATCCACCTTAACATTCTCATTTCGGCTACATTCAACTTATCTATATGACTCCTCTTTGGTGCCCAGCACTCCGCTCCATAGAGTATTGCAGGCCTAATGGCTGTCCTATAGAACTTTCTAACCCAGGAATTTTGGTTGAAGCTCTCTTGAGATACAACAAACCTTAATTTTCAGGCTATCGAGGATATTAATCTCCATTTAAGATCTCTACAGATTCCTTGCTTTGTTGAAAAACGATATGCATGCATGAACACTTTCTTGTAGTAGTTAGTAAAGAAGCTAACAAGGACTGAGTTTCTTACGTTAAAGACAACATTTATTTGTGAAAATTTCCCAGTTTTATTTTGCAAAAAGGCTCTTCACACCAAGATGTTTCGCGTCATTAGTCAAAATATTCCATGCAGGACTGAGCATGATACTTTAGGAACATTTGTGAAAGCAGCAATTGTTTTCCTTGGAACTGCTCTACTAAAGGAAAATTGTGCAGTTATTTTGATAACAGGTGAATTAAAAAGTTCTTCTTTAACTCTTTAGCTTTTTATAATTTGCATTTACTTCAGTTATTTAGGGACTAGATGGAGCTTTGGACAAGTTCTCTGTCATATTTTCATATATTTTGTTGTCTTGTTTCTCTCTCTTTCCTTCTCTACTTGCTCTAACGTATTATTTTTCAAATTTCAGCAAGCATAGTATTTGTTAGAACTTTAGCCATGGGGACATATTTGGACTCAGAAGCTCCAGTCCCAAATTTCTCTTCCCATTTCCTCTCTCTGCGTCTTTTCGGCATTGCATCGTCACGATAACGGTGAATACCATCTCTACCGCGGTTCAAGTTCGTGAGGATCCTCAGAGACTCGCATTGGCAATCTCATTTCCTGTAACCTTGATGCTATTGCTTCGCTGTATCTACATCGTAGAAAAACTGCCTTTTCCTTCTCGGAAGAGGCTCAAGCTGCATTTCTCCTCGACTAAGAGGCTCAAGGTGCATTTCTCCTTTCAATGGCCCTCTTAGTCGAGTGATATTGGATGTTTTCACTCATTCACCACTTCGCCACTGCTTCGCTTAACTGGGTGTTGGCCCTGTTTTCCGGCTGTCTTATGTTCTGGTTTTTGTTTATCCTCGTGGAGAACCCGGGAGAAGGCATTGTCTAGTACACTGGATGTATAAGCATCATAGCTTAATCTCATTGTATTTTATTGTTTTAACTTTCAACAATGCATATATGACAATGCTAAGTACCATTTGGAGAGCCAATGCTTCTATTTGAAGGTGAAGACCGTGAAGTTTGTTCTATTATGGTTAACTGGTTGCAATTATGCTATCATTTTCCCGATTTTCAGATTTCTCGCCTTGCTTGAAGAAGCTAAATTCGTTAGGACTCCAAAAGGATATGGAATTACAAGTTTCATTTCAAACAGTGCATTCAGGAGGCAGTTGGCTGAACCTGGCCTCATCCTTACAGTAGTCATAGACCAAGTGCCTTCTCCTGACCCACTTGAGCTGGCGGCTCTGATGGGAGCTCAACCCGTTCAAGGTAGGGTTGTCCCACCAAAATTGGCCTTCATTGCCATTAGTGCACCTTCCGATGGGGTCTTCTGTCTCTGGTGTAATCTCACAAGCATCAACTGTTACTGTCCTGAAGGTTGAAATAAAGGGTGCATGGCTCCAATTTGTCTTCACTTTGCCACCTTGAGTTGCCCAATCATCTGCATTCCAAATGGAGGCGTAGACGCCCATTGCCTGCTTGTTGGGATATGCTACTCCATTATCTTCCTTGTTGACAAAGATCCTGATGGGAATCCCATCGATCAGAAACCTATAAGGGAATGCAATTGGTAATCAGTGACCCAGTGAAAGAATGACAAATATTGTGGATAAAAAAGCTTCGGACTCAGAAGAATCCACTAATTTACAGCCATTTTGGATTAAGACTAGGTTGATTATTCAATAAGAATCTAAACTTTCAATTAAAAAACATCGACACTGAGATACATCTCTCCGCAGTATCATCACATATAAAAGTAGCCACATGCATCATTCTCACGTTCCCTAACAAAAAAGTTGCAAATTATGGTCTAAAGTAGTCTCTTAACTGGAAAAAGGACAAGAAATCTGACTCACATATATTGTCTACTTTTACGACAATGAACTTTTACTACAAGTGAGGTCCAGACACTGTTCAGTGTTAAACCAGAAAGCTTCTCAAAGAACTACAAATTCTTTTGCTTACGCGATGTGATGGCGAATCCACAGCAAGGAGTAGGAATGAAAATCTGAAGTAGGGTCGAACCAGAGAGTGTGCCTCTGTTCCCTATCACCTGTGCCGTTGGAGTACACATTGGTTTGCACCAAGTATGGCTCCCCTGAGACATTGCCAAGGAACTCGAAGTCAAGCTCGTCGTGGTTTGCCCCTTCGGAAGACATCTGCAATTCTCCTAAGTCAGTTTTACGATTCATTTTATACGATCATGAAAAATCATTAGCCATGCAAGTTTCAGCTTTTGTACAAGTACTACTACGTAGGTGTGCTATATATAAGTCGGCGTAATTACGTAGAATGCAGTGACAACTCCAGCTGAGTCCCCTTCTGTAAGCTTTATGTCAGCAGTCACTCGCCCAAACAAATACTTGCCGCTTGTCCCTAGCCCACATCCTGAACCATCCAAATCCAATGAGATTGCAGTTCACATAGAAAGATCTAGAGAGAGAGAGAGAGATGTATATACCAGAGATGTTATCCAATGTGAGCTTTAGGACACCATCACAGGTTGTTATGTGGTCAGGAGCCCAGTAGGGCTGCATAAGTTCGGCAGAATTTGAAGAAACTGAAGAGTTAAGCATCAACATCACCATGCTTAGCAAAAGCCAAACTCTACGTCCACTTTTCTCCATCTTAATCACTCTCAGCTTCAAGAAGAAGGCAAACAACCCTTCACCTTGCCTGGGCATTTATAGCGTCCAATGGCTTGGTTAACAAGTCTATTGCCTACTGCTTACTGGGGATGCGAGAACCTCTTTTTGAAGTTCTTCTGAGCTGTAGCTGGCCATCTCAATGGATGGTTGTGATCCTTTTGGAGGAAGGAATAGGTATAAAAAGGCAAGAAATCATGGACATTTGAAGGGGCCCCGGTACCAATACAAGCCGTAGATTCTTTTATGTGGTGGGGATCGGATTTGGGAACACCTTTGGAATCAAATGAGTTGTCTTCCACTCTCATCAAGGTCCGTTGCTCATGTTGCTTATATATTATCAATTTAACCCTCCTTGTTTTTTCGGTTGCGGCTCGAGTGAAGTGGGCTTAACGTGCACATTCCCTACAGAATAGTGGATGCTAATGTTTCAATCATGCAGCAATTTGACGTACTTTTAATTTTTTTCATCTGAGTGCCCTTTTAGAGTAATGTTAAAACATGTGCCCTATAACCCATGTTTTTTTCCGTGCTTAGGGTTGGTGGCCATCGGATCACTTTGATCTGACGGCTATCACCCTGAGCGTGGGAAAAAGAATGGGTTATAATGCACGGGGTTTGTCTTTTTCCAACCTTTTAGGATTATCTCTGTATATAAATGTAAAATATTAATTGTAACATAACTGATTATTACCACCATTCCCACTAGAATTTGTTTATTTGAATTAGCAAACTGTAGCCAATCGATAATTGTGTGTTAGGTGAGGTTTGTCATAAAAAATTAAATTACTCATGAAAATTGGGGCCTTGAGCATATATAATTAATAATATGTCCACATTGGTTAAACACTTTCCATTTTAGAAGAAATAAATTATCAAGAATAATGGCATGAATATTAGCATTGGGCCAATGAATTCTAGATAATCACACCTACTACTCCATCCGTCTAATAGTGCCTGTCTGCATTTGAAAATGAGTTATATTATCGGATTCTACGACCCGTATAAAAATAGAGTTTCCTTCCACCCTCTTTCGTTTTTTACTAGCGAGCCGAACTATCCTAGTTCGAACTTTTCCAGAGTGATTTTTGCAACAAAAATAATGTCCCCCAAGATTCGACCATGGAACAGGTGAAATAATGGGGGCAGAGTCAATTGGGTTCAAAATTCTGGATCAGTGGCCAGGACAGGTTTTAAGTCTTTGGTCTTTGATCGCGAAGGCGCAGAGTCAGCCATCTAACGAGGAAACCGGTTTTTTTGCATAATGTCTGACAGGGTTGATTGGACCAAATGAGTTTTTTTTTGCAAAATGCAAAAAAAACCGGGCTACATATTAAGATAAATTACACTTAACCCTTATATATTATGACAAAATTATACTTAACACCAATTACTTATTAAAATATGCACTTAACCCATATAACTTATACAACAAGACAATTTTACCCTTTTTTTTAACTAATAAATCTACATTTTTCCTCCATTTATCATCACCCCCTTTTCACTGACAAAGCTAGTGTACAGTTAATATATTACTCGATAATGTCAATATGTTGACCTTACTTTCTCAAATGTAGGAAAAATTAATTATTTGTCATAGTCTTCATGTCTAACAGAGACCCTAAAATTGAAGTAAAATTGGTAGGAGCTATCAAGGGTAAAATCATTCAACAATTAAGTTGTATATGGTTCTAGTGCATATTTTCATAATTTATAGGGGTTAAGTTGTATATTGATGGCAAGTGCAATTTAGCCCAAAGAATTACACATCCATAATTAAATGACTAGATTTACCCCTTGTTATCCAAAAAAAAATAAAGTGAGCGACCACGCCAGCTTTATGCCAGGTTCATAAGGAGCCGTTGATTTCTAGAAACGACGACGCACATGTTTTGGGTGTGCTCTTCAGCCATTTTGCACTCTTCCGCCCCTGTGATGGCAGACCACCTCATGCCTCTAAACACCGTGAAAACTGATGAAGTCCTCAACAAAAAAGGAAGAGGATCTTCCGGCAAACGACGCCGACCATTATCAGCACAGGCCCAAAAATCTCCACTTGCAAATTACAATCTGCCCTCCCTCAGCTTCTCCTTCATAGTCGAAAGAAGAAGAGAGGCCACCGTTTGTACCAAAGTGAGTCCCTCCCCCAGCTGATGTGCTTCTTTGATCGGTCCTCCGTCTTGCTTGTTGCTATTATTCGACTTTGGTTTTAGGCAAGTCACTAAATTAAACCCGATTCAGCCGGTCTGGGCGACTCAATTAGGCCCAGACCCCGCTCCTTCTCTAACCCGATCGGTCAACCGGTTATCGGTGAGGCTTGTTTACCTAGACCGGGGCCGAACCGGCTCGCTGATATAAAAGACCGGCGGCTTCTCGATTTGCCGACATCTCGGAATTCAAACTCTGGGAATCTACAGATCGCTTTTCAACCTCCATTTCTCTTTTGCTGCTTGCTTTTGGTTCTTGCCAATTAGGGTTCATCAGCGCTTCCTGCCATGGTATGTTCTCTTCTCTTTTCGCTTATTTGCCTATATTTGATTTCATTCTATTTCATTTTATTTCTGTCTCTTTGTAAGACAATTCGTTCATCATGAATCGATTTGTATTGTGCCTTATTTCCTCATTTTTTTTAAAAACAAAGTTCTGGATTGATTTCTCTATGAAGTAATTGGACCATATGTTTGCAGATTTTATTTTTGCATTCAAAGCCTGAAACCATTCCTAGTGATTGGATGGATGACAAGCTAGAGTCCCTTTGTAGCAATAGGGTTTAGGGTATCGTAGGAAAGGTAAAATTGTGCTTGGTTTCTAGTAGGAATAGATGGTGACTTTGTAAGTTTCGACCGTGTGGCATGTATGTTTGAGCAAGTTAAGAAAAGTTCATTTGTTAGTTTATCTATGCTACTTAATAGTGGGCGATTTAAATTGCTCCATCATATGCTAAATGTAACTAAATGAGGTTTATTTTCGGTTGTCATTTGCCTTTTTTGTTAGTTGATTTCGATTTAGTTGAGAGAGCGTATTAGCTTTTGATTGAGAGGCAGATTTGGAGATAAAAAGCAAGCTTTGTAATTTAGATAGAGTTATTGGAGAATGAATGGTTGTTCATGCAAGGATTGTGCTGCACTTTTTGTAATTGTGTTCTCTTCTCATATATTGCTAAAATCTACTCCCTCCAGTCACTTTTAATAAATACAGTTTTCTTTATGAGATACTGTTTTATTCAAATGAACTAAAAATTATGTTCATTTGAAGAAAACTGTATCTATCAAAGAAAACTGTATTTATTAAAAGTGACCGGAGGGAGTATATGTTACTCCAAATACAAAAAATGTATTTCATGGTTATTTTTAACCCCTTATTTTATGGTTAAAGAGGCGAGAAACCACAAGGTGGAACATTAACTAACATGATCTAATTGTTGAATTCAAATTCTTCACTCTGCAGATACCAAAATTATTTATTTAAACCCTTTACAAACTAATGTTAAGACTCCAATGGACATTTATCAAATTCTTGCTTACTCGTTTCATGTTTTTGAAGTACACTAACATGTGCCAAAATAAAAATGATGAGTTTAACATAGTTGATGCACTCAGAGGTGTCGTAGAAGTATGATAACCTGAGAGTTGTATTTTCCTCGTAGGTAAACTAAAGTTATTGCTTAGGGTTTACTAAGTTGTCATTAGTGATTTCTTTATTTTTCGTTTTGCATATGCAAATAATTTTGTCGTGCATGTATTAAAAAAACACTGTAGCACGTATCAAATATTTATGCCTTGTATCACCTTTTTTTGTTCGATTTACACATTTCATTTCGTTTTGTGTCTGAGATATTTGTGGTGTTGAATGTATTAGCTGATCCACTTCCAGCTCTAGTGAAATTACAAACAAATGCAGTTTTTGAGAGTGATTTGATTCGATCTTCTTTCCATGGGTTTTAAGTCATTGTTTAAATAAATCATTGATTGATTAATATAGTTAAATGCATATATTCTTGGACAAGAAGCTTTACTTCCAATGCTAAAAATAATGTTAATCCAGGATATTCTGATGAAGGGAACTTCTTTGGTTCTTACGGATCAAGCAGTTATGTCATTTGCTTTGGTCAACTCAGTTTTGGCTACTTTAAAGGAGGCTGCAAATGAAGTGTGTGATTTAAATGACACTCTCATTATGACCCAAGCTTCTGCTTCAAGTAAGGATGTCTGCCTCCAGATTTTTGTGGTTGGATAGGTTCTTCCTGTTATATGCTTATTTTGGTTGTTTTCCCAACAGAGCAGTTGCCGGTTGAACCTTTGCTGAGTGTCATTGTTGTTGCAATGAAACAATCTGTTTCTCTTGGGGAGGAGTGGTTTGGGGAGTTCATCAGATTATTGAAACCTGGTGGGGTGATCTTAGTCCAGACGTTTTTCCCTTTGAATGAGAATTTGGACAAGGTATTTAGAAGATCTAGTTATCATGTGCGTGTCGTCTATTGCAAAAATTTGTAAATTTAAGTACTATATTTTATTGTTGCAGCCTAGATCTGTCATTGAAGGCAAATTACTCCTTGCTGGATTTGTAGAATCTCAAAGTCTCCAATTGAAACCACTAATTGTTGTTGAAGATTCTCAATCTATCACTGTAAGTCATTCGAGCTGCAGTGATGAGTTCTTTTTACATTGACTCTGATTAATCTTTCACATTCTTGCGTTGCATTGCAGATAAAATGCAGGAAACCGACTTGGAATATTGGTTCGTCATTTTCCATCAAGAAGGGAAAAAAAATTCTACCCCAAATTGTCTTTGATGATGATTCAGATTTGATTGATGAAGATAGTCTTTTGACCGAGGAAGACTACAAGAAGCCTCAATTACCAATTGGTCTGTGAAGAGGAATATATATCTTTACAAATTTATTGTTTTTGATGTCATTAGTGTAGATCACAATGGATAAATTTATTTCTATTTTGTGCAGTGGGTGACTGTGAAGTTGGAAGCACTAGGAAAGCCTGCAAGAACTGCACCTGTGGTCGTGCAGAGGCAGAGGAGGCAGTAAAGATTGGCCTTACCCCGGAGAAGCTCAATAACCCTCAGTCAGCATGTGGCAGTGTATGGTTTCTGCATTTTCATTGAGTGAAAATTGTATTCTGGTGGTTTTCTATTGCTAATATACTCTTGTATGGGCAATGCAGTGTGGTCTTGGTGATGCATTCCGCTGTGGCAGCTGTCCTTATAGAGGTCTACCCCCATTTAGGATGGGCGAGAAGGTATATTGATATTTATTTCTCTGCTATAAATGTACATTCTTTTTGGTTGCTTTTTCTAATTGCATTTATTTATTGTAGGTAACATTGCCCGAGGACTTCCTCGTAACTGACATATAGTTCTACAACAAGTGGTTTTAGCTTTCAAGAAGTTGGTTCCCCTTGTCATGATATGTTCCGTGGCACTGGTTGACAAATTGGTATCCTGTTTTTCCTTCCGACATGCGTTCTTTCTTTCTTTGTTTCTTTCTTTCTTCTTCTTCTTCTTCTTCTTCTTCTGCTTCTTTTTTTGTTGGTTCTATAGAGGTTCTGATGTAATACGGCCACCATGGGGAATGTAGCCCTATAGATTTTAGCAACAAGCATGTGAGAACAGTTAACTGGAATGAGTTTTCTTCTGCTATGGTTTGATTGATGCATATGCCTTGTTCAACTTATGACTAAAGATCTACTGCCGCCTATCCTGGGAAATTGGAAACAAAATAAACATAAAAACATGGAATAAATTCAGTAGGGTTGGTTGATCAATAAACCTGGTATGAGATAAAGCTGCAAGGTTTGGTTGCATTTCTGAGATTTTTTTTTCTAGTACAAGCATTTATTATATCCATTGACATAACCCGTTGGATAACCTTCCACGCTTCACCGTAACATGTGGCCAATGCCAACTGACTCCATGGAAGGATGATGAGATGCCTAATGATGGGGGAATGAAAAATAGTTAGGGCCTGCTGGTGGAGGCTTGGACCTCTAGCCATCATCAAAGGATGAGCTCATTTTGGGAATGAGAAAAGTCAAGCTTGGTCATGTTCTTTTCAACTAAGCGGGCTCCATCAAGCTTCTCTCTTGGGGTGCCTTTTAATCCTTGACTACGTTCTTTGGTTCTTCCTCCTAAGTCCTATCCAACAGGATTTTTTTAGGGCCTTATCATTGAAGAGAGAAACCTTTCCACAAATTCTCAGTGACCAACTGGGTGTGTGGAAATAGTTTTCAACCAGCAATAGACGTGCATCGGTTGTAACCTCACTAGCTGCGTCATCGCCCTAAGCACAAAGATAACTCCCATTCAGAAGGCTGCATGTCATTATGTTTAACAGACCTAAGTGGCTTCCTTTGATAAGTCAGTCGAACATCCTTTGTCAATTTCGAATGTCCACTCTTTCTCGGGCTGTCATGTTCTTTCTATAGCATCTGTTTAGGCTTTTGTTTGTTTTTTCATTTGTTATGAAACTCCAGTTCAGCATTACTGCTACTCCTGACGGGTCACGTTATTCGGTGAGTAGTTCACTACACCTTGTTTTAGCCAGACCAACCCATTATACAGGGACGGTGGATATCAACCATCAGTGGAAAAGAGGGATTTATGAGTTTTTTTTATGCATGATGTATGAGTATTCAAATGGTATAAAAATGGGAGGTCTTGGGTGCTTGGTTCAAACCACCTTGGCGGAAAAGAAATCCTCATTATCTTCAAATCTTGGTAGAGGTATAGTTACCCCACATTTTTTTGGAGGGTATATTTATCCAACAGTGTCCTCCCCTTAAGCTTGATGGATACTTGCACGTGCTAAAGAGTTTGGTACAGATTTTGGTTCAACCTAAGCTTCAGTCTTGACGTTGAGAGGTGGCATTTACATGGTCCTTTGGGATTATATGTCTCTCACATGGGCCATTGTTGTGTACGTTCGCACACAGGATGTCAGCACGCAAGGCTATATTTGAGTAGGATTAGATTTGCTTTTGAATATCAATTAGTGGATCTAATAAAAGTCTAATGGCCTATAATCTCGGCCCATTACTGGCCCAATTAGTTAGTGCGCCTCCCTAGGAGCCGCGCCCTTTCTCTTGTTATAAGGGGGCCTTCGTCCTCCTCAACAGTTATGCAAAATTAAACAAGTTATCTTCTTCCTTTAGTTTCTTCTTCTTCTTCCTTTCCGGTGATTTGATACCTTGTGATCCTTACGGGTCACAACATTGGTATCAAAGCCATTCCGATCTGCGACAGAAATGCCGCCTCACAAACAACCGGCCGCGGTTATTGAGGCACAGCCAGAGTCGGAGGTAGCAAGCATGGCTGCCAGCCCAAAAGCTAACGACGAGACTGACATGGCGGAGATCCGATCTATGCTGGCTAAGTTGCTACAACTTCAGATCGCGTAGACCCAAGCCACGACCAATCAGACAGGGGCTGCTCTGAATATGCCACCACCCCTCTCTGCAACAAATGGCAAAACTTCCTAGGCCGCTGGCTCGAGGGGTTTTGGTGGCTCAGGGGCGTGGGTTCCTCCGACGAACTCCAACGTTCAAGGGGTTCGCTTTGGGTCATTTCATCAGGCCGCATATGGGGGCCATCCAGGATGTGGAGGATGAGGCATACTAGGTGTTTGGACAAATGCCTCAATGACAACACCTTTCAGAAATATGCAACAGGACATGGAGGATGATGGCTTTCGAGGGGGGGTTGAGCCTCGGTTGGCTCGTCTCCAATTTTTGTGCTACAATGGGGAAGACGATCTAGTGGAGTGGATTTACAAGGCGGATAAATTTTTCGACTACGAGGGGACCAACTCGGAGGCCGAGCGACTGCGCATTGCAGCTTTCCACTTAGATGGCGACGCCTCGGTGTGGTTCCAGTGTTACGAGAAGGAAGTCCGATACCCGACTTGGGCTTCTTTTGATGACGAACTCTTTGTCCAATTCGGCCCCAACGAATTCTAGGACTTCAATGAAATGTTGTCCAGTCTGCGTCAAACCACCACGGTGAGAGCCTATTATTCCGAATTCATGAAGATTGTCAATCGTCTGCCCGATTGGCCGATGGCAGCACTCGTGGGCACATTCAAGAGGGGGTTGAAACCAGAGATTTCTGATGAGATGAGACATTTTCCATGCCATACGATGAGAGATGTGGTGCGTCATGCTCGCATTGAGGAGGAGAAGCTGGCTCGACAGCACCGAGGAGGGCACGGGGGTCTGGCACTAAGACCTCCTACTGGTACATCGCTGGGCCCTATGCCAGTGGATGGCCTTAACATCGATCGACCTACCTCTGCCTGCGCGGTCAACCCACCAGTCTGTCGCCTGACACCAGCACAGATAGATGAGCGACACACCAAGGGGCTATGATTCAAGTGCGACCAGAAGTTTGCCCCCGGACATCGTTGCTCTGTTCGGGGAAGCTTACTCGTCGAAGAGGTCGACGACGATGTGACGCACCAACCTGAGGAGGTAACCAATGAGTACGACGACGTGCAACCTGAGATTTTGGTGCATGCGTGTCTAAGGTCTCCTTAAACGCTAACAGGTAGCTGTGCTGATTGATAGTGTGTTTGCTCACAACTTTATTAACGATAAGGTAGCATAACGGTTGGGATGCTACGTGTCAGACGCAAAACTATTTGACGTGCTCATTGGGGACGGCAAACACCTTCGAAGCTCGGGAGTGTGTGCTCAAGCCGATTTTACTATTCAAGGTCATACCTTTATCACCGATTTATTTCTGTTGCCTACAAAAGGGGTGGATGTGGTACTAGGGGTCCAATGGCTCCAGGAACTGGGCAACGTGTAGGGGTGTAAACGGCGTTCGGATGTCTGTGTCCGTCCGTCTGTTCGTTTTTCTATCCAAACGGACACAAAATTCTATCTGCCACGGACATGGACAGGTTTGATTGTCCGGCAGATGGGTGGACACGACTGCAGACATAGTGTGTTCGCGTTCGTAGCCATCAGTGTCCGTCTGTGACAAAATTTAAGGTTAAAATATCTGTGTCCGTCCGTGTTCGTGTTGTCCGTGTCCGTCCGTATTCGAAACGGACACAAAGGGTGTTCGCACGGACACGGACGGACACCAAATTTTTAAGTAAATGAACGGCTACGGACATAGCTTGTCCGCGTCTGTGTCCGTCCGTTTACACCCCTAGCAACGTGATATGGAACTTTCGCGACTTGATATTGGACTTCGAAGTGCACGGGCAGAGGGTGCGCATTCAGGGGGCACAACCGGGCGCCTTGCAAGCAGCCCAGGTGGTGGGCTCCTTCTTCAGATTTGCACCACAAGGGTTATTTCTTCAACACCGAGCCATTGTGGATGTAGAACAGGCGGAGTTGCCAAAGGACATGCGCCTCCTCCTGGCAGAACATGATGACATTTTTTCCGAACCTACTGGTCTTCCGCCGGCAAGACAACATGATCACTTGATTCCAATACTTCCAGGGGCTGCTCCGGCTAACGTCCGACCTTATCGCTACCCACACATCCAAAAGGCAGAGATTGAACGATTGGTGCAGGACATGTTACAATCAGGTATTATCCAGCTGAGTACTAGTTCCTTCTCTTCGCCAGTCTTATTGGTTCGTAAGAAGGATAGGACATGGAAATTCTGTGTCGACTATCGCCCCTTAAATGCCATTAATGTCAAGGACAAGTGCCACATTCCGGTTATTGAAGAATTGCTTGATGAATTGGCCGGTGCTACTGTTTTTAGTAAACTTGACTTGCGTTCAGGGTATCACCAGATCCGGATGTAACCGTCGGATATTCACAAGATAGCGTTTCACACTCACGGCGACCATTTCGAGTTCTTGGTCATGCCATTTGGGCGGACAAATGCATCGGTGACATTCCAAAGTCTAATGAATGATTTGTTCAGACCATTCCTCCTCAAGTTCGTCCTGGTCTTCTTTGACGATATCCTTATCTTCAGCACATCTTGGGAGTCACACCTGGCACATCTCAGGTCAGTTTTCTCTATCTTAAGGGAAAATTCATTATTTCTAAAGCATTCAAAATGTTCTTTTGGAAGCACACAGATGGAGTATTTGGGCCATCTTAATTCTTACGATGGGGTGGCCACCGACCTGTCAAAAGTTTCGGCTATGATGTTCTGGCCGACACCAACATGTGTCAAGGCTCTTCGCAGGTTTCTAGGCTTGACAAGCTATTATCGCCACTTCATCAGTCAGTTAGAGTAATTGCTGGCCCACTCACTGCCCTACTTAAAAAATGGGTCTTTACCTGGACAGATGCGGCTCAGGCAGCTTTTGACCGTTTGAAATAGGCCATGGTCACGGGCATTGGGGCTGATTTTGCCAGATTTTACTCTTCTATTTGTGGTGGAAACGGATGCCTCTGACACGGGCCTTGGGGTTGTCCTATTGCAGAATGATCGGCCCGTGGCATTCTTCAACAAATCGCTTTCGGGTCGCTCATTGGCCCTATCGGCATATGAGAAGGAAATACTTGTCATAGTCCATGCAGTGATTAAGTGGCGACCTTACCTGCTGGGTCGTCAGTTCATTATCCATACAAATCACCAACCCTTGAAGTATTTTCTGGAGCAGCGGGTGTCGACAACATCCCAGCAACGTTGGGTAAGCAAGTTATTGGGCTATGACTATGAAGTAACCTACAAGAAGGGGTCGGAGAACACAATGGCAGATGCTCTCTCACTTAGGTCTGCGGAGGGTGCATGCTTGGCGTTATCTATGCCTAGTTGTCCCTTCCTTCTGGAACTATGTCAGGTGTACGTGGAGGACTCTTATACTCAACACTTGATCGTGCGTCTTCAGGGGGACCCGTCGGGTGAACCATCTTTCGTTTGGCACGAGGATATTTTGTTGTGGAAGGGTCGGTTATGGGTGCCGGACACTTCAGATTTGCATCGTTTATATACCCCGTTTACGGGTTACGAGGACGTACAAGCGGGTGAGCCAGAGTTTCTTTGGCCTAGACTTAGGCGAGCAGTCCAGGACTATGTGGCCACATGTGACATCTGTCAGAAGGCCCAAGGCGGCAACCACTTCACCAAACGGTCTACTTCAGCCTCTGCGCATTCCTGATCAAATCTGGGAAGATGTCTCGGTGGATTTCATCGAAGCACTGCCAGTCGTCCAAGGGAAATCTGTCATATTAGTAGTTGTGGACCGTTTATCGAAGTATGCTCATTTCTGTGCTTTGAGCCATTCCTTCACTGCCAGAACTATTGCTAAAATTTATGTGAAGGAAATCGCTAAGTTGGATGGCATGCCCCAGACCATTGTCTCCTACAGGGATCAGGTCTTTCTTTCCAATTTTTGGCATGAGTTCTTTGCTCTATAGGGCACGACACTTCACGTGAGCACTACTTATCACCCGCAGTTGGATGGGCAAACAGAGGTGGTCAACTAATGTTTGGAATAGTATTTGCGATGTTTTGTGGGGGATCAGCCTCGATGGTGGTTACAACTCCTTCCATGGACAGAATGGTCGTATAACACGGCCTATCACACGCGGGCCGGTTTTACTCCGTTTGAAGTCATATATGGTCGGCCTCCGCCCCCGGTGCTTTCCTTTGTGCCTCAGCGTTCTTCCATTGTAGAGGTTGATTATATGCTTCAAACGAGAGATGAGGTTTTCTAGTAGCTTAAGGCCAACCTAGCATCGGTGCAAAATCGTATGAAGCAGATTTATAACAGACAGCCAAGGTTTTCAAAACCGGACCGGCCATCGAACCGGATTGATGGCCGGCCCGGTCAGACCGGGGTCTGACCGCAGTCAAACCGGTGTGACCCGATTTAGGTGAGAGGAGTGGTAAATATATGATAAATATATAATTTGTATGAAATTAACATCAAAATAAGCATAGCTCAAGTGGTTAAGTCTTATCACGGTGAGGGGGGGTCTGAGGTTCGAATCCCCCCTCTTGCAACAATTTTTTCAAAAAAAAAATAAAATAATCCGGGCCGGTCCGGTCCGGTTTTGAAAACCATGCAGACATCATACCGGCAGGGAGTTCCAGATAGGCGATTTGGTCTACGTTTCTGTCCTTCCCTATCGTCAGACTTCCCTCTTTCGGACGGAACAAGCCAAACTCGCGCCTCGTTATCATGGGCCCTATGCTGTTGTTGCGCGAGTTGGGCAAGTGGCCTATCGTCTGGCCTATCGTCTAGCCTTACCTTTGGAGTCGCTAGTGCATCCTGTGTTCCACATTTCACGACTTTGTCGTTTCGTGGGCGACCCAAATCTGGTGACTATCGGTGGGCCTCTACCACTTATGGGACCTGCGAAATCTTAAGAGTCCATTCCTGCATCCATTATTGACAAACGTTGGGTAAGGCGATCCGGGAGCATTGTTATTGAGATACTGGTTGCGTGGCGCGACAAATCATTGGATGATGCTACTTGGACATTGGAAGGCGAGTTTTTGGCACGTTTTTCGAATTGGTCGCCTTGAGGATAAGGCGAGAGCGGAGCGTGGTGGAGTGTTGTGTACGTCAGCACACAAGGCTATCTTTGAGGAGGATTAGATTTGCTTTTGAATATCAATTAGTGGATGTAATAAAGGTCTAATGGCCTGTAATCTCGGCCCATTAGTGGCCCAATTAGTTGGCGCGCTTCCCTAGGAGCCGGGCCCTTTCTCTTGTTATAAGGGGGCCATCATCCTCCTCAACAGTTATGCAAAATTGAACAAGTTATCTTCTTCCTTTAGTTTTCTTCTTCTTCCTTTCCAGCTATTCGATACCTTATGATCCTTACGGGTCACAACAGCCCTATAGAAGAAAGAGCTAGAAAATGCAAATTCAGATTATGTCTCTCACTACTCCCTCCGGTCACTTTTAAAAGATCCCGTTTTAACAAATGAACTAATGGTATCTATTAAAAGTGACCAGAAGGTGTAATTGTTGTTGTACGAAGTACTTGTCTCTTAGGGTGCGTTTCGTTAGAAGGAAAATAAATAAAAAAGTGAGAAAAGTCAAAGTCTTTTCTTTTTTGAGTGTTTGGATGGACAGAAAAGTGTGATGGCTGAAATTAATTTTTCTCTCTCGTGGGAACCACGTAAAAATTCCAGTTATACCTTTTTCTTTCTCAAATAGAAAGAAAATGAGAGAAAAGTCCAACTCCCTCTCATTTCTTTTTTTTCTTTTCTTTTGTTTTTCTCATTTGACTTTTTGTCTTTTTTCTT
The DNA here is from genome assembly GCA_039654745.1 of Houttuynia cordata. Taxonomy (NCBI): domain Eukaryota; kingdom Viridiplantae; phylum Streptophyta; class Magnoliopsida; order Piperales; family Saururaceae; genus Houttuynia; species Houttuynia cordata. Next base: position 44,470,539 of record CM077504.1, on the reverse strand, counting down.
TCTTTCTCTCTCTAACCAAACAGACCCTTAGAAATTGACTGATTAAATTTGTGAGCACTAAAATGTGGATCGAGAATAATAGAAACAATAATGTGCAGCGCTAGCGACATCACTTCCTTATATTGATACAATGTCTAGACTCTAGATGAAAGAGCTCTCTTGATAGTTTAAATTATATATTAAAAACATCGAAGGTAAAATGAGTCAGTTGATATGAGCCCGGTCTCATATATATATATATATATATATAGTGTGTGTGTGGGGGGGGGGGTATGAGCATGAAATGCTGTCTCAACGATATATCGTTATCGGTCCTACTCCGAGAAAACGAGACAACCTAATCTCATTTTTTGATTTTTTTTAAATATTGCATATATCGCTGATATATCGGTTTCGGTACGATATATAAGAATTTTTTTTTAAAAATAATTATTTTAAAAAAAAATCAACTTTCCCGTTTGTTTCCCCTCCTGTGCTACGTGGAAGGATACAAGTTTAAAACACAAACACATATTTTGAATTATATACATATTTTTATGCATATTTTAAAATTTATGCTTGTCTAAATTAGTATCACTCATTTTAAAAATTATATTATAAAAATATATAGTAAAAACTAGTTTTAGATGACCGATATTTTTTTACACTATATCTTCGATATTTTGTCTCTTTGGTATCGATATTTTACCTCAAGGACATTCCTTGGACATGAGACCTGACGTATGCTTACCTGGAGCGCATGAGACCGGTCTCCTATAAAGAGGGCATAAGACCTGACATATGCTAACCCAGAGCGCTGTAGCAACGGTCGTGACCATGGAATGTCGTATCGGATATCGGTAAAATATCGGTCGGCCTAAGAGACGAAATATCGGAGATATATCGGAGATATTGTGTAAAAAAATATCGGTCGTCAAAAACTAGTTTTTACCATATATTTTCACAATCTAACATCTAAAATGAGTTATACTAATTTAAACAAAGAATAGATTTCAAAATATGCATATTAGGATAGAAAACAAACATGAAAGTTTTTTTTTTAAATATTTTTTTTTTTCAAAAAAGGCCGATATATCGGTCCGAAACCGATATATCGGCGATATATCGCCGATATATCGGCGATATTTGGAAAAAACCTGAAATCCGATACTTAATGGTATCGGCGTATCGGTTTGTGTCCGATACCGATATATCGGCGATATATCGCCGATCTGACATTCCATGGTCGTGACTTTAAACAGGGTCATATTAGCATGAGACCGGTCTCATTTAAAAACAAAAAAAAGCAAAGCGGTGCGGTGAGCGTGGATCGAACACGCGACCTTCAGATCTTCAGTCTGACGCTCTCCCAACTGAGCTATCCCCGCTTTGATGGCTAAGTAGCCACATTAAATGTAATTATATAAATCTAATTACTCTGTAATATAAAAGTGACCGGAGGGAGTAAAACATATGTGCAGCTTTTATGTAACAGGTTTGTTCTTGCAGTCTTGCTCTTCCCATGTCCTCTATCCATACAATAGGATACACGATTATTTTCCATCTTTGGCAGAAGATCATGCATATTTTTTTTCCAAACGTCACAACGAAAAACCCAAAACGTGGTCCTGTCAAAACTAAAAACTCTCAAAACCCAAAACGAGGAAGAGGAAAGCCAGGTTTGCTGCGCTTGGAGAAGGGCCTTATAGAAGGCCTAGATTTGGGAGCTGCGGAAAGCAGGGTTAAAAATAAAGTGCCTTAAAAATTTCAGCACGGCCAATCTAAAATCTATTACAGCTCGAGGTTGAAAGTATTCATTTTAATTGCACCTAATTTATCAACTAGAACTACCTAGTAGAGCAAAAATAGATATGCACGTAAAATTCCAAGTAAAATACCTTTGTGATATGCCCTTTTTACGCCGGATGGAGAATAGGTACTAGATTCCAAATATACAATTGTGGTTCAACATGTCACTAATATCTGGTTAGATCATTTTGTAATTTAAGTGATTCCACTTAGAGAAAGTTTCGACCCAGCAATTTTTGTAGGTGCCTAGCAATAGCTCTTTTTAGGATTTTAAGCTAATTCTGATTAATAAAAAAATTGAATTACAGATAGTCATAGTATGACAAAATTTCAAGGGTATGCAGTCTTATTCCCATTTGCATATGCTGCTATCACCAGTTTTTCATGCTGACAACTATCCTTTCTCGCAAGTTGTAAAACGCTTGCTGCAAAATTGTGAATGGGAGTTTGAAGTGTTTCATACACTCCAAACAATTCCTCTTAGCTACCTGGCCAATGTATTTGCTCCGGTTGATAATTGCTGAGATGCCAAGCTCCCTTCTCAAGCTCATCAAACAGCTGATCCCAGTTCCAGCCAGAATAGCCTAGGAAGAACCAGTAGTCATCAGCAGATTTATTCCCTGCTTTTATCCTCTCAATTGCATGACTTGTAGCTACCTGATCACCAAAATAAAAATCGGGAAACACTTCCAAGTATCCTTCATTGGCTGATGTTCGAATCATGCTAACAAGAGGCTTTCCATGTGCCACAAGTGGCCCACCAAACGATAGAGGTGCATGTTTTAAGTACAACAGCTCCTTATCAATTCCTTTGAGAAGATCCCAGCTGATCTGCTTGTTAAGAATTACACCTAAAAAGCCGGAAATCTTGTCTGCCTTTACAATAAGAATAGTGGAGTTAACAAACGGTGGTGAATTGACCAGCTTATTGGTGGCAATAAGAACTGAACCCACACCAACTCCTAGCTGCGTTTCATGAGAAAGGTGGCTTCCAACAGACTTTCTAGGAGCATTATTCTCTGAAGTTATATGGTGGTCATCAGTTTCAATGTCAGGTTGTGGACTGACTGAAGAAGAAGATGCCTCAAGCAGTATGTTCATGCTCACATCTCCGTGCCGTGATCCACTCCATAAATTACCTTTCAATATACAGCAGCTAACTGAGACTATCTTTAAAAAAATATACTACTCCATCCGGACACTTTTAATAGATACATTTGATTTTCAAATGAACTAAAATTAGTTTATTTGAAAATTTAACTGTATCAATTAAAAGTGCACAGAGGGAGTATTAAAACAGAGCCGGATCAGGCATTGATAAAAGGATGCCATATAATGTACCAATATACCTTTGATTTCATAAAGATGATCTGACTTGGCACCATGAGCTGCTAAAAACTCAATAATACCATTGACTGACGATTCTCCCTGATACTGTATAGCACTCTTATTTTCAGCTGGAAATAATAATAATGTCGGATAAAGTTCCCCCTGTTTATCATAAGGAAAAGCAACATTCAATAATTCGTATATAATATGCTCCTTATATTTTTTTCATCTGGTCTATAGTACTTAGTGTGGCTAATATGAATATATACTCCCTTCCTAACAGCTTGAGCTTTCAGGAGAAGGATTTAAATAACATGGAAAGCCTAGGAGTCCCGAACAGCTTGAGCTCAGGTTCCCAGTTCAAGTCCCTAGGAGTGGTGCTCCCTGCTCTGTGTGTGACCCCCCACGTGAGTGTTCATTTGCAATGTTTGGCGGTCATTACATGTGCAGAGGAGTGGTTGATATAAATATCTCCATTAGCTACCAGCTTTTGACTGATTACTAGAAAATTTCTCTTTTTTTTGGATAAGAACTAGAAAAATTCTCTTTGATACCTGATTTACTGACTGTAGAATAGGGCTGCAGTCGTTCATGGTGCAGTCCATAAAAAATATAGACGGCATCTCATTGAACAACACATCATTATTAACTGCCAAACACAAAAAAATATAGTGGATAAGCATTGGTAAATAACTATGTTCTCTACAGAATGTCAATCGGCATAGTTGATACCTGAGGCATGACCTAATCCAGATTCAGTAAGAAACATATTGGTGTAACCTTTGAAAGCACGATAAACTTCACGAACCACTAACTCCATCCTTAAGCAAAACCCACACCAAGTGTTTCCAAATAGCACCAACACATCCTTTTTCCATGCAGAACCTGAAATTTGTTCAGCAATACTCAATCCTACACTTGATTTGTTAGGTCGGTCAAAACCAAAAACTAGCCTGGAAAATGTGTTGACGGTCACTTTCGGGATTGACTCAGCCTCGTGGAAATCCAGATTGACAAATGGTGGCTGAGGAAACTCCTTACGACTAGAAACATCAACTTCTGACATATGATATGAAGTAAGACTTCCATTTAAATATTCCTGAACAAAATTAGCAAGGGAGCTGAAGTTTCTATCTTCAGAATACACGAAATGCTGCTGCAAGATTGGATCAACAATTACAGCAGAAGGAACCCGGGAATTTGAAGTGAGGGACCTCAGCAACTGGTATCCGCCATCAGAAAAGTAAAATATGCCTCTGAAAGAAAGATGCTGAGCCTCCTCCGAATTGTCATCCATAAATAAACTACTCCCTTCAGCAACATTTTTGATATGGGAAATGACTCCTAGATCAAGATTGGATCCAACAACAGTACCTAGAATATATTGTCCCACGTTAAGGTGTTCTCCATTATATTGTGTCGGAAGCGCCAGATCTTCTTCATGGCTACTGTTATCAGCCATAGCTTTTTCATCTTCAGAGACTCCAACGCCAACTTCTTTTACCCCTTCTGTTGACACAGGGGAAAACAATTTTGAAGTTTTATGATCACCTATTTCAGCCCTCTGAATGCTTATAACTCTGTCCTCATCAACCAGTTCAGAATTTTCACCGATGACATCATCACTTTTGGTCATGCCACCTTCTATATTGCCAACTTGTTCATCAATCATTTTATCTGCAATATGTGAATCCACATTTAAGAGCATAGAGTTGGTGGAACTTTCTACTTGATCCTTTTCTTTATCTGAAAAGGCAGCAAAATCTACCACCTTGACCTCAAAATCATCAGATAAAAGCTGAAAGCCAGCTTTTTTGGCAATCACACTCACCTTTGAATCCTTCAACTGACTTTTCTGAAGGAGGAATGACAAAATGTCAGCAGTTGATTGGCTTTGTAAGCCACTGGCTAAATTATCTAAAGCAATAGTTTCACCATCACTGGTAATCATGAAGGCTGTGGTATCCTTGTATTTTATAAGTTTTGGTGCAGTTGAGACAACCAACTTTTGATTGGATGAACCTAATATTCTTTTACTACCAGAAACTTGTCTTCTCGATTCTGGTACATATGGTTGATTGCTAAAAGCCAATTTTCTGAACTCCTCCAGTGCTGTTACACTTTTCCTTCTGACTTTTGATGATTCTGATGATCTATCAATGAAAAGAATTATTGATGGTTTATTGGCAGGTATAGCTGGTTCTAACTCGTGGCCCTCATCTTGCAACTGCACAATGAGAAATAAAGTTACTAGAACAAGTACGCTAGGAGTCTGTTTAAATCTGAGCTAATGTAAACGAACAGAAGATAACCATATCATACACCAACACTGTTCATTTAAGATTGCTGACATGAGGATAAGGATGAAGAACCTAAATGATGCATTAATTCATTTCTGCTGTCTGCTTCCTTGTTTCTCTTATAGAAACATAATTTACTAGTGTATCTTATAGAAGCATATTTTACTGTTGGGAAAAGGCGCCACTTGATTATGATTATGATCTGGTTTTTTTAGTTTCTTTTATCCTAAAAACTAAAAATTTAAAACAAATGAAACCAATCAATTTCCGAAATGCAACAATCTTAGTCAGTCTGACTTGTCAATGCAGCTGAATCGACAGAGACAATTGGAAACTAAAACCCATGCAATCCGATATCCACCAAAAAATAAAATAGTATATAATGTCTATCCCAACCCTAAAACAATATAAAATATCTTTGAGGCAAAAAACAAAGACTTGCTAACGAAAATAAAATATTTTTGCTAAACTTCTGCCATAGGATGCTGCAATAGGAGAAAAACTTGGTGAAAACACAAGGTGCATCAACTGTCTCAGGTTGGCAATGTCGAATTGAAAAAACATTCTCCTCAAAATACTGACAAACTAAATTGAAGTTTAAGAGGGAGTAGGAAGCAATAATAAGGCACTGCAACAATGGGGACAGACAGCACCCATAGTCTATACAACGAAAAGGTATCACCAAAAATATGTACCTCATTAACGAGCAACCGTGGAGTCAGTATGGTATCCTTAAGTTCTCCAGTTTCTCTGATCATCTCAGAACAATTCGGGCATCCAGCATAATGGACAAAAAGCAACCATGTAGGTGGATTTCGAACACCCAATAAAGAAAACAAAGATGAATCTGATACAAGACCAAATCTTTGTTTTTCAAAAGGCAGGAAATAGTCTCTTGCTAGAGTTACAAACTTTGAGAAGAATAGTCTAAATTGCTGAAACTCTTCGGTAGAACATGATGTATCACTGCCAGAATCAGTGCTTTCTAATCCTAATCGTGAAGCTGTTTGATTTTCCCAGGTAATGCCCCCAAACCACGGATTTCCACTAAGTTGTGGCTCCAACCCACATGTTAGCTTTTCATATTTCAGATCCTGTGTTTGAGCCAAAAGAAACTAGGAATCAGGATCTTCGACAATATGATGCATTTCCCTGTCAATTTTTTCCAAAATCATTGTCACTTGGATTAAGATTTAAAAAACTACTAGCCACCTTCAGATTCTGAGCCCTCCTAAAGATAAGTCCTTGATTATCTTCTCTGGTAAAATTTTCAACAAAAAGCATCCCTGTATGAAAAAATATACCATTAGCTTCAAGGAATCAAACTCAATAAGGACTAAAACAAAAGAAAGCAAAGCAAGAGAGAGGACCCACCATTTTCTGATATATTTTCCCTACCAGAGACACTCTGATGACTTTCATGGAGCAATTTAGCTGACCATCCACATGTTTCAAGAATAAGAAAAGATCTATCGGTTGACCTCAAGAAAGTCCGCAAGCTTTCAGGAGTTCTTATGGATTTAATTGGCAGTTCACTAGGTTGTAGTGAAATGAGGTGATGCACAGAAGCCAATATATTCTGGGCTCGGAGCCTGCCTCGGTATCTATATGGTGTAGAGTGATGATAGGAAATCAAAGCTATCTCCTCAGTGGCACCAAGAACATCTGCCAACATCTTCTCAGAATTTTTATATACAACCATAAGTTTCAAGTCACGATATTTGTCTGGTTTGTAAGAAATCTTGTTTGACACTTCCCTCTTAAGAGATCGAGCATTACCAGACCCTGCAGCCATACAAATCTCATCGTATGATTAAAGTCATCACCTTAAATGTAACTGGGAGATCACCAAGTCACACACACACACAAAAGGTGGATGTAATAGAGAAAAGTAGGTATCAATATTTAGTAAATTCTTACAATCAACATAATCAGACACAGTTTCAAACTTTTTTCTCTAAGCACCAAAATATCTTTTACTCAAAATTAAATGGTCTTACTTTTGTCGGTTATTTACAGCAGAAATGTGAGAAGTAGCATTGCATGGTATCTTCACCATGTTAATCACGGAGGAGGACAAAAGAAACATAGTATCGTATATAAAAATGTTAAGAAGGTGGATGAGTACGATGACTGATCAGGAATTGTATTAGAATGGACAGACTAAAAATGAGCGTGATATCAAAGAAAGAAATCTCGTCAACATAGATAAGTCATACGTAAGATCATTTAGAGCCACCAATAAATAATGTAACCAGCAGGTAGTAGAGGCTAGTATAAGTGAGAGAGGAAAGCCAAGGAGCATTTACTGAAAATTAAGATGAGGCATAAATGATTTGGAAGTTATGATGATAAACTAACACGTTTGATGATCAATCCCATATAAGGTGGACATTATGATGATGTTGGTGACTTTAATGAAAAACCATACACAGTTACAAATTATAAGAGCGAGATCTATCCAACTGCGCAGTTCGGTGCACCCGACTGTCATAGCTCTTCCATAGCTCAAATAAAATGAAGTCTCGTCAGAATTTCCCAACCGAGACTCACAATAATGGATGCGTTCTATCAAATTCTAACCATTTAAACCTTAGCTGAAACATACAATCGTTATGCCAAAAAACTCACTAAAAACATATACTCCTATACTAACATAAAGGCGTCAACTTTGCTTTCAACAACTAGTAACAATAACCGCCATCGGACAATCAAAACGAGCAACAACCAAGTAATAAAAAAGTACAAACTTTGCTTTCTGCCAATAATGCTTTAAGGAAACTACGAACAATCAAGTAAAGCTCTGGTCTTTCAGTCCATATCGTATTCCAATTCAAGAAAAAAAGGGAAATCAAATTGAGAGAGAGAAAGGACGTACAAGGGACGGTGACGAGGAGGAGGAGGTGAGGGTGGAGGCGGATCTGGGCGGAGAAGTTGGTCTTGGTGAGGACCTGCCATTGGAAGCGTCTTCCTCCATTGGATTCCTCCGAGTCGGCGGCGAGTCCCCAGCAGAGCAGGAGAGAGGAGAGGAACACAAGTGAGATTGCAGGAATCGCGATTCGGCGGGTGGAGATGATCATGGCAGACGGCAGAGTAGTTTGATGATCCGGGGATTGGCTTTTGTCTTCAAAGCTCGAGTCTTTTACAGCCTCCGACGCAAAACGAGAAGGTCCGACCGGGGTTATGAGCTGAGTCGGGTTGGGCAAGTGCTTCTAAGTTCAACTTCGAGCCAGCTCGATTCGGTCTACTTTTGTTTTTGTGGGTGAAAACGGAGACTATGCAGCAAGGAATCGGTGATATTATCTAAAAAAATATTAGTGGTCTAAAACTAGTTTTTATTATATTTTTATAATATAATTTTTAAAATGAGTGATACTTATTTAGACAAGTATAATTTTAAAATATATGTTAAAAATACATATATAATTCAAAATATGTGTTTACATTTTAAACCCGGATCTTTCCCACTTGGCATAGGATGAGAAACAAACAGAAAAATTGATTTTCTTTTAATTTTTTTTAAAAAATCGTGGTTTTTTTAAAACATTGGACCGAAACCGACGTCGGCGATATTTAAAAAAAATTCGAAATTGATATTACAGTGTAGCGTTTTACGGTTGAAGATCGATATCGATATATCGTCGATACAACATTTCATGCTATGTTGTTGAACTTAACCTTTTTGTTTTGAGGATAATATAAAAGGAAACAAGTAATAAGAGCTAAATTCATTAGCTTGTAGGAACATTTCAAGCCTCTACATTTTTTTGGATAATTATTTCAAGCCTCCACTTACCCCTGCACATGCATAGCAAATCCAATCACTTTATTGTGGATTGTTAATCAACTAAGGTTTTTTTTGGAAGGAGAGAATATTATATAAAAAATAGGGTTGTTTGGCTCGCATATAGAGTTCTAGAGTAAAATGGCTTAAAGGCACTTCTTAAGGCCCTGTTTGGGGAAATGGAGATTTCCCAAAAGAAGTCATAAGAACTTCTTTCAATGGCATTTAGCGTAAAATTCAGAAAATGATAGGGGCAATTTTTTTAAAAAAAAGCTAATGATGAGGTTTTTTATTATCAAATGCCTTTGTCTTGTTTTAAAAATTATAATTTTTGCCACTATGACCTAAATTCATCTAATGAAGTTGATTTTGGCCAACCAAACACCACTTTTCTTAAACCTAGATTCATCTAAAGAATTTGGATTTCCTACTCCTAGAAGTGCTAACCAAACAGAGCCTAACTCTACTCTCCACGAGAAGAGGGCTGGCTTGTAAAGTGGCGTAAAGAACGATGAGACTTATTGGCCTAGAGAAAATCCTAAAAAGGGCCACTTTAGGCCGCAATCCATTTAAAAAAACACAATGTTACTATATTTTGGCTGAGAAAAAGCCAGTGCTTCTTTAGGGAAGCCAAATGGTTGTTTTCTCTGGTGAAATCACGTGATTTACCAAGTGGTTGATGACATACTGATTAAGCAACGGCAGCCGCTCTATAGGTAAATATCCTTGAAGGCTTTAAAGCCCTGGCAAAATTGATTAAAGTTTCATGTCATTTTTGTTCCCTTGTCTCACGTGCTCATCGCATGGTTAGTCAGTATAGAAATCTAACCGTTAAAAATGTGAACTTGATTTATTTTGCTAACACATTGTATGGCACTTAAAACCTAAACCTAAACCATGGCTTGTAGGCTACCTACACGAATAAGTGACAGCATATGTGGAACTTAGCAGCAAATCAAGCTTTGAGAATGGTCGCTACTATGAACTGGTTCAGCTTGATCTAACTGAGAGAGAAAAGATGAAATTGCACGCCTAATAATTAACCTTTACAAAAAGTGACACGGACCACCAAGCCAAATGGTGGATTGACGTTTTATTACTTTTCATGATAGGGTTACTAACTACTGTTTATCTATTTTTTTTAAATAAATTAGTATTTGTCTTTTGTAGGAAGAGTTTTACAACAAAAACCTTTGTGTAAACAAATGATGTATATAGAGGCCCAAAGTTTCTTTACCTTAAACACTTTGCTCTCACACTCCCAAATGCGTCGCGTTCTATATACGTGTTTAAGCATCTATGTGGCTTAGACCACGAAATTGATGCTATCTCAACAATTACATCCATCTTCAAATAAAACAATATTATGTAGACCAATTCACTGAAACTATGTATCTAGTCATCATGCCTTTTGCATGTTTTCCTCTATTTCCTCGCATGTACAAGTTGCGAAGCTTCTCTTCATGTTCTTCTTCTACAGGTCATTTCCCTATCTGTAACTTCCTCCAAATGTTGGAGCCCAAAACTCTGATGGGTTATCCTTGGCAACGTTCAGAGTGGTTGAAACTGGCACCAAACATAACCCTCTGGCTTTCAAAGTTTGTCCTGACGTTTCTCTATCATGGCTCTACACACTTTCATAATCAGCTAAACTGATGTTTGCATGATCATTGAAAAGTAATTGCCAGAACAAAAAGAAAGATAAGGAGCAGAAAAAAAATAGAGAGGATGTACACTTACCAGCTTCATGTAGGGATTACTTAACACCTGAAACAACACAAACTCATATCAGCCAACAATGATATATATGGACACGCTTCTTTGACCAATAAAATATCATCCGTCTTAAGAAATATGAAAAAAATATCCTCCAATTAAGGAAATTAATATGTTGCCTATCCCTCCTTGTTGGCCCCTATGGCCTCTCTCCTATCCCCCAAGTATAGATGAAAGAGGGATCTCATCAACCAAAGAGCTAATAATGAAAGACACATATAGCATTGTTAGATAAAGGTTGTTTTTCGAAGGCTTAAATTTTTAGGAAAAGGATTAAAATAATATATTTACTTCATATATTTATTAGATAAAGGATTGTTCCTCAAAAGCTCAAGTTGTTAGGAAATAAATAATCAGTGTACTCTTGCATATTCCAACACTCCCCTGCACATGTAAGCATATATCAAGGTTTGCTTGTAAATACACATAGAAAGGCGAACCGAAGCGGTACTATGATCCGTTGTTTCGTAAATGCTCAAGATGTTAGGAAGCAGGTTATCGATATATTTGTATGCACCCGCCGTCCAAAAATATGTGTCCTCATTAGAAAACCAAAGTGAACTTAAATATTTTGGTTTTCTAATGAGGACTCATATTTTGGGCGGAGGGAGTATATTCCAACAATTCTAACATATATACCCCTCTCATCTGGCATATTTGATAGATGCACTAGCTCGCCAGTAGCATGCGGAAAATCAATATGATAATTTCTTGACTTAATACAAGAACCAATTAACTAAAGATTGTTAACTTAGACTAGTACGTATGCTCAACATTTTGTTTTGGTTAACAGTTCTCAGTACTCACAACAACTTGATCATGTAGAAACTTGATGTAGTCAATTGTATCCTGCAGCACCGAGGCAGTATCCGTCTGAAGCAAAGTTATATCACGTTAATGCCATACTCAAGATTGGACCACTAGACACACAGCTTCACTTATACTGATAGCACATTCATAATCATACAAGACCAGAGGAGGTAAAACCAGTTCACCTTCCCAAACGGTGAAACAAGCTGTTGCAGCACGCTTATTCGATCCCCAAGCTTCTCCTTTCTGACCTATAAAAGATGGAGAAAAAAAAAGTATGTAATTGAAGTACTTGTAAAATGACCATCATCCTTTGTATAACTGGCTTCAGCTCATGCAGCTACCTTGAATGCCGTAAATGGGACACTCGAGCTCGAGCGTGGGCGTTTTGAACAAGTCTGAAGATTACTTGTCTTTGATTCCACCATCAAATCCTAATCAAAAGTGTAAGTTACAAAGTCATATGTGTGCTACCTTACACACTAGTCCATTTCTCTAAAGGAGATGATCTTTAGAATTAAGTTGTCATGACAAAGAGAAGGATAAAGAAAGCCATGCAAAAGGTTTAGAAACTGAGTAAAAAGCACCTTGACCGTGGCATTCTCTAGAGGGTCACCCTCGTGGCCGTTCCGGCTACCAAAACCCTGCTGGTTATATGTGATATCCTGAGATGGCGAGCAATCATTATAGAGTCTCTGGACAGAAGGAACGTTATTGGCAAAGGAGGTGGAAGTGGCATTGGAGGTCAGAGCATCTTCTTCAAAGCAGACAGGATAGAATGCTGCTGTGGTGGGAAGTGGTGAAAAATTCCTTGAAAGTAGAGTAGAATCCATACATAAGTTCACTGGTTCTTGTTTTAGCTTGTCTGGAATTAGATCATCAATATGAAAGCTGCTTCTTGCATCACTGCAAGAAAATCCACACATTTAACTTGATGGAGACTTTGTGATCAGGGGGAGGGAGAGTGTAAAAAAAATAGCAATAAGGTAAATGATATAACAAATATTAGCATTCGCCTAGTGCAATTTTATAATTCTCCATTATCATACAATCAACTCTACACTATTATCAAAACATCTAAGAAGATGCTTTAAATGAGATCATTCTCATATAGCTTGCATGAGTCCGAGTAATCTTGCAGTGATGCATGAGCCTGAGTAATCTTGAGCCGTCACTGTAAGATTATATAAATATCTCCTTATATATATGAAAAAGTTTAAATGAGATCGTTCTTATATAGCTTATATGAGGCTAGTTCATGTCGTAGCCATTGGAACTTGATTTGATGGCTATAAGGGTGAGTGATGGTTCACACTCACCTACTCACTGATTTGATACCCACTATTGGATTAGAATCAAATCACCCAAAAGGTTGGCCTCATGCTCCTATACGAGAATAATCTCATATAAACTGATCTCTCTCTTTCTCTCTCTTTATATACATATATATATATATATATATATATGGGAAGGGTTTACATGAGATCGTTCTCATATAAGGAGCATGAGGCCAATCCTTATAGCCGTTGGATTCCGATCGGAGGATGGATATTAAATCAGTGGGTAGGTGAGTGTGTCACATCAGGGAGTGGGTGAGATCATTATGGCTATTTGTAGCCGTTAGATCAAGATCCAAGGGCTATGATTTAAAGTGGCCTCATATAAGCTATATGAGAGCGATCTCATTTAAACTTTTCCCTATATATATATATATATATATATATATATATATATATATATATATACATATATTAAAAAACCTGATCCCCAATTTACTGTTAACTTCAGATCATATAAATGCAATACGATGGTGTACATTTCAGGGTGATGAATATTTACAGAATAGTAGCTATGATGGTAAAGGGCACATAAAATAATTATTGCAAAATATTCTTCAAGGATTGCCAAAAAGTTCATAAAATCTCCAAATTACAGCTCAAACATATAATCGAGCAAATATTTTTCCAATTGTCCGAATTTATGTATTATGTAGTCGCTAACCCAATATTAAAATGGTTATCTGAATATCATGAACTTTATACGAATATTCGACCGTTTCCCCCCCTGTTCAGGTTCCCGAGAAAGTTTATGGACCAGTTATGAGGTCCACTCTCATGGTTGGCCTGCCCCTTGTGAGTTTTTTTTCTAAAAATACATGCACCTTAAAGGGTGGGGTTAGGCAGACCCTTAGGAGTGCATTACAAGGGGGGCAATGGCCTGACCCCAACAATTATAATCTCCGCAAAATGAAAATTACTAAACAAAATAAGAGAAAAACTAATGCCTCATCGTCGGATTCCATAACCGGAATTATCTAAAACCAATAGTCCTTTAATATGCTTATTATACTCCAAGGAATAACTTAAAACATCTTAGAATTGTGGCTGGAACAGGGTTTATTAACAAGATTTAACTCTTGAGGAACCCTACAAAAATGTGACCTTTGAGGCCAGTCTGATTTTTTGTCATATGGCTAAAATTTCACCCTTTTTTCCGAATTGATCCCAATTATTATGAACGGAATCAAATACCCCACCCGACTGAACCCAAATCCCAATTTTGTGGACTGAAGATAATAAGTAGTTGCAGGTGTCAACCAGTTCTACAACCAGTTCTAGAGAGCTTTCTACACTTTAAGATCCATAGCTAGATTTTGCCCGTGTCATATCAGGGTTTGCACTCGGAACATCAGCCTCTTTTAAGTATTGAGGGTGTTCACAACTGTTGCACACCAAGAGGAAGAGGAGGGAGGAAGAGAGAAATAAGGTGGACGGGCGTGTGCACTGCAGCCGCACCCTAATTAAAAGGTTGGGGTGGTGCTTTGGTCCTCCCAACCCTCCCCACCATTTAGCATAATCCATTTTTGCCGCTGAGAAATGTACCTGCACGATACTGAAAGTGTCCAAAAGGCTCTCTACATCCAAACTCCCTCCAGTCACCTTTGATAGATACAGTTTTTTTCGAAAAAAAACTGTATCTATCAAAGTATGTATTAACCGACCATGGATAGCTTTTCTCCAAATAGTTAATGGTATAGCCTCCAATTAATGCTCCCTCCGTTCGGAATTATTATCACCATAAGGATTTTCCAAATGAACTGATTTAAATCCTTACGGTCAAAATAATTCCGGATGGAGGGAGTATACTATAGCGGAATGCCTGTTTTAATAGACTGAGTAGATCAGAATTATTAAGCAAGAACAGTGACATGTTATGTATTTATATGTGACTTCAATTGGATAGAAAATAGCTAAAAACTTACACTTCTTCAGACCAGCTGAGGGATGAAAACCTTGAGTGGTCTTGCAAGTGAGAGGGAGCATAAATCTGATTAGTGTCTTGAAATGATTCTGGATAGAAAGAAGCTGGAATCCGATCACTTGAGCACTGCTGATCACTAGCTGATACCTGTTTCTCCGAGTCTAGAGGAATTTCAGATGATCGTGACCCAACCCACCTTCGCATTATGAGGATGTGAAGCCTTTCCTGAATTCACTTGACTTGCCAAATTAGAATTATCACGCAAAAAAATTATATATCTTCCTCATCCTATCAACTGATCACCCACTTCCTTCTATCATGTAAACCAAATCATCAACTTTGGAAGGAAACCAGCTTAGAGTATTCATCCCTACATATACACAAGCAAATCTATATATGCAAATTTATCTATGTATGCAAGAATCAACTCACTACAAGTCTGCTTTGGCTACAGCTTACCCAAATCTATATGAACTATTTTTCTCAAGACTTGAAATCCTTATGCTTCTCTCTCTAGACTTCAGAGATTTGAGTATAGGCAACTAGGAGCTTTTTAAGTCGTTGAGTGTTTGGTTTTTATTGAAGAAGAGAAAAAGCAGTGCACTCACTTTACACTAGGTAATGAGGTTCAAAGTCGTGCCTTTGTGGACCAAAAGGCAAAAGGCAATGAGCAAAAGAAAAGAGTATAAATACCTCAGAATTTTAGCATCTTTCTATCATCATTCTGACGCTCCCCCAGTTTTTTCTTTTCTGTTTTTTATTCTAATTTTGTAAATTCAAACTGTTTAGGCCTTAAGCACAAAATTTAAATTTTGCAAATTTGTAAAAGCAAGCTTGTCTCCTAGGTGATAAACAACTCAGGTGACTCATCCACTATGCCCAACACAATAATTTGTGTTCGTCGTACAAATAATTAACATTCACAATATCTTTTCTTTTGCTCATATGATATTACTTGTCTCAGCATTGCCCTTGAATTATGCAGTATATCATTTTATATTAATCATGGACACTTTTAAAGTTATGAAGTGATAGTTTGCAAGAAGGATTCAATTATTACTAATTGCACTCACCTGCATTCACCATAATCTGATTTCTATGAAACACATGTCTGAACCCGATGAGTGCTCAGTGAAAAAGAGTGGAGCCATCGCTACACAGGCTATTTGGACTAGGATGTGCCTAGTACCAGAGTTAGGTGGTTTTAATATTTTGTATAAATGAACTGATTAAGATAGGAACTAATTAATATTTTCAAACTTAACACATGTAAATGAAGAACAATGCTATGTATGCTCACATAATTCCCTCATGTGCAGGACGGCCCCATGTTAACATGCGAGCATGACAGCGTTATCATAGCTAGCCAGCGAGCTGCAAGCATTTCAAGTTGTGAGTTATGCAGCATTTTAAGAATGAATTAAACACATAATTAAACGCAAGAAATATGAGACTTGATTCATCCTATTAATACTTTACCTTAGATACCATTTGCATCATGTCTCCTGAGCGCAATAATTTGCTGACCGGACCAAATTGAGAAAGATTTATATTTTATGAAATTCACATATGCTACTGCAATGACATTTCATCTCACAAGGAGGCTGCATTTCATATAAATTTCAAAACCAAAAGTATCAAGTGGAGGTGGATGGAAGGATGATTGCTGGAAAATGATTGGGTTTGTGGTTATATATATATATATATATATATATATATATATATATATATATGAGATGAGTTTACATGAGATCGTTCTCATATAAGGAGCATGAGGCCAATCTTTATTGCTGTTAAATTCCGATCGGAGGGTGGATATCAAATCAGTGGGCAGGTAAGTGTGTCACATCAAAGAGTGGGTGAGATCATTATGGATATTTATAGCCGTCAGATCAAAATCCAACAGCTACGATTCAAAGTGGTCTCATATAAGCAATATGAGAGCGATCTCATTTAAACTTTTTCCTATATATATATATATATATATATATATATATATATGAGAACGGTTTACATGAGTTCTCATGTAAGGAGTATGAGGCCAATCTTTTGGGTCATTAGATTCCGAATCGAGGGTGGGTATCAAGGTAGGTGAGTTCATTGTAGCTATGTGTAGCCGTCAGATTAAGATCCAATGGTTACAAATTAAATTGGTCTCATATAAGCTATATGAAAGCTCTTTTTTATTTAAGGAGCCATTGATTGAGCACGTTCTTTTCATTCAAAAATTAACCATTTAAAACTTCGTAGGATCGATGATCAAAACCTCTTTGGAAATGGCCCAAACATGGCACCCCACAAGCTTACCTAATTTTCTTTAAAATCATAGTTATCAACTCTTGTGATAGGAATTAAACTTATTAATGCCCTGAGAATCAACATCGGTGTCGTGGTGTAGTTGGTTATCACGTCAGTCTAACACACTGAAGGTCTCCGGTTCGAGTCCGGGCGACGCCATTCTCTCTTTTCTTAGTTTTGCTGCCTTTTCTCCTTCTACCTATTTCCATTCCCCCCCGTTTCTTCCTCTCTATTTTGGGAAAATGGCTTCTGCAACACATGAATGGTTGTTTGCTTCCTCAATGATCTCCTCTGTTGGATTTGCATGTTGCTGTTTACTTTCTTGATTCTTCTCAAAGATGATGTTTTAGCTCAGAAATTTTGGTTATGTGATTTAATTATGAGGCGAGGGCATGCTAGTCTTTTTCCATATTCAAAATGGCAAACGTCTCATTTCTCCCAGCTTCCACCTGCGTCCTCGCTCTGAGAACAGCCATGGAGCTTCTCTCCCACTCTAGCTAGCCCCTCCAAGGCTTGGATGAAATGCCTGGAAAGATTTTTAATCTGGTCCACTCCCTTCAAATTGGTATATCTATCTCCGATGCATCGTCTTATAGCCGTAGCATTTCAGTAAGTTCGTCCGAAATAATCACATCTTCTCTCTTGAGCTGCATGAAGACCAAGTCTCTAAGAGAAACCCAGCAAGCCCATGCTCAGCTCATCTTAACCTCGTTATGTTCAGATACCCATCTGGCTAACCTTCTGCTTGGGTCCTATTTTGGATGCGGCAAACCCGTCCTCGCCCATGGGGTGCTCGATCAAATGTCTGAGAAAGATTCATTTTCTTGGGCTCAAGTAATCGCTTATTATTCAAAATGCAAGCAACCAGAGAAGGCGATCATGTTCTTTAACTTAATGAATCGACAAGGGTGCAATCCCAATCGGTCTGCATTGGTCTCCACTCTGAATGCTTGCAGTGATTTATCCCGCTTAAGGCAAGGAAAACAGCTACACTCACAAGTTGTTAAAAGATTATCACTATCGGATGTGGTCGTTAGGAATATTTTGGTTGGTTTTTATTCCCAATGTGCTGAAGTGAGTGAAGCACGAAAAGCATTTGATGAGATATGCGGAAAGGATTTGGTGTCATGGACGTCTCTGCTTTCTGGATACTCTCAAAATGGACTCTGCGCAGAAGCTTGGGAAATTTTTAGATATATGATCAGCCAAGACTTGGGTTTTAGTCACTATGCCTTTTCAGTTGCAGGCAAAGCTTCTGCTGAACTGAAAGATTTAAAAGCAGGGGAAGAACTTCATTCCCTGGTCATTAAAGCAGGTTTTAAGTGGCATATTTTTGTAGCAAGTTCACTGGTGGATTTGTACTGTAAGCATGGAAAGATCAAGTCTGCGCTTAAAATCTTCGATTCAATGGACGAACCAAATGTTGTTTCATGGACTTCTCTTATCACGGGCCATGTTCAAGCTGGTGAAGAGGAAGAAGCCATGAAATTGTTTAAACGGCAGGTTCAGTTAGGAATTGCACCAGATGCTTTCTCCTTATCAAGCATTCTGTCTGCATGTGCCAGCATCTCAGCACTTGAATTAGGAAAGCAAATGCATAACTGGGCCATTAAATCGGGCTTTGAAATGCAGATTTTTGCTGGCAATTCGCTTATTGGAATGTATGCCAAATGTGGCTGTTTATCTGATGCACGAAATATGCATGAGTCAATGATAGAACGGAATGTTGTTACATGGACATCCATGATTGCTGGGTATGCCCAGCACGGTTGTGGTGCTGAGGCATTAGAAATATTTGATAACATGAAAAAGGCAAAAGTTAAACCTAATTCAATCACGCTTGTTGCAGTGTTATCTGCGTGTAGTCGATCAGGCATGGTGGAGAAAGGAATTGAATATTTTGAATCAATGCAGCTGGATTACAAAGTAGAGCCCAGTGGGGAGCATTACACGTGCATGGTGGACCTCCTTGCGCGTGCTGGCCGTATTAGGGACGCAGAGGAGTTCATGAGAAGGATGCCATTTGAGCCTACTGCAAGTTCTTGGGGGGCTCTGTTGAGTGGTTGTAAAGCTTGTGGAGACTTAAAATTGGGATTGAAGTGTGCTGAGGAACTTTCTAAATTAGAACCAAAATCTGCTGCTAATCATATTCTGCTGGCTAACATGTATGCTGCTGAGGGGAGGTGGGAGGAGATGGCGAGAATAAGAGGGTTGATGCAGGTGAATGGTCTAAAGAAAGAAAATGGTTATAGCTGGATCGAGGTGGGAAGAGCAGTATATGTATTTGGTGTGGCTGATAACCTAAATCCAGACTGTTATTTAGTTTATAACGTTTTGGATCTTTTGGCAAGAGAAATGGAGGAAAAGGTGATCATGATTACATGAAAAGATCATAGAGTATGCATGTGGAGACTTCAATCTGGGAGAATGGTAGGGTTACAAGGTCTAATCATAGATGTTGATCTTGGCTTTCAGTACTCTCGAAGGCCCTGATAACTACTTGCAAGTATTCCTTGACGTAAGTAAATGTTTTTTCAAGTACAGATTATATTTTGATGATCAAGGAGCAATGAAGCAGTAGCTGAAAAGTAGAACAATGAAGCCAAGGTCGGCTGATCATTTGAGTTAAGAAGGAATTTGAGCGGAGGATCACTCTCCCTATGTGTCTTCATCTGTCGGTAAGGGAACTGATCAACTCAATAACTAAAAGATCAATAACACATTTGATATGACTGTTCTTTTGTCATGATACAAGTGGTGTTTCATTATTTTTCTTTTTGATGAGGACAATGTGCAGGATTCCTTTTGGTTATGAATAAGGTGCAATAATGTTTATTGGGTCGAACCTATATCATAAACTCATACGACACCAATTATGTCTGTATTGTCTTCAAAGTTTAAGGACTTGAAAAGCCATATATCGCCTAACATGTAATCCATACATTTTTTTGGATAATTTGCATACACTTTCATTGCTAATAATTATGATAACGTAGTTAAGAAATCATCCACTTTACTATTTGTTCCTCTTGACAGAAATCTCATGCAGATGGGTGGCTTCACTCCAGCCAGGGCAAGCACGGAAGCTGGTAAAGTCCATATTCCATCGCCACAAATTAATCCAGAAGCCACAGCCGGTGCAAAAGCATCCGCCTTAGCCTTGTTAGTTTTTTCCCATATGAACAGTATGAAGCTCCCAACGCACATATCAATTGCAAAGTAGGGCCCAACATAAAATGGGATTGCCATGGCCATTGGCAGAGGAATAAACTTCGCTACCTTCTTCCCGGGAAAATCTCGCACAAAATTGATCAGAACTGCGGCAGAAAAACACACATAGCAGAGAGTAAGGCAATGCTTTGGCAAGGAGGATAATCCCTCCACCCCCAGTACAGCCATGTTGCGGTAGATTAGTGCATTTGGTGCTGGATATTCTGAGTCAGTAGTTCCAATATCATGGAATGCTTTGTAGAAGAGCCAGAAGACACATGGAGATATCACGCAACCCACTGTAGTCCCAATTACTTGAACGACAAACATGGACCGAGGCGACGCTAAGGTTAAGTATCCTGTTTTGAAGTCTTGCATAAGGTCTGAAGCTGTTGTAACAATGCTCATGATGGCCCCACAAGCTGCAAGGCCAGCTAGAACACCACCATTAGAAGCCTCTGCCCATGCGCCAATGGTGAAGATGGCCAGCTTCCCATAGGTTGTTGAAAGTGACCAGTCAGTGAGACCAGCCCCATAGGCGTTGCAGAAGGCTAAGACTGGTGCGAAAATGTAGCATACAAGAATGTAGTACCATTTGAGTGGGGAGAAGATGTGGGATAAAGTGATGATGGAGATGACAGCAATAGTGATATAGCCTGCAACTGCAAACCATTGTGGGATTTGATCTTTCAGGAAGAACTGTGTTCTGCGTTGTTCGTCAAAAGACTGTGAGCCACTTGTTAGAGAATTCAATGGGCCAGTGGAAACGGAGTCATTTTTGCGCATTTGGCGGTTGATGACTGAGAGTGTGTGGCTCATGGCCTTGTAGAAGTTGTATAGACCATCTCCGAGTATTATGGCTATTGCTATGAAGACCTGTGCAAGAGTAACAGTTGTGGACACACATGATTAAAAGTCATACTTTATCTTCTTTTCCTTTGTAAAATTTTTTGTGTTTATGGTTTGAATTATTTGGTTAATATCAATTACCCGGTAACCTTGGATGCCTTGAAGGTTGCTGCTCTTTAAACCTTTGGGATACCAGTCACCCTCCTTAGTTTCAATGAGTGGCCACATGATTCCCCATGAAAGAATGCCCCCCACGAGCACAGAAACATTGATGAGGTAAGGACAAATCATTCCCACACCAACAAAAACAGCTGAGAAGTCAAAGTAGAACCTATGCAAAAAGAGAGCAACAATATGAGATAAAAAATGCAACATCTGTCTCTGTACTCGGCTTACTAGAAGTCGGTTTACCGTCAGCTTCATGAAATTTAATCTTCTCTTATTAAGGGCCCATATTGGTATTATGTTTATGTAATACAACAAAACAATTTTGATTCTTTTATATACCTTTTCTCAAAAGCTTTGAGACCAAGTGTTGGAAATTTAGCAAATCCACAAATGTCATCTTCTGCAGTATAAAACCACTGAAAAAAACTCCAAAGGAAGCTGAAGGAGAAAAATTTTCCCAACACCCTCACCTGCTTCCTGGGATTATCAAAAAATTGTATAGATTCGCCCAAGACTCATAAAAATATGTAGATAATAGTACAAAATAGAGAAACTGAATGCTTAAGTAGTTTTGTTTAGCCTGGGTACTTTGCCAGCTTGGCTCCCTGAGGGGTGTGGAAGCTGTTGATAAGGTGAGCAGTTGCTGTCCCACTTGGATAAATCAACTTGTAGTCAATAATCATTACCTGTAAAATTCATATTCTTGTCATCGTCTGTTCATTCGACTTTTTAGTTAGTGTCCATAAGTGAATCATAAAATAAGATGTTAGCTAATGCAATATAGATACCTTTCTCAAGGGCACAAGGGAGAAGAGACCAAGGAAGCTGACGACCAAGAGGAAAGCGATCATCCATCCTAGACTTGGGTTCTTGATGTTCTCTGGGTTGTTTGCTGTGTTAACTTGTGAAGCAATCTTATCACTCATAGCAAACAGATAGCTCCCAAATCCTCCTGTGAACGCCATTACCGAATAGATGAGAGAACATGTAGTGCTAATGACCTATAAATCAGTGGTTTCCAAAGTAGACAGCCAATGTAGAAATTCACATTCTCCCATTGCTATTCCTATTCAAATCCTTGGAATGACCTGGGTTGAATCTTACTTGACAACAATCATATGAAACAAATTGCAGAGATTGCGGATTGGCCAGGACATGAAAAGAAATTACAATATGGGGGCCCTAATGAAAGCTGGTATGATGGCAAGGCTGACATAGACCTTTAATTGATATAATCCCATCATAACCAACTATATTTTTATGGTGGCAGCAGTGCAGATCCGTCTCTACACCTCTGCCGTCAAGCCATCTCCATGTTCAAGGACTGTGATATCAATATTCTTTGATAATTTATGTAGACAAAATAGTGTTAGGAAGTGAAATAAGAATTTTTGCAAAGCTTCAGTTTGTACCACTGAATGCAATGCCAGAGGACGCCACTACGCAGGTCTGTATTACAGTGTTCTCCTGTCTTGTGAATGGCTGCTTGAGCAAGTTCGACTTCTCGAGAAACTTTGTCCATGTCCTGACAAAGAAGAAGCCCAAGAGGCCAGCAGACACATTGAGTGAAGGGATGATTCCTGTGGTCAGGTTGAGCTTCATGACTATGAAGCAGAACATGATCCCCAGCACAAAGCTTACCACAAAGGCTCTCAGGGTAAGTTGCTCCTGCCATGGTGGTACCCTCTTGCTTTCAAATATTTGTTCTATACTCACGATCTCTTCTTCTTGTTGCTCTGCATCTCTTCTTCTCTCGTTCTTGCTCTCTATTTCAAGCTCCTCACTGTTGACCGTGGTCATGTGCTCGGAATTCTCAACTTCCCTATCACCTCCCATGATCAAGAAAACTTGCTAGTTCCAGAGTTTCTCAATGGAGGACCGGCATTATTTCAAGTGTTGCTCCTTTTATACTTACTAATCATCAAGGGATTGGTCTATACAGCAATGTTAGCTTATTTAAACTAATTGATATTGATGTAGACAAGTTTTGGAATATGGTATACGCGAGGATATCAACGTTATGACCCGGTCGTTTCCTATTCTTTTTTCTATTACATTGGGGTCTCTAGTCTCTTCTACCATATTGGGTCATTTTAAATTTAATGATAGACCATTGGAGAAAGAGCTGTCATTATATTTTGCTCACTGAAGACAGTCTACAACAGTGAGGATGGACGAGAGTAGAAAGGATGTAACCAATCACTAAAGAGACTAGAGAGGAAAGGATGTAAGAGGCGACAAAGGTGAGGCCATGATCGCCCAAAGCCCACCATACTGGCTATTTGTGTCTTGTTGCCACCCAAAAAAAGAAGGAAAAGAAAACAGAACGGTCCATCATGAGCTTATTGCAAGTTAAGACATTCTTGGTTTGTTAGACCAGCTTGTAGGAGGTTGGCATAATTGTAGAACTATAGTGGAGGGGCACACACATCAAGCATGAGGTCTCTTAAAAAAGTTAATTCTGTCCAGGGGCGGACCTACGTGTGATCCCCATGGTTTCATCTATTTCACTGAGATTTCAGTAAGATTTCATCACTTAGTGTATATGTAAGGCTTAATTCCCTTACTTGACCCATCTCAAAATGACCTGACCCCATTCCTGAAAATCGCCCCTGATTCTGTCAAAGGTCTAGCTAGCAGAGGTGGAGCAACGGCACCCACAAGCTGAGAACTCGTAAAAGGACTCAGACCTCCAGTTTGGCTTCTAATGTAAGTAGTCTTCTCGTTCACACCGTAGGCTGATGTTGACGGTCAACTACGAGCTGAATGGTTGATCATCAGCCCTCCTTTCAGACGTGGTTATCCATTGGAAATTCCTTGATATGTGGGATTGGCATTGCATGATTCTCCATTCCCGTTTTATTTTGCAGGCGAAGATTCTTTCCTCTTTGTTTTTTTTTCACATATTTTTCAATCAAAAGCTTACGTTATTCAGGGTGCAAACTGCAAAGTATTGTGTGATCCTCTTGTCTTTGCCTTTGCTCAATGTCATATAATACTGCACGTGATTGGGACTTGCGCGAGTAAAAGACACTTCACTATGCCTTGTAAGATGGGTCTGGTGGATGAGGAAAGGTTATGATGAACTCAGGCCACACGAAACGCCTATTTTGTCTGTCACTACTTGCTTGTCAATCTCGCAACACAGTCCATATATGTTTTATCCTCTAAAACCAACTATTATAAAACTGTATTTAAAAAAGGAAAAACTTTAAATGAGAAACTTGCATGAGCCCGAGTAATATCAAATGGTCAAAACTTGATCTGCCAGCTATAAGGGTGGGTGATGATTCATAGTCACCTATCACTAATTTGATACCTACTGTTGGATCAAAATTCGATAGCTTAAGATGACTTGGTTCATGTAAGTTGCATGAGACAAAGTTTAATGTAAACCAGACTCTTTAAAAAAATGACTTGGAACCAATGGGGAGTTTGGTGTGATGGCCTGAGCACACTTCCTTAAGCAGAGGTCATGAGTTTTAACCCCTACTCCCATTGGCCATTCACCCGAGGATTATATCCCGATTTATCTGGTACATATCCGAGGGGATTGGCGGCGGGATACAATGCTCTAAGAGGTTAGTTGTCATGCTCCTTCTGGGTGGGTCTTATAAGAACTCGGACATCCCTTGTTATCAAGAAATAAAAAATGACTTGGAGGAACATAATTTGTCAAATTATATACTTCAACAAGTATACTTTTTCAAATTTACTCAATGTTTTGGAGTCTTATATGTAGAGCTAATTGAATCCCATTGAACTTATTCTACTGGATTCTTTTCCCCTGGTATCTTCGCATCCAAATGGAGCCTCAAGTTCCCAGTCCCCAGTGTAAGGTCAGCTAAATTCCAGTTATTAATCACTGATTGGAAGTCAAGATGATCCAAACATTATATGAAAGATGGAAGTGGCCACATGTTCTAGATAGTGACCAATTTTAATGGGCCTTTGTTTTAAGGCCCACTTTCCATTTCCACGTGGGGCTACATTTGTTGGAACACTGTGAGGCCCCCGTGGGTTAAATTGGTTAAACACTACCTAAATCTTCAACATTCTGGGTTCAAAATTTTAAAAGAGCCAATCGTCCATGAATGACACCTTACCCACATCATGAGTTCATGCCAAGCGAACAACCAAGAGACCAAGTTCAGCATTAGCAGTAGCCTTTGTAAGAAAAGAAGCAGCATTAAGCTTGTAGTTCATCTTGGAACTTTCAAGGGCAACATAGACGGCTGTTCGACAAATCTGGTGCCCCGCTTCTGACCTTTGATCGAAAAATGAGAAACGCAAGATTGCGGGACTTTGTTGACATGACAAAAATATACTCAAGCATGAGGTCTCTTAAAAATGTTAATTCTGTCAAAGGTCTAGCTAGCAGAGGTGGAGCAACGGCACCCACAAGCTGAGAACTTGGAAAGGGACTCAGACCAAGGAATTCTATATCGGCAAAATTTCGCCGAAATTTCGCCGATATATCGATTTCGGGCCCCACCTGAGAAATCGAAACGGTAAAATATCATTTTTTAAAAAATTTATAATATCGGCGAAATTTCGGTTTCGGACCAAAATTTCGCTATTTCAAAAAAAAAAAACATTTTCAAAAAAAAAAATTTGGAAAAAAAAAATTTTTTTTTTAAAAAAAGGGAAAAAATAACAATTTTTCCCTTGTTTCTAATCTTAATATGCATTTTTATGCATATTTTGAAATCTATGCTTTATCTAAATTAATATAACTCATTTTTTGTGAAAATATATGATAAAAATTAATTTTTAACTACCGAAATTTTTTTACAAATATCTCCGAAATATCTCCGAAATTTTATCTCTTAGGCCGACCGATATTTTACCGAAATCCGATACGGAATTCCTTGACTCAGACCACCATTTTGGCTTCTAATGTAAGTAGTCTTCTCGTTCACACCGCAGGCTGACGGTCAACTATGGGCTGAATGGTTGATCATCAGCCCTCCTTTCATACATGGTTATCCATTGGAAATTCCTTGATATGTGGGATTGGCATTGCATGATACTCCATTCCCGTTTTATTTTGCAGGCGAAGATTCTTTCCTCTTTGTTTTTTTTCACATATTTTCCAATCAAAAGCTTATGTTATTCGGGAGGTTTTTTTCATATTACTTTGCCAATGAGCCCCGATTGCTATATTACTAGGTTTTTTTGGGCTCATTTCATATAGCCTGGTTTCGACACCTGATTTACTCATTTTGCCCTCCTCAACCCTAACCCTGAAGCACCTTTTTTAATTTTTTATATTACTTGATTTTAAGTTTTATACTTCATATTTTTAGTGGGATAAACTTTAACGATGCATATCTCTCTAAATTTTGATCCATTTTCGCTTACTTTTTTTCATTCTTCTTTATTTTTAATATTCTTTCTTATAAAGATGATATCATAAAGATGTTGAGCCGTTGTATGCTATTTATCGTGATTTTTGTGATATTTTTTTATAGGATATCATGATTAAAAAGAGCATTAAAAATACAGAATTTTTTTTTTTGACAAAAACGGACTAGAAATGAATGAGATATGATTCACTGAAGTGTAAAACTTAAAAATAAAAGTTATATAATGTGTTTTAGGGTTATGGTTGAAGAGGACAAAATGGATAAATTAGGTGCTGAAATTAGGTTATATGAGATGAACTTTGGAGAAACCTAGGTAATATGGTAAGGCCAGGTAATATAGAAAAATCTCCGTTATTCACGGTGCAAACTGCAAAGGATTGTTTGATCCTCTTGTCTTTGCCTTTGCTTACACGTGATTGGGACTTGCGCGAGTAAAAGACACTTCACTCTGTCACACGAAACGCCTATTTTGTCTGTCACTACTCGCTAGTCAATTGTAGCTTTATCATCAATCTCGCAACACAGTCCATCCATGACTTATTTTCTAAAACCTACTATTATAAAACTGCATTTGAAAAATGGAAAACTTCAAATGAGAAACTTGCATGAGCATTTACCTGATGCACATCCCGAGGGGATTGGTAGCGGGATACGATGCTCTAAGAGATTAGTTGTCATGCTCCTTTCTGGTTGGGTCTTAAGAAGTAGGACACCCTTTGTTATCAAGATATAAAAAATGACTTGGAGGAACATAATATGTAAAATTATATACTACGATAAGTATACTTATTCAAATTTACTCAATGTTTTGGAGTCTTGTATGTAGAGCTAATTAAATCCCATTGAACTTATTCTACTGGATTCTTTTCCCCTGGTATCTTCGCATCCATATGGAGCCTCAAGTTCCCATTCCCCAGTGTAAGGTCAGCTAAATTCCAGTGATTAAAGTGATTAATCACTGATTGGAAGTCAAGATGATCCAAATATGACAAGATGGAAGTGGCCAGATATTCTAGATATTGACCAATTTTAATCGGTCTTTGTTTTAAGGCCCACTTTTCATTCCCACGTGGGGCTACATATGTTGGAACACTGTGAAGCCCTCGTGGGTTAAATTGGTTAAGCACACTGCCTAAATCTTCAACATTCTGGGTCCAAAGTTTTAAAAGAGTCAATCGTCCATGAAAGACACCTTACCCACATCATGAGTTCATGCCAAGCGAACAACAAGAGACCAAGTTCAGCATGAACAACGGGTAGCAGTAGCCTTTGTAAGAAAAGAAGCAGCATTAAGCTTGCAGTTCATCTTGGAACTTTCAAGGGCGACAAAGACGGCTGTTCAACAAATCTGGTACCCCGCTTCTGACCTTTGATCGACCAAGTACTTTGAAAAATGTGAAACGCAAGATTGCGGGGCTTTGTTGACATGACAAAAATATACTCTAACAAACTTCAATTGGTGAGGGACACTGTAGGTACGTAGTAACATTGTAGAGATTATATGCATATATCTACAGAGGACAAGCAGATCAACAAGAGCCACCCAACAAAGTAACAGAGTTGTAATTTAGCTGACCTTAAAGTTGAATATACTCCCTCCTGTCTTTTTTAATGCAATTGATTTTCAAAAAGTTCACTTTGAAAATCAATTGCATTCATTAAAAAAGACCGGAGGAGTATAATGATATGCACGGTCCACAACAGAGTTGAACATATGTACGAATGTATTTGAGGACCTCTACCCAACGACTCAAAGTTCCCATTATCGCCCGACAAGTATATGCCATTTCCTTTCCAGATTGAGAAAGGGAGATACTAGAAAGCGATTTCTTCATGGATTGAAAACATCTAGGGAATACCGTATGTTCAGCCCCTTCGATTACATTTGACTGAATAGTAAAGCATATTTGAAGTTGATAAACAAGTTCATCAATAAGCTATAACAGCAAGCACGCGAAAGTTGGAAAGCACTACCCACCATAGCGTGAGCACTGTGCATCTGGTCAATGATAACAACATTGAAAGCAGAAGGCCGAAGGCTGCAGGCCCGCGAGAGAGGTGGGGGTGCAGAAGATGATGTTTGCCATTCATAACAGTGCAATATCCTTTTCAGTTTTCACGAGTCCAGCGACTGGGCTCCTCAACGGCAAGTTTGTATGGCTTCCAGAAATGTTTAGAGGGACACCAGAAAGAGCAGAGAAGGATGACAGGATCTTACAGCCAACTTGACAGACATGACAAGCAGAGTTCAAGCTTAATTTGACGTCTATTCATAACAGTCTAGATTGAGATCAAATTCAAGTGGGACTTTGCAACACTCCTAGTTACAATTTTTTTTTAATAATACTCCAAGCTACAACTAACTCTCATACTCCCTTCCATCACTTTTAATTGAGACAATTATAAAAGTATGCGTACCAAAATTAGATGATATTGTTTCCTAATTATTCTTCGGCTAGGGAGCCGGCGATGGCATCGATGACCACCCTGTAGCAAGTCTAAGTTGAGATCGAGGTCAAGAAGCCTCCATGATGAAAGGTAACTCGCTTGCTAGGAAAGTCCAGGCTTTTACTGTAGATCTCGCATCTCAATAGAATTGACAAATAATGGAACGGTCTCAATTAAAAGAGACCGGAGGGAGTATAACCTAGTCATGAATACTTTTTTATTACAAATGGATACCTTTTTTATATACAAAACTAGTCATGAATGCTTGACTTGTGATACACATGTATAAACTTCGTCAAAAGTATACCAATGTGGTTTGAGATCCAATCCAAAGAAAACTTCCACAGACTAAACATATCGTTAAAGTATTCAATATGGTTTGCTGTTTTCCAGCCCTCAATCCAAATCCAATCTTATGTAAACAAAGAAAACATCCACTAGATACAAGGGAAAGATACCTACTCACATTAATCTTAGAACGAGACCCCATTAAACTCCTATGCCGCCAGTACCCCACCATCCCCCATTTGTTTTTCCCCATTTTTTTATTGCTCTCAACCCCATCCTTCTCCCACTTATTTTCTGTTGGGTTTTAGTTGTGGAATGATGGGCCCACATGTGTTAGATAGGCTCATCTAAAGCCCATATTTAATTGAGTAATTGAAATAAGATTAGTAGTAATTTAATATTAACTTTGTACTAAGTTAATTGGGAGATTCCTTTAATCCCACATAGGAAGCACACTTGAGTGTGATAGGGTATATATAAGAAATGAATCTTTCTCTATGTATATCTTATGGTTGTGGAGACTCTTCTCAATTGATGGTATACACGTGCATTGGTGTCCCTTATGGTACGCACACGCGCACGTGCGCGTACGCGAATGGGCGCATTGTAGCGCTTTAGTGGCGCACTTAGCACTCGCATCTAGAGCATTTGATTTTTTATCAAACGGCTATTTAATTTTTAAAGATTACGATCCGATCGATCGCGTAGAGACTGTGATCGATCGGTCTTGCAAGCGATCGATCGTATCTACTGTAATCTTGAAATTTCGTGGATCGCTAAAGTGATCGATCGGCTTGATTTGAGTGATCGAAAGTGATCGATCGCTAAGTGATCGATTGGACACAAAAGGGATTGATCGTATCTACTGTGAAAAACAAAAATACTGAGAAGTGCCCGAGGTGATCGATAGCCTATGGTAGCGATCGATCGCCCCGGCGGTTACTGTGTGGTTTCTTGCATTTTTCTTCTAAAAGTTGCGTCCTTTCTTTACAGAAAGAACCCAATTGAGTCTTCTATAAAATATGAACGGGAAAAACATAGAAACAACATATAGAACACAAATTGCTCTTGGTTTTTTGCTTCTTTTTCATTGATGATTCTTCTTTCAAAAAGTCAACAGATTCTTTTCTCTGAGTTCGAGTTTTGACGAGAAGAAGTGCACCACTTGTTAAACTGGTCTGTTGTATCTTGGGAATAGATTGCTGGAGAAAGCCCGTGCATAAGAGGGTGACAATATCTATTTTGAAGTCAGCAGTGTAATCGCTGTGCCTCGGACGTGTGGATTTCAATTTCAATTTTAGGTTCTATTTGAGTATAAATCAACACCAACGGGTAACGTACACCTATCATACATACTTTCCAACATTTTCGAAATAGATATTCTGTTGTGTTGATTGTACTGTTATCATGGATGTTGATAAATCTCTGAAGCCTGATGATGTAAATTTTAATATAATACTCGCAAGCGCACGAATCTATAGCAGAATAGTGGCTACGAGGTCGATCCCTCATAGACTTAGTAAGATATTCAACCTAATTCTAGAGTACGTAGCAAGTAGTAATGAAATGTAAAGTTCTAATTTTTATTTTCTTTTTAAGCAATCAAATGTTCAACTAAACTAAAAACACAGAAATTAACCAAACAAAAGATAAAATAATAAAGAAAAATCCTGTTTTGCTGCTTTCAGTCTGTCTTGCTTCTCCGTCCTGCTTTGCTCTCTCCTCCACCTTCAGCAACAGTCTCTCAACTGCACGCCTCAACCGTTCTGATCTTTCTCTCGAATAGAACAGAATAGTCCCAAATTCCAGCCAAAGCAAAGCTTCTTTCCCAAAACCTCCGTTATGCTACCCCTCTCTCGAGCAAGTAACTTTGTTCCTCCTCTTCGTTGCCACAGACAAACTGTGCCTTCGAGAACTCCTCTCGTCCTCACTCTCTCCAGCAACAGTTCTTCCCAAATCCCACGCCAGAACACAGCCAGTCAATTCCCTTCGAACACGAAGCCGTCTCTCTATCCCTGAGCACGAACAGAACCTTCAACCAGAACCACCGTCAGCAATCCCGCCCAGAACCACCTCCTTCAGAACCGCCAGAACACCACCCACCAACAGCACGGCCGCCCTCTTCTCTTGAGCAGAACACAGCCGTCACCTTCCACCGACAAAGCCGGCGACTACCACTGCCAGACAGTAACAGCACGGCCCTCACTTCGCTCAACAACCACCAACAGCACCCAGCCGGAGCCCTTCAACCAGCTCTCTATCTCTCCCGATTCCCGCCGCCGGCCCCGACAGAATCCAGCAAAACAGAGCAGCCTTTTCTTTCAAAACAGTCCCCTTTTCGATCCACCATGGCCTGCCGTCCTGAACAGAGAAGCCGCCACCCAAAAAAACCCTCTCAGCACGAAGCCGCCTCCTCCATTTATAGTCCGAAGAATCGAGTCGACGGCTACCCAGCACCTTCCTTTCCGGGCGCGACCTCAAGCTTTCAAAATAGGAATTTTTTCCATTTTTCAGACGTCGGCCAAATCAGAGCTTGCCATCCTTCCACACAGCCAAATCGAGCCAAGACCGTCACCGTCGCATCGCCGGAAATGAGACCCACCGCCGGAAACGCCGTCAACTCGCCGGATTTATGTCGATCACCTGCTCAAGCCTCTTCGTTTTTTGTCGCCTGACTGCAGCCTCACTTCGCCGGAATTTCCTCCGTCGTCGTCGTCCCGCCGTCACAAACAGACCGCCATCGTCGCCGGAACAAGACCCACCGCCGGCGGTCGTCGGAATTCCACTCCTCTTCACTCTCCGGCAGAACAGAGCCTCGTGCTCTGTTCTGTTCCAGGCTCCCAGCGCCCGAGCCATCGGGCTCGGGTCGCTTTCGGTTTTCTTTTTTTATTTTCATTTTCTGAACCAGACCGGAACCGGTTCTTTTCAATTCATTTCCTTTTTTTTTCTTTTTTTTTTCTTTTTCTTATTCAAAACCCGCCGTATCGATCTCGCGCGTCCAATCTCCGATCTCGGCACAGAACCCATTTGACGTGCATTCTCTTTGGCGATTTAAGACTTTTACAACCTGCATAAATATAATTAAATATAATTTAGACGCATCATAAATTATAAATCCATTAAACCCAATTAACGCATCTAAATTAATCAATTAATCACATTTGTTTATTAATCTCCTAATTACTCACCTAACACAGATAAACATTAATTATCCTTATTTTAACTAAAAATACGACTAACAAATAGGTAGAAAGGCATATAAAAATGTGTATATTTTCCATATATCAAATACCCCCAAACCTACATTTTGCTAGTCCTCGAGCAAAACAAAACAAAATAAAACAAAGAAATCCAACTAATCCACTTTCGCAGGAAATCACGATTGCATTTAGCGCATGCAACAAGCCTTTTAAACCCCCAGGTGTCCCTGGCTGGACGAGTGAAGTCTCGTGAGGGTTTGCAGCCATGCTACCCACAAACATGTATTTATGAAATCAACCAATTTAATCTAAGTGTAGAAAGAAATAGAAAATCACAACAAAACAAAACAATCCTAATATCCCTTCGAATGCAAACTGCAATGTTTAAGAAAATCAACCACATGTACTTGGATTTATAATCAACTGGAATATAGAAGCCCTCAAGTAAGTGGTTTTATTCTACACCTTCATCTTGGAAATTTCTGCTCAATAGGATATAGCATGATACTTTATATAGTAAAAGTGTAGAACATTGTAGCAATACATTCTAAATCTCTGTTTATACAGATCCAGTGTTACCCATTAACCAAAGAACATCAGAATTAACACAGTCGTCGTAATCTTTAGGTTCATGATAGCACAAATCTGCGCGCCTCCTTCGGGTCCAACATTCTAGATTTGAGAGGATAATACACCATAGACTTTTTTTTTCTTTCTCCTTTTTTCGCTAGGACTGTGTAAGGCCTGACTTCAAGATGCTTAGGTTTAGCAATGACTCAGGCCAATGACTCCCAGCCAGTTTGGCTTAGGGCATTAGGTTTTAAGAGACCGCTTCGGGCCCGAGCATCAGCCTAAGTTAATCCTATAAAGTCAAGCAGCCCCTTTTCTTTTATTCATTTTGTTTTCATTTTTTGCATTTTTTTTTCCTTTTCAGCATTCATATTTTCAAGCACATCTTTATTCCGTCCAGGCTGTATTATACTCTCAACCTATTTCCGGTTCCAATCCCTTGCCATAGCCAAGTAAATGGTCTATCATGATCTTTTAAGCTCAACAGACAACCACATATCATCCAATGACTCTGACTAAAGATATCCCACTGTAAATTAGCATTCAACAAATCTCTAGACGGTATTACTTTATGTAACTAGTGTGTGTGAGTGAGTTTTATTAGCTCAAGCACATGTTCCAAGAGGACTGTAACAGAAAGATACTGCTCAGTTAAGTTCTCTATCCTCCAGTATACTTACTCACACTTCCAATGCAAATTAATCTCTTAAAAATTGAAGTATGCATCATAAAGGGATAAACTATCAAAACCTAAGAAAAATACTAACAAACAACCTAAAACTAAGTAAATTTTTATGTGTTTTTTTTTTTAATAAAAACCAAAGGAATACTACTTTTCTTTTCTACACCCCCAAACCTAAACGAAACATTGCCCTCAATGTTTACCAAAATAAATATCACAATAACGAGTAAAAAGAAAAGGAGTGTAAGGAAAGAAGTCACCTGAATGGAGATGCCTCATGGTAGATGTAGAGCATTGAAACACACAAACTAAGAATGAGGAGTAAGTACAAAATATGGAAAAATAAAATACACCCCCAAACCTAGATTGTAGCATCCCCACACATGAATCAACAACCTAAATATTAAACAAATAAAAGAAAAGCTATCTAAAACCAACAATTTGGGTTGCCTCCCAAGAGCGCTAAGTTTTACGTCTTCAGCCAGACATAACCAAAGATCATGTAGGAGCATTAGGTTCATCCAAATCTAGAACAGTCTCCTCGCTCTCAGTAAAACCCTCTAAATATGGTTTCAATCTTTGCCCATTAACTTTGAAAATAGTTCCATCTTTAGGGTTTTGAATGTCAACCGCTCCATGGGAAAATACTTTATGCACAATGAAAGGTCCAGACCATCGGGAACGGAGCTTCCCTGGGAAGAGATGTAACCTGGAGTTATAGAGCAAAACTTTTTGACCGGGCTCAAATGACTTCCTCATGATTGACTGATCATGAAAAACTTTGGTCCTCGCTTTGTAAATCTTCGCATTCTCATAAGCCTCATTGCGAATTTCATCTAATTCATTGAGTTGCAATTTGCGAAGTGTTCCAGCCTTGTCCATATCAAAATTAAAAGTTTTGATGGCCCAATAAGCACGATGTTCTAATTCCACAGGTAAATGACAAGGTTTTCCAAATACAAGTCTGTAGGGAGACATTCCAATCGGTGTCTTAAATGCAGTACGGTAAGCCCACAATGCATCATTTAATCTGTCAGACCAATCCTTTCGGTCGGGACGAACCGTTTTCTCAAGAATGCGTTTAATTTCCCTATTTGAAACTTCTACTTGTCCACAAGTCTGCGGATGATATGGAGTTGCAATTTTATGAGTAATGGAGTACTTTTTCAGAAGGGATTCAAAAGCTCTATTGCAAAAAAGTGTACCACCATCACTTATAATTGCACGAGGGGTTCCAAAACGAGAAAATATGTTTTCTTTCAAGAACCGAACCACTACTTTGTGATCATTTGTTTTGCAGGGAATTGCCTCTACCCATTTGGAAACATAATCTACAGCAACAAGGATGTAGAGATAACCAAACGATGGAGGAAATGGGCCTATGAAGTCAATACCCCAAACATCAAAAAGTTCAACAATCAGAATGTTGGTAAGGGGCATCATGGACCTACGTGATAGTGTACCCATACGTTGGCATCTGTCACATTTTGTGCAAAATTCATGAGTATCTTTGAATAAAGTAGGCCAATAGAAACCACTCTGCAAAATTTTCGCAGCAGTCTTTTTCGCACCGAAATGGCCACCACATGCATGAGCATGGCAAAAAGAAAGGATACTATCAACTTCACGCTCTGGCACACATCTCCTAATGATTTGATCTGGGCAATACTTGAACAGGTATGGATCATCCCAGAAAAAATGCTTAACCTCGGCGAAGAATTTGGATTTATCTTGTTTTGTCCAATGTTCAGGAAGTTGAGTTGTGACAAGATAATTAACAATATCAGCATACCAAGGCAATTGAGAGACAACAAAAAGTTGTTCATCAGGGAATGACTCATTCAAAGGTAAGTGTTCCTCAGCAGACTCGTCAATAAGTCTAGACAAGTGATCAGCAACAACATTTTCAGAACCTTTCTTATCTCTTATCTCAATATCAAATTCTTGAAGTAATAGGACCCAACGAATTAAACGAGGTTTAGTGTCTTTCTTTGAAAGAAGATATTTCAAAGCTGCATGATCTGAAAACACTATGACCTTGGATCCTAAGAGATATGATCGGAACTTGTCTAGAGCAAAAACTACAGCCAACAACTCTTTTTCTGTAGTAGAATAATTGAGCTGAGCATCATTGAGAGTTCTACTTGCATAATAGATGACATGGGGTATCCTATTCACCCGCTGCCCCAAGACAGCTCCAACCGCATAATCGGATGCATCACACATGAGCTCAAAAGGTAAATTCCAGTCCGGTGGTTGGATGATGGGTGCAGATGTGAGAAATTGCTTGAGTTGATCAAACGCTTTAGAGCAATCATCATCAAAGACAAAAGGAGTTTCTTTAGCAAGCAAATTGCACAAAGGTCTTGAAATTTTGCTAAAGTCTTTGATGAATCTTCTATAAAACCCAGCATGGCCAAGAAAAGATCGAACCTCCTTTACTGATTTTGGTGGAGGCAAACTTGAAATTAAGTCAACTTTGGCCTTATCAACTGCAATTCCTTTATTAGAAATGACATGCCCCAAAACTATCCCTTGACGAACCATAAAGTGACATTTCTCCCAATTTAGCACAAGATTTGTTTCTTTACACCTTGCCAAGACAAGAGACAAGTGGTGTAAACATTCATCAAAAGAGGATCCAAACACCGAGAAATCATCCATGAAAATTTCAAGAAATCGTTCAACCATATCTGAAAATATGCTCATCATGCACCGCTGGAATGTGGCGGGTGCATTACATAACCCAAATGGCATGCGGCGATATGCATATGTTCCAAAAGGACAAGTGAATGTGGTCTTTTCTTGATCCTCTGGAGCAATGGGAATTTGATTGTAGCCTGAATAGCCATCTAAAAAGCAATAGTAGCTATGCCCAGCAAGTCTCTCAAGCATCTGATCAATGAATGGCAAAGGAAAGTGATCTTTCCTTGTGACCGAGTTCAATTTTCTGTAGTCAATACAAACCCGCCACCCAGTGGTCATTCGGGTGGGGACTAATTCATTATTATCATTTTTGACTACTGTGATCCCTGACTTCTTAGGAACAACCTGAACGGGGCTGACCCAAGTACTATCTGATATGGGGTAAATGATGCCAACATCTAACAATTTTAGCACCTCGGTTCTGACGACCTCCTTCATATTAGGGTTAAGTCTGCGTTGCATTTCACTGGAAGATTTTGCATGCTCCTCAAGGTAAATGTGATGCATACACAGAGCAGGACTTATACCCTTAATGTCTGCTATTGTCCACCCCAAAGCTGTCTTATGTTCGCGAAGAACATTAAGCAACTTGCCTTCCTGTTCTGAATCAAGGTCTGAAGAGATGATAACAGGCAAGGTATCAGAAGAACCTAAAAACGCATATTTAAGTGTATCTGGCAATAGTTTTAGGTCAAGTTGGGGTGGTTTTTCAATAGATGGGACAAGTTTAGACTAGGGAACTGGAAGAGGTTCCACCCTGGCTGTCCATTTGGTTGGGTCCAATATAGGGGTAGAGTCAAGCAATGCATCGACGTCTCTAATGGACTCTTCGATGTCAAAGTCTAAGCCAAAATGAGTTAAACATGTCTGGAGGGGATCATCATTTAAAACAGTTTGCAGGGATTCCTCTACTAAACTCTCAATCATATTCACTGCAAAAGAATCATCCGTCTCCGGGGGTTGTTGTCTAACATTAAAGACATTGAGTTTGACCTTTAAATTGCCAAAAGACAACTTCATAACCCCATTTCTACAATTTATTATGGCATTGGATGTGGCTAAAAATGGCCTTCCCAAAATCACAGGAATTTGACTACCAGGATTCTGCACAGGTTGGGTATCTAAGACAATAAAGTCTACTGGGAAGTAAAATTTATCCACCTGAACCAGAACATCCTCAATAATACCGCGTGAGACTTTAACTGATCTGTCTGCAAGTTGCAGTGTTATGGTAGTCGGTTTCAGCTCTCCTAATCCAAGTTGCTCATAAACAGAGAATGGCAGCAAATTTACACTAGCTCCTAGGTCCAACAATGCCCTCTCCACTTTATGGTCTCCTATAACACATGAAATTGTGGGGCATCCGGGATCTTTAAACTTAGGAGGAGTGTTATACTTAAGAATTGAGCTAACTTGTTCAGTGAGAAACACTTTCTTGTGTGCATTCAACTTTCTTTTCTGGGTGCACATGTCTTTTAAGAATCTTGCATAAGCGGGAACTTGCTTAATGGCATCGAGCAATGGAATATTGATTTGCACTTTCTTAAAAATTTCCATTGTCTCATCAAGTTTGTTCCCTTGAGATGTTTTTGCAGGTCTTTGAGGAAAAGGTGCCTTGGGTATATAGGGTGGCATATGGCTAGACTCAGGACACGAAGAAGCTTCTAGGCTCTTCTTCGATGTATTAGGACTCACGTCTGGTCTAGTGGTGCTCTCTTGGTCCTCACCCTTTCTAGCAGTTGTGTCTATGGCAGTCTTAGGTAGTTCAACATTATTGTCAATTTGTTTTCCACTCCTAAGTGTAGTTATGGCTTTAACTTGCGCTGGAGGTTGGTCTTGACAAGAATTAGATCCCACTTCAAATTGTCCTTTGGGATTAGCTACAGGTTGACTAGGGAACCTACCTTTTTCTCTCTCATTTAATGCAGAAGCCAATTGACCCATTTGAAGTTCCAGCTTCGCAATTGCTTGCGAGTTGGCATGTAAAGAATGTTGGGTATCTTTTTGAAATTGTAGAGAGCTTTGCATGAACAAATTCAAAGTGTCCTCAAGAGATGGTTTCTTGGGTTGTGTAGGGAATGTTTGAACTTGTTGAGGGTAAGATTGATTGGGAGGGTACCCTGGAGGTCCTCCTTGATGCGGTCCTTTGGACCATGAAAAATTGGGATGCCTAGCCCAACCTGGGTTATAAGTTTCCGAATATGGGTTATTGCCAGGTCGAGGAAAGGCATTTTGATCGTTTAAATATAAAACCCTTGCAAGTGCACAAGGCAATTGTACTACAGTGAGTATTAAAGGGTTGTCGAACCTCAGGGACGGACTAATATTTTACCAAATTCAATTGAAAGAAAGTTGCAGTTTAATTTAATCTAGAGAAAGCAATAAAATTTAACTACTTTAAAATAGATTTTAATTAATATGGAGAAGTGTCAAGGCTTCGAATCCACCACACAATAAACCAGCTTATCGTCTCTCTCTTTTGAATAAATTCCTGATTGGCTAGTATATTCCTCTCGGACATATACTTGTCAATTCAAAATGTAGTGCTCTCCTCTCGGACGTAACACATAAGCAATTAAAATATGGAACTGTGATCTATCTCTCTCGAGCATAAACCAATGAAAGCTTATTCCTTTATAACACCTTAGTCTACTTACGTTCCTCTCGGACACGCAAATATTCCTCGGATTGAAATTAACAAGAATTCACTCTAGCCTCTCTCGAGCACATAGAATAAATCTCAATAAATTAACAGTGATTCTATAATAAGATTCATACACCAATCAAGGTAAATTAAGATTAAGATGAAAGAAAACGATACAACCAATTTACTCGGGTTTCATCTACGCCTTGGACAAGGATTTAGCTGGCCATCGGACAAGGAGAACGTTGTTGATTCGTTGGCGTCGTTTCGCACTATTCACCGGAAAACACTGTTCACGAAAACACTGTTCACCGTCTTCCTCGCGCAGCCGTGCACTGTAGCGTACGCCGGAGTTACTGTAGCAGCCAAATCTCAGCACCTTTCTTCCCTCTTCCTCTCCTCCGGCGACTCCTTTCTCTTCCCTTTTCTCCTCCTTCTCCCCTCCGGCCTTCTCCCTTCTCTCTTCCAGCCAAAACCACGCCGGAAAGCCCCTGCTT
Organism: Houttuynia cordata; assembly: GCA_039654745.1. Taxonomy (NCBI): domain Eukaryota; kingdom Viridiplantae; phylum Streptophyta; class Magnoliopsida; order Piperales; family Saururaceae; genus Houttuynia; species Houttuynia cordata. Next base: position 44,430,562 of record CM077504.1, on the reverse strand, counting down.
TCCGGTGGAAAATATCTCTGTTCAGCTCTCTGTTTTCCGGCCGGGCGTCCTCTCCTCAAGCTCTCCGGATCTCTCTGTTTTTATAGACGATTCTAGCTTCCAAATCCGATCCTTAGTCAATTCCTAATCAAGGAAGGAGTCCAAATCGAAGCTTTCCAATTCCGGCACGATTCTCTGTTTTGCTTTCCCGATTTGAGCACGCTCTGTTTTTCCGCCGTCGTCTTCGTCCAAGCCTAGCTGCCATTGCCGGTCGCCATCAGTCCAGGACCACCGTCGCACGGAGCTCATCCGCCGTTCAAATCCAGCCCCCGGCCGATTCCGCCGCCGTCACAAACAGAACTCAGTTGTTTATTTTTTTTCTGTTTTGTCAAGTTCCGCCGCCGCCGCCGTGCCTCGCCGTCTCGATCGTCGCCGACCTCTCCGGCGTCTCGGCCCAGCCTTGCCGCCGTCATGTCCTCTGTCGCCGTCGAAACCCGCCGCCGCCAAGACCCACCTTCACCTTCGCCGGCGTTCGAGCAGAGCTCGAACGCTCTGCTTCTGGACGAACGGCCCGAGCTTCGGCTCGGGCCGGTTTTCTATTTTCTATTTTTCTTTTTCTTTTAATTGAACCGGACCGGATTTAATCCTTTCTTCTTTTTTTTTCTTTTAATCAAATAAAACCCGTCGTATCGATCTCATCCATCCAATCTCATCTTGACGGTTCTTCTCTTAAATCGTGCCTCTTTCGCATGCAATATTTCAAATGATCATAACTTTTTGCTCAGAACTCCGAATTGCGAACAGTCAGTGGCGTTGGAAAGCTGACTTCGTGTACTTTAACATGAAGCTTAAATCAGTTCCATCATAGATATGCAATCGAAGTTGTTAATATTCAATCATTAGAGTCGCGTTTTATCCCATTTCTGCGTTTTACTCTTGTTTCCTACAAAAACCAAAAACTATATTAAAGTAGCAATAATTCTAAACAAACACTAGCATAAATATAAGTTTAGGAGATAATAAAATGCATATTTCATATATAGATCACATTTATAGCATTAGCCTGATCGCTATTGTATTCCACTCCAGAGGTGTGCGAAGGACAGTTTTGTGTGACATGGGAGGGGTTAGAGCAAATAGCACACACATTGACATGTGATGGCATTTGGGGCCCACCAGTAGACATCAACGCGTCAAAACGTTGTGTCAGGCTGTCGATCTTGGAGATCAAATGTGCATTATTGTCTACCTCATATACGCCTCCTTTCTTTTGAAAAGGAAACATTCTGTCAACTCTACTTGAGCAATCCCATTGCTGAGAATTCTCGCATAGAGTCTCAATAAAATCCCATGCCTCTTCGGCACTCTTCATCATCACTGACCCACCACTAGCGGCATCAACCATTTGACGGTTCTGAGGTGTTAAACCGTCATAGAAGAATTGAACTTGTTGCCACTTTAAAAATCCATGGTGTGGACACTTAAGGAGCAAATTCTTCCATCTTTCCCAACACTCATAAAAGTGTTCACCCTCCTTCTGCATGAAATTTGTAATTTCTCTACGAAGGGCATGAGTTTTATGAACAGGGAAGAATTTGTTCAAAAATTTTTCAGCTAATTGATCCCAACTCCTAATTGTTCCAACTTCTAAAGAGTTCAACCATGCTTTCGCTTTTTCTTTCAAAGAAAAGGGAAAGAGGCGCAACCTAACAGATTCATCAGAGAAATTTTGGAATTTAAATGTAGCACAAATGTCAAGGAACTCTTTAACATGATTATAGGGATCTTCTTTATTGGAACCATAGAATGTGGGCAAGAGTTGCATCACCCCTGGTTTCAACTCAAAGTGGTGTGCCGTGGTGAGCGGCAACACTATGCAAGACGGTGAGTTGAATTGAATGGGGGAGGAATAATCTTTTAATGTCTTCCTCACATTCTCATTTTCCATGTTACCTAATTGATGTGTAGCATCCATTGTATGTTTTAGTTTTGCTTTGAAAGTTCTTTCAATTTCTAGGTCAAGGGGTGCAAGCTGTTCACCCAGTGACCGACGACCAAGCATACACTAATTAACGACACTAAAAATCAAATATCTAGAACAAACCTAAAAATTGCAACTAACACAAGCAAGCAATCACAGAAAGAAATATAAAAATACTAAGCACCTAGAAATATTAAAAGAGAAGGTAAAAGAATGCAAACGAGGGGAAGGGGTGGCCCTTCCAACGTTGGCGAGAATTCCGCGTTTTCTCTTACTCCTACAAAAAGACAAAACACTAATAAGCAACAAAAAATTAAACTAAATTAAAACTGAAACTAAACTACTATAAGAATTTGGTAAATTATCCTACGTAATCCCCGGGCAGCGGCGCCAAAAACTTGATGTAAATTTTAATATAATACTCGCAAGCGCACGAATCTATAGCAGAATAGTGGCTACGAGGTCGATCCCTCAGAGACTTAGTAAGATATTCAACCTAATTCCTAGAGTACGTAGCAAGTAGTAATGAAATGTAAAGTTCTAATTTTTATTTTCTTTTTAAGCAATCAAATGTTCAACTAAACTAAAAACACAGAAATTAACCAAACAAAAGATAAAATAATAAAGAAAAATCAGTTTTGCTGCTTTCAGTCTGTCTTGCTTCTCCGTCCTGCTTTGCTCTCTCCTCCACCTTCAGCAACAGGTCTCTCAACTGCACGCCTCAACCGTTCTGATCTTTCTCTCGAATAGAACAAAATAGTCCCAAATTCCAGCCAAAGCAAAGCTTTCTTTCCCAAAACCTCCGTTATGCTACCCCCTCTCTCGAGCAAGTAACTCTGTTCCTCCCTCTTCGTTGCCACAGACAAACTGTGCCTTCGAGAACTCCTCTCGTCCTCACTCTCTCCAGCAACAGTTCTTCCCAAATCCCACGCCAGAACACAGCCAGTCAATTCCCTTCGAACACGAAGCCGTCTCTCTATCCCTGAGCACGAACAGAACCTTCAACCAGAACCACCGTCAGCAATCCCGCCCAGAACCAACCTCCTTCAGAACCGCCAGAACACCACCCACCAACAGCACGCCGCCCTCTTCTCTTGAGCAGAACACAGCCGTCACCTTCCACCGACAAAGCCGGCGACTACCACTGCCAGACAGTAACAGCACGGCCCTCACTTCGCTCAACAACCACCAACAGCACCCAGCCGGAGCCCTTCAACCAGCTCTCTATCTCTCCCGATTCCCGCCGCCGGCCCCGACAGAATCCAGCAAAAACAGAGCAGCCTTTTCTTTCAAAACAGTCCCCTTTTCGATCCACCACGGCCTGCCGTCCTGAACAGAGAAGCCGCCACCCAAAAAAACCCTCTCAGCACGAAGCCGCCTCCTCCATTTATAGTCCGAGAATCGAGTCGACGGCTACCCAGCACCTTCCTTTCCGGGCGCGACCTCAAGCTTTCAAAATAGGAATTTTTTCCATTTTTCAGACGTCGGCCAAATCAGAGCTTGCCATCCTTCAACACAGCCAAATCGAGCCAAGACCGTCACCGTCGCATCGCCGGAAATGAGACCCACCGCCGGAAATGCCGTCAACTCGCCGGATTTATGTCGATCACCCTGCTCAAGCCTACTTCGTTTTTTGTCGCCTGACTGCAGCCTCACTTCGCCGGAATTTCCTCCGTCGTCGTCGTCCCGCGTCACAAACAGACCGCCATCGTCGCCGGAACAAGACCACCGCCGGCGGTCGTCGGAATTCCACTCCTCTCACTCTCTCGGCAGAACAGAGCCTCGTGCTCTGTTCTGTTCCAGGTTCCCACAGCGCCCAAGCCATCGGGCTCGGGTCGCTTTCGGTTTTCTTTTTTTATTTTCATTTTCTGAACCAGACCGGAACCGGTTCTTTTCAATTCATTTCCTTTCTTTTCTTTTTTTTTTCTTTTTCTTATTCAAAACCCGCCGTATCGATCTCCGCGCGTCCAATCTCCGATCTCGGCACAGAACCCATTTGACGTGCATTCTCTTTGGCTATTTAAGACTTTTACAACCTGCATAAATATAATTAAATATAATTTAGACGCATCATAAATTATAAATCCATTAAACCCAATTAACGCATCTAAATTAATCAATTAATCACATTTGTTTATTAATCTCCTAATTACTCACCTAACACAGATAAACATTAATGATCCTTATTTTAACTAAAAATACGACTAACAAATAGGTAGAAAGGCATATAAAAATGTGTATATTTTCCATATATCACCTGATAAATTTGATGAAAGGATTTTAAGCGTTGGCAAAACAAGATGAGGTTTTGGTTGACTACGCTTAAAATTTTTTATGTGATTACTAATCCTAAACATGCTGTGAATCTGATGAGTATGAACCTCGACGATTTGCTAGTTCTAAATTCCAACAAGACAATGATTTGTATTGTGGTCAGATTCTAAGTGCTTTGACTAATGAACTTTATGATTTGCATTATAATACTTCTTCTGCCAAATTACTATGGGAATCACTTGAAAAGAAATTTGAAAAAGAGCATGTGGGAGAAGAAAAATATGTGGTTGGAGAATATTTCGACTTTAAATGGTTCAGGACAAATCTGTCCGAAACCAAGTTGTTGAAATACAGAACCTTGTGTCAAAGATTGTGGGGAAAGGTATTCCTATAGATGAAAGACTACAAGTTCTAGCCTTGATTGATAAACTTGTCCAATCATGGAGTGACTTTCAGGTTACCCTAAAGCATAAGCGGAGAGGCTATGACTATGGATGATCTGATGGTTGCTATCCAGATGAAGAGAAACATAAGGGTACTGTAATCTCTTCTAATGAAGCAAGTGCAAATGTTATTGAGGGGCAGCGGCCAAAATGGTTTGGTAAGAAGAAGAATAAGAAGAGGAACAACAATACCAACAACAACAGAAACAACAACCACGGTCACCTAATGTTAAGATCCAAAAGGACCAAAAGAAAAAGGGCTGCTATGTGTGTGGTGTAGTTGGATACTATGCAAAGCAATGGCGAGAACGTAAGGATAACGAGAAAGGGCAGCAAAACAGAAATGGTTCAAGCTCTTCTCAGGCTAACGTGGTAACATCGGGGACTGGTTTTGCGAGGACCGATGAAAGGTTAGTTGTTACCCTTCCTAAAATTTATTTTGGCGTGTCAACTTATGATTGGTGGGTAGACGCAGGAGCTACTTTCCATATTTGTAGTGATGTTTCATCCTTTTCTTTCTATCAGGAAGTAAGAGGAAGAACTGTGACTATGGGCAATTCACTCGATGGTACAAGTTTATAGAGAAAGAAGAGTTGATATTCACTTCACTTCGGGAAACACATTGTCTCTTCACAATGTGCAACATGTGCCAGATGTCAGGAAGAATCTTGTCAGTGGTGTTCTTTTGAGTTGAGATGGTTTTAAATTATGAGTGTAACAAAGTTGTAATTTATAACATGGAACCTTTGTTGGAAAATGTTATGTTTGTGATGGATTATTTAAACTTAATGTGGTGGCTTGTAATAACTCTAAGTTTAATTCTGTAAATAATGTTTTGTTGAATGTTGAATCTCATGATTTGTGGCATTATCGACTTGGGCATGTGAATTTATAAAGTGTTAAAAGGATGATGAATCTAGATTTAATTCCTAGATCAGATGTGAATACTCTTGGTAAATGTGAAATTTGTGTTCAAGCTAAACAACCAAGGAAACCATATAAATCTAGTCATCATGCTTCATCTCTTTTAGAACTTGTTCATATGCGAATTGAATGGTCATATGACAAGAGGATGAAAGAGACTCATCTTCTCTAACTTTTATAGATGATTATTTAAAATATTCTCAAATTTATTTCTTTGCTACAAAAGATGAGGCTTTTGAGAAATTTAAGATCTATAAGAATGAAGGCTAAAAATCAAATGGAGTAAGCGGATCAAGATAGTGAGATCTGATCGTGGTGGTGAATATTGTTCATCTTGATTTTAGCAAATTTTGCGAAGATTATGGAATTATTCATGAAACTACAGCGCCTTATACACCTCAATCTAATGGAGTGGCAGAAAGAAAGAATAGAAACTTTCATTGATATGATCAATGTTATGCTTTCTAGTTCTGGTTTACCCAAGAACTTGTGGGGAGAAGCTTTACTTTCTGCTTGTGTAATCTTAAATAGAGTGCCTTATAAAAATAGTGAGAAAACTCCTTTCGAGTTAATGAAGGAAAGAAAACCTAGCTTAAACTTTATTAAAGTGAGGGGATGTCTTGCTAAGGTAAAAATTCTTAATGTGAAGATTTATAAACTTAGTTCTAAGACTTTTGATGGTGTATTTATTGAATATGTACAAAATAGCATTGCATATAGATTCTTGGTGTTCAGGTCAGATCGAGCGGATTATGTACCTAACACTATTAAAGATTCTGATGATGTTATATTTCTATGATAATATATTTCCTTGGAAGGAAAAGACAAAGGCTGTTGTGCAAGACCAACATAATACATCATTAAGTCCTATTGTTGAAACCAATGTGCCTTGTACTAATGAAGAGGTTAGGAGTAAAAGACCTAGATAGAAAAGAACTTTGGAGATGATTTCTATACATACTTAATAGAAGATGATCATTTGACGTATCGAGATGCAATAGATTTTAGTGATGCTTCTCTTTGGAAGGGGGGAGGTTATACAAAGTGAGATGGATTCTATACTTGCTCATGGGACGTGGGTCTTAAGTGATTAAACCCTTGCAATGATCGTTTAAATATAAAACCCTTGCAAGTGCACAAGGCAATTGTACTACGGCGAGTATTAAAAAGGGTTGTCGAACCTTAGGGACGGATTAATGATTTACCAAATCAAAAGAAAGTAGCAGTGTTGATTCTAGACTAAGAAAGCAATGAACTTTTAACTAAATTAAGTGAGAATTAATCAATATAGAGAAGACCAAGGCTTCGAATCCACCACAATAAACTAGTGTATCATTTCTCTCTCTCTTTTGAATAGGCTTTATCTACGCCTTGAAAAAGTATTTAGCCTCGCATAGGAAGAAAAATCACTATAATGTTCTTCATCTTCTTCTCTCCTTTGCTCTAGCCTCCAATTTAGCTCAAAGGTGGTCTCTAGATTCTCCAAGGGTAGCCCAAAACGTTCTCCCATAAGGCCTATTTATATGTTTGAAGAGAAATCACGAATTCCCCTTCCAAATCCGAGTCAAAATAGGTCTTATTTCGGTTTACCGCACACGGTGATTGATCGCTCTGTATTGCCGATCGTTCACTTACCGATTGATCGTAATTCCTTCGTTATTTTCCTCCGATTGATGTCTTATGATCCCGATCGATCGTAGTTACTATCTTGTGCGGATCAAAAATTTCAGTAGATACGATCGATCATTTTGGTGCTGATCGATCGTTTCCCTCAACAATACTGTTTTGCGGTTCATGCGATCGATCGCATTATTGACTGATCGATCGTAGTTACTATTCATGAATTTCAAATGGCTATAACTTTCTGCTCTGAACTCTGAATTCTGCGTGGTTGGTGGCGTTGGAAAGCGGACCTTCTTGAACTTCAAACATGAAGCTTGAATCAGTCCAATCAGACTTTTGTATATGAAGTTATGGTGATTTAACCATTTAAGTACTTTTCAACTCATTTCTGTGTATGACTCTTGTTTCCTACAAAAACCAAAAACTATATTAAAGTAGTAGTTATTCTAATCAAATACTAACATAAATATAAGTTTAGGAGATAATAAAATGCATAATTCATGTATAGATCACAACTACACAAGGCAATTGTGTACTACAATAAGTATTAAGGGTTGTCAAACCTCAGGGACGGTTAAGTAATTTACCAAATTCAAGAAAAAGTTGCAGTTTTTAATTAATCTAAAGAAAGCGATGAACTTTAGCTAATCTAACTGAGATTTAATTAATATAGAGAAGACCAAGGCTTTGAATCCACCACAATAAACTAGTGTATCATCTCTTTCTCTTTCTCTCTTTTAAATAAAGATTTCTAATTGGCTAGCATATTCCTCTCGGACATATACTTGTCAACTCAAAATATAGTGTTCTCCTCTCGGACATAACACATAAAACGATTAAAATATAGAATTGTGATATATCTCTCTCGAGTATAAACCAATGAAACTTTATTAGTATATAACACTTCAGATTACTCACGTTCCTCTCGGACACGCAAGTGCTCTTTCATATTGAAATCCAATTAATTCACTTTTGTCTCTCTCGAGTACAAAGAACAAACTTCAATGAATTAACTTTAATTGCATAATAAAGAGTCATACACCAACTAGAGTAAAACATAATATTAGAGAAAAGAAACTATACAACCAGTCTATTGGGTTTCATCTATGCCTTGGAAAAGAGTTTAGCCTCGCATTGGAAGAGAATCCATCATCAAGTTCTTCATCATCTTCTTCTTCTTCTCTCCTTTGCTCTAGCCACCAAAATAGCTCAAGATCCTTCAAAACGTTCTTCCTTAAGGCTTATTTATATGTTTGAAGAGAAACCCCGAAGTCCCCTTCTAAATCCGAGTTGAAATAGGCTTGCTTTAGGTTTTGTAGCACAAACCGATCGATCGCTCCGTATTGCCGATCAATCACTTTCCTTCGTTAATTTTTGCATTGTTGCGCCATCGTCCGTTTCATCTTGCCAGTCGATCAATCGTTTCTTTTCCCGATCGATGGTGTTTATTGTATTATGCGCATCCAAAAACTTAAAAACTCCAGTAGATACGATCGATCGTTTTGAGTGCCGATCGATTATTTTCTTCGATTGCACTATTTCTGGCTCTTGCGATCGATTGTGTATGAAATGCCGATCGATCGTAAGTACTATTCATAATTTTCAACTGGTTATAACTTTTCGCTTCAAACTCTGAATTGCGCGTGGTCGATGGCATTGGAAAGCTGACTTCTTGAACTTTAACATGAAGCTTGAATCAGTCCAATCAGATATATGCACATGAAGTTATAAAGATTTAACTATTGGAGTCACTTTTCATCTCATTTCTGTATCTTACTCTTATTTTCCTAAAAAAATAAAAAACTACATTAAATTAGCACTAATTCTAATCAAATATTAACATAAACATAAGTTTATGAGATAATAAAATGCGTATTTCATGTGTAGATCAGGCGGCGCCGGGGGGGGGGGGGGCTCTGGCTTGACGAGGAGGTGCGGAGACCTGTCAAGCCAGAGCCCCCGAAGGCAGACCCCCCCTCCCAGCAGGAATTCTGGGTCGATCACCAATCTGGTTTTTAAAAGCTTGTTTAAAACTATTTGTAAAAATCAGACATGGATACGACCAGGGGTCCTCGAACAACCGTCTGTCCAAGGATTGCCATCCCCTTCTCTGCCTCCTATCCTAGTCGTGGGGGAAGGGGGAGGCTTAGTCTCGGGGAAAGCAAAGGGAGTGGAGCTTGATGGCGAAGCGGAGGGAGCGGTGGGTGTGGGGAATGTTGTCGACGTAGAAGTTAGAGAGGACGGCGACCACGTCCAGGGAGTCAGTGCGGGCCTCGAGCACCTTCTTAAGATTCCGGCTTAGCCCCAGCACTAGCGACATCGCCATTTCACCATAGACTTGCGTGCAAGATGTTCTTCTTCCTTACAGTTGGGCTACTGCCATGGTGGCTTTCTTTCTTCTTTTGTGAAAATTAAGCTTTTGCTACGAAGGAGGCAGCCGGGGGAGGGTGACGGCGAAGGATCTTGAGGAGGAGCTCATCGCAAATGAGGTCCATAGGCAGCGCCGCCATTGGGAGTGGTAATGAGTGGGTATGGAGGAGGAAGAAGAGGGATGATGATGTCCCCTGCTCACAACTTTTATCACACGGACATGGACACAACCACCATAGTGGCGGATAATCCTTAATAGACATGGACATGGATAACTTTTGTTTGAAGTCCGTGTCCGGTCCAGTACCAGCCCTACCGATAAGGGGGATTTCTAGGCCCCAGCAAATAACTACCCCGTAAGGCCGGAACAAGTCAGTCTGCTGCTCGCCCCATTTTTTGGAAAATTGGGAGACAGGCAACAAGAAATTTCAGGTGTAGAAAAGTAACAGGGGACAGATGTATTCTTGGGTCGGAATAGCCATGTTCTTATATCATCATCAATATAAAAAAAAGTCGCCGTGAGAGTTTATATGACGCAAACGCCAATATCTAAGCCATGGCATCAGCCCAAAACCAAACAAAACTCTCCCAAGTCAACAACCCACACCTCATGTTTGTCCTCAGGATTGAGCCTTCTCCAGATACACATTACAGTCAGCTTGGGTGTACTCTCTGTACACATAACTTAAACTATCCAAACAAATAACAACAAAAACTAAAAGAAAGAATCTATCATTGACATAAAAACATCATACCCTACAACACGTACCGAGATAGTGTCTATTGGTGAACACCATCAGATCATGGTCATCCTACATGATCCAACGGTTTGCATCTCAAAACAGAACTAACCATGAATTTAACGACACGTTAATTTATCATGCAGGGAGCTTCTTATCTCTATCCAAGCTCCATCCTTCCCATCTCTTATTTATTTTAGAAAGACTTGAAGCAGAGAAGGGAAAGGATCAGAGGAAGAGCAAGAAGGCAGTCCAGTCCAATCCAATCTAATCTGTCATGGATCAGCTCAAGGCAGGCCCGGCAAACTCAACAGCTCTCACCCCACTTGGCTTCCTGGAGCGAGCCGCCACCGTCTACGGCGACTGCCCCTCCGTCGTCTACCACGACACTGTCTTCACCTGGTCCCAGACCCACCGCCGCTGCCTCCAGCTCGCCTCCTCCCTCTCCTCCCTCGGCATCTTCCCCGGCGACGTGGTAACCGATCAATCACCCGCCACCACCATGATCTCCTTCCTCGTCCATTTTTGGGGTAATTTTACATTGTCTGATCCAATCTTGGTTTGTTCAGGTCTCGGTGCTGGCCCCCAATGTGCCGGCGATGTACGAGATGCACTTCGGCGTGCCGATGTCCGGCGCCGTCCTCAACACCATCAATATCCGTCTCGACGCCCGCACCATCTCCGTCCTCCTCCGGCACTCCGACGCCAAGCTAATCTTTGTCGACTTCCAGTCCCTCGCGCTTGCTCGCCAGGCGATCGCCGGATTGCCCAAACCGCCCCGCTTGGTCGTCATCGAAGACCGACACGAGCCTGGTGGTGATGCGGTGGTGGTGGACGGGGGGCTGACCTATGAGGGTCTAGTTGGCCGTGGAGACCCGAATTTCCGCTGGGTCCAGCCGGCGAGCGAGTGGTCACCGATGGTCCTCAATTACACGTCGGGCACCACCTCCTCCCCCAAGGGTGTCGTCCACTGCCACCGCGGCCTGTTCATCATGACGCTCGACACCATGGTCGCCTGGCCGCTCCCTCCGCGGCCGGTCTACCTCTGGACCCTCGCCATGTTCCACGCCAACGGGTGGAGCTTCCCCTGGGGAGTCGCCGCCGCCGGTGGCACCAACATCTGCCTCCGCAAATTCGACGCTGAGGCCATCTACTCGACCATCGCCACCCACAGCGTGACCCACATGTGCGGCGCGCCGGTAGTTCTCAACATGATCGCCAACGCCCCGGCAGCGGCACGGAAGCCGCTGCCCAATGGCGGCGTACAGATCCTCACCGCCGGCGCACCGCCACCCGCCGCCGTGCTCCACCGCACGGAGGCACTGGGCTTCTCCGTCAGCCACGGGTACGGCCTCACAGAGACGGCGGGGCTCTCCGTCAGCTGCGCGTGGAAGGGGGAGTGGGACAAGTACCCGGCCGACGAGCGGGCGCGGCTGAAAGCCAGGCAGGGCGTGCGGACGCTTTGCATGGCCGACGTCGATGTCATCGATTCAGAAACCGGGGCCAGCGTGCCGCGAGACGGAGCGACAACTCGGTGAGTTGTCCTCCGGGGAGGCTGCGTGATGCTGGGCTACCTGAAAGACCCAGAGGGCACCGAGAAGGCGATACGACAAGACGGGTGGTTCTACACGGGCGACGTCGGAGTGATGCACCCGGACGGGTACTTAGAGATCAAGGACCGGTCCAAGGACGTGATCATCAGCGGCGGGGAGAACCTGAGCAGCGTGGAGGTGGAGTCGGTGCTGTACACGCACCCGGCGGTGAACGAGGCGGGGGTGGTGGCGCGGCCGGACGAGTACTGGGGGGAGACGCCGTGCGCGTTCGTGAGCTTGAGGGCAGAGTTCCAGCGAACAGGTGGGGAGCGTGCGACGGAGAAGGAGATATTGGGAGTATTGCAGGGAGAGGGCTGCCGCACTACATGGCACCGAAGACGGTGGTGGTGGTGGAGGAGCTGCCGAAGACGTCGACGGGGAAAGATACAGAAGTTTGTGCTGAGGGAGATGGCCAAGAAGCTGGGGTCGCTGGCTTCGTCGTCTCGGCCACCTCCACCTGGTTTAGTGTGTCGGATGTAGATATCCGAGTTCGATGCCGAGTTTGGTCGAGGGCCAGGACCAGGGCCTATTGTGTTGTTATCGGAGACACCCGGTCAAGGGAGCATGGAATCAATTGAATACTTCTTTAGCTTGCTTTTTGGAGCAATAGTTAGGTTTTTAATAATAATCCTGATGCCATTATGAGTAATGGTCACATGTATCATAAACATTAGTTTGTAATTGTCGTATTTATATTGGAACAATTAATACTTCTTGTACTTCCGCGAAACTGTGAAAGTATTTTTTTAGTTGCCCAAAAATAATGTAATTAAGTTTTCTTTCTTTGTGCCTACACGTTTTGGGGCCCTGAGAGTAGGTTTTTATGATCCTTAGACTTGCATATTATATTAGAGGGATAATAAAAAGGATAACTATCCCTAATAGAAAAGATAAAACTTAACAACAATATGAGTAGCAAGTTTTTTAATCATAATCGTGTTGACGTATATTTTGCTATATTAAAAAGCACCAACTCTAGAAATGGTCATCGTAGTTTGCGTCTCCGCAGCTTTGCCCTCAATTAATTAAACCATATTGGTTTTTAACATCAGTCCCTTACTCCTTATTGACATTCATAAGGGTAAATTACCGAAAAAAAGAGGCGAAAATAGCCATTAAATTAGGAATGCGTAACAGATTCAATTGGACGGAAAAAGCCCCTGTTAAATGCACCATGCAGCCGTGTAATTTTTTCCCTATTGTCTTTTCGTGTTTAGGGGCAAATATGTTGAAACACACTCCCATTCCCCTAATTAACATAATAGTAATTAGTTGGTTACATTGGATAATTAATTACTTTCCATTTGAAATTATTACAAATTGGCCATAATGACCGTCTTCCTTGGCAAACAAAGGGCTTAATTAAGATATAATTGAGGTCCATAATTTTACTCATTAAATGCTTATCGTTCAATTGAGGTTTGCCTTTTTGGTACATCAAAGATTCAGTTTTCAAAAAGCAGTTGAGGCGGGCAAAGACAAGAATTACACAGTCATCTTAACCATGTTCAAGCGCCTTAATTGACAACGATTTTCCTTTTACGTTTCTAATTTGGGTAGTAAGTTGGTAAATGGTAGTTTCGATTGAAATTCATTCCCAGTCAATAATGTGATTGCTTCTATACGCAAGTTGGCAGTCATCCAATAAAACCTTCAGATCTATGATGACAATGCTGTAGTGTCGCATTTTTCCATTCATTGCCATTGATATTTGGTGGTAAGAACATACTCCCACTTTTAATAGACATTGTTTTTTAAGAATGAACTGAATTTTTAGTTCACTTGAAAAAAATTGTATCTAAATTTTTAGTTCATTTGAAAAAAACTGTATCTATTAAAAGCTGCAGGAGGGAGTTAGTTATTTGAAATATACTGTTTCCTTCTTTTTTTTCTGTTTAACAAGCTGCACGCGCAACGCAAAAGCACGTGCTACGATCCTAGCGTATACAAAAGTATTGTTGTAGTTGTCTTTTACTCAAAAAAAATTGTAATTATTCCCTTCATAGGGGAACCCGACTACTCATACTATGCCCTTCCATGAAACTAATGTTTATGACCACAACTTTTCTTCAATGCTTTTATCATAGCTCATTATATTAACTTCGACTCGTATCTAATACTCACTCCATTCCAAAATATTATGTACATTTAAAAATATTCACTATTCCAAAATATTGTGTACATTTTGCCGAATCACGTGACTTCCTCTTTCCAAAATTGGAGAAGACTTGAAGGATTGACTTAAACTTGGTTCGTGAACAAGCATACGAGTTGGACGGGATATGAGGGAGAAGAATTCATGTGACTTCATTGTGGGCTTCATAGTCCAATAAAAATGAGAATTTTCTCAAATGTACATAGTATTTTGGAACGGAGGGAATAATTCTTTTGATTAGTACAATGCAACGGGGCATGTGAATAACTCAATATACACGGAATGCACATGCCAAAATAAAAAATTTATAAATGGTAGTGTGGAGCCCACATGTCTAATTGGTTATGCTATGTGAGCCCTACCACTAAAACCTTGGCAGGCCTACCGTAACTCTGCGAACGAAGTACTCCTTGATGGTCCATCATTGCAAGGCTATCTTTGCTCTTTCACAACCAAAAGCACAGACGCGCCGGGAACTTTTTTTTCTATACAAGCAGTAGAGGCTAATAAATTTAGCTTAATTTTAAATAGAGATAAGGGAGTACATACTAAATATTGGGGTGTTTGTGTGATTGCTAAAACACGCTTCACAAAGCAAAGGTCTTAAGTTTGAACCCCACTCTTGGCGACATACGCAATTATACCCCAATTTACCTTATAAGGGCACAAACGCCTGTCGTTCTCCTTGGGATGCGTATGGTTAGCAATAAAAGAAAAGAAAATGAAAATATCTAAAAAAATTCTTTTTCAAGTGGTTGGTTAACAAAAAATAAATTACTCCCTCCGTTCGGAATTATTATCACTGAAAAGATTTTCAAAATGAACTAATTCATTCTAAAACTCCTTATGGTGATAATAATTCCATACGGAGGGAATAACAACTAAAAGCATGTTTTCCCTCCTGTTGGCCCCAGAGAAATGTCTTTATTCTCTTCTGTACAACTCCACATTCCAGTACAAATACATTCAGTATTCCAGTGGTCCACATATGTCAAGAACTTGGAAATTTAAATTTTAATAAAAGATAACTCAACTGATTGATTATGTTGTATAAGCAAAGCCCAAATGTCTGTCAAGGGAAATTATTAGATTCAGGAAACGCATAAATACGTAAAGAGCCTGCTTGCTCTCTTCACATATTTACAGGAAATGCCATTAAGTGATTTATGCGGAAGGTAAACCCTAAATTCTCCTAATTCTGTTAAAAGCAAATACCCTAAATTTTCCCAAATTTTGCTACAGCTACTAGCAGAATTTGCAACCAAACACAGTCATGTTAATTAATGTTCTAAACAACCCAAAACAAAAGAATCAAATTTTCTTTTTCTGTGTTTTTATATTTCACAAATCATAATCATAATCTGTCACGCCCCAAAATTCCCGACCTCGATCAGAGCGCGGAAGCAACCAATTATAGACAGTCAAGAGGCCAGAAAATTGACGTGTGACCGAATACTCGATTGATCTCATTATGTTTTGCCACAATGAAAGATGCAGGGTCATCATGACTGACCATATTCAGATATGGAATCTTAATATAACATTGCCAATATAAAGAGATAATCTACTTAGTCTATTACAACAGATAAAGTAATAATAATCAAATCCAAGATAATTAAGTTCTTGGCACACCAAGCCGAACAATCAATAAAAGTCAAATCATAAATCAAATAATAAAAGTCTTCTACTCTAAGCTTCTGCCACCCATAGCAACTCCAGTTTTCTTCACCTGTCCTGCCTCACTCTCTTTTAATGCCTGCATCAGAGGATGCATGAGTATTCCGAAGAAATATTCAGTAGGATGCAAAACAAAGAAAAGGAATAGAAAATAAGACATAATATTCTCGAAAAGAATTTCAATATTCAACATAATCAGGATTTAGAAATACAGAGTTTACCTTACCTGAATAGTAATCATACTCAAGGACAATACCAATTCAATGTATGGATAAAATAAATAACAATTCAAGAACGATCATCGCATAAGGAGAAAACAATCAATAAGCTATGACTCCAAACATCCATAGTGTAAGGAGATTTCAATTTCTGCTCTCAGATCTATCCACTTCCCATGTGGATAATTACCAGAACATCCTAGAGGTTCTTTCTTTAGAACCCTGCCATGCGTCTAGGGATGCTGGCCCCATCGGTACTTACGACACAATGGGCGGAGACTACAAACCTTCTGTAATATCATACAGTCTAAAACGTATGTGTGCCTTCATAGGCTAAACTACATAGGTTCAATATAAATCGAAAATCACCATGGATCTAGCAATGGCTCGTGAGTATACTATGGTTCCACCTCGGAGAGTTTCTAATAAGAACTCTTACTGGAAGAAACAGTTTACAGGGAATTGAATGGTAACTCACAACTACAGAGGTTGTATCAAATAACTCAAAATTTTCATCTTTCAAGGTTTGACTCACATAGGAGTACCAATGAGATTTCCATATCTCAATCAGGAATTGACTCATCAGAGGAGTGATAAAAGACTTGTTCAATCTCGATCATCAACTGACTCATAAGAGATATTTCAACAGATTACACTTCATCGAATATTTTCACTGTGCGTAGCCCTAAATAGGAATTCCCAACACCACTGGTTAAAGAATGAAATTGTCTCAAAGTAGACGAGACACTAGGGTCCGAGAGTTCAAACTTTAGCTAGAACTTTAACGACTCAAACGGTATGCAAAGGATTCAAATAAGCAGGACACTATTTCGCTTACGATGACTCAACCCAAATCACTTTCCCCAAGAGAATTATTCTTACTGTAGTCTTTAATATTCATGCCGTCCCACATTCATTAAGTTTTGACATAATTATAACTTATCATCTAATCAGGTATTAAATAAGTAGTAGTATTTAAAACCCTAATTTTGTGTACTGTTATTTGCATAACAGTCCACTTCCGACACTTACTACAATTTTACACTCCAAATTACATTTTATAATTTTTATTGTGAATAGCCCTACGAGAATCGTTTCCAACCCAATAAACGGTATATTTTTTTGATTTTTCTACAATTAGGTATGACTTTTTGAGTACTGCTCATTGGTACAGAAACAGTTCTGGCTGAGAGATACATTCTTAATCTAATCTGCTTAATTATGCTAAATACATTATACTCTATATAAGATCATCTTACTAATCATAATTACCTAATCCCTAAGTATGACACATAATCTTTATGGTTCTAAAATTAGTTATTCCTTCCCATCTTAAAATACATCTTAGGGGCCGTTTGGTTCGTGATTAATCCAAAATATCCACAGTGAAAAATCCACTTTTACTATTCATTTCTAGATTTTTCACTGTGGATGCCTGAAACACGTCCTGAGGTGTTTCAGCTGAAAGTAAAAAAAAATAGAAAATGAATAGTG
This sequence comes from Houttuynia cordata, assembly GCA_039654745.1. NCBI lineage: Eukaryota > Viridiplantae > Streptophyta > Magnoliopsida > Piperales > Saururaceae > Houttuynia > Houttuynia cordata. Next base: position 44,413,092 of record CM077504.1, on the reverse strand, counting down.
AAGTAAAACATCCACTGTGGATGTTTTGTTTTTTATCATGCCCCAAAACGGCCCCTTATTCTCATAAAACTATTTATACAATTAGTATCTCAATAACATACACATTACCCAAATAGGACAACCAATCCTGGACAGAATTATGATGTAGGAATTCAATGACAGATCACAAAAAGAAAGACTTTTTATGAATCAAAAGTCATGACACCAGATTCAACATGAGTCATAATGATAGATCACAATCCTCATCGTTTTATCATTACTTACCCTTCTCAGTGGATACCTAATTTAGGACTTACCTTAAATAGACCAAATAATGCGACAATAATATCAAGACAGAACTTGACAAGATCATGAAAAGCATCATACTGAGTCACTTAAGAGATGAATGACAAGGGGAAACCCTTCTAAGTACTAGAATGGCTCATGAATGTAAAGATGCATCATACTCAAAACGATTTCTCTTATAGAGTGATCATCAACAACGACGATATGAATAAGAAGTCACAAGATCATTCATGCATCAATTAAGAATCATCAAATAACGAATATTCATATAAGAAGTGAGGAGAAAAACCATCCTGCCACTTAAATGATGAGTTACTCTAGTCCTCGCGTAATGCTCTGCTTCCTCTTCGCGAAACCGCCTTGCTCCGTGGATCGAACGCGGACAACACTTTCTGATCGAACAAAGGAAAAAGAGAAACACCAAACTCTAAGTAGCTGGGCATTCAAGTGCATGGAACAGTCCTCTCTTATAGATTTTTATAGAGAAATCCTAATACAACTAGGAAATCTCCTCCTAAATCTCTTTCCCCATTAGATACACTAACTTTTAATCTCCACCATTGATCCAAAACTACCTCCTAGCCATCTAGGACGCTCTCCCATTAAGCTTCCTTGATTAGGTAGAATTACAACTAAAAAAGATCCCGAAATCATCAAAAATCAGAAACTGCTTTTGCTGGTGCGATCAATCACGAGGCTCAGCGATCGATCGCTGCCCAAAATTCGCAATATTACAGTACTTACAATTGATCGTTCGCAAAGCGATCGATCGCGGTACAAAACTGCAAATCACAGTAAAAACGATTGATCATCACACAAGGTGATCGATCACGGCACGGAAATTTCAACTTCTAGTAAAAATAATCGATCGTCACACAAGGTGATCGATCGCGTCTGCCTTAATCTCGATTACAAAACTGACCCGATCGATCGCGTCACTTCTGGCGATCGATCGTGTACAAAATTTTCACACAATCACTACTTCTTATTCTGAATTCCAAATTTTACAAAATTGGTGGCGATGGAAAGCTTACCTCAAGTACTTCAACATCAGCTCTCGCCTTCTCATCGATCAATAAACTTGCAATAAAGATTCAAATTTTTTGAGTATTACATAATCATAATCATAATTATAATTATAATTAAGTAGCGTCTTTTCCTAACTATTTGGGGTCGGCAACATGGATCTTACTCCTCCATTCAGGCTTGTTTTGGGCTACCTCTTTTGTAAGAGATAGTAAAGTAAAAAAAATTATTAACTCCATCCAAGTTCTCTTAGGTCTCCCTCTCCCTCTTTTAGCATTGTTTACATGCATCACTTCTAATATTCTCACTGGAGCATCTATTGTCTTCTTTGTATATGCCCGTACCAACGCAACTTACATTCTCTCAGCTTCTCCCTTAAAAGAGCTATCCCTAAACTCTCATGAATATATTTATTTTTAATCATATCTCTCCTAGTTATCACACTCATCCACCTTAACATTCTCATTTCGGCTACATTCAACTTATCTATATGACTTCATTTTGGTGCCCAACACTCTACTCTATAGAGTAATGCAGGCCTAATGGCTGTCTTATAGAACTTGCCTTTAAGATCCATAGAGATTGACGGAGTCTTTATAGTCGATTGTCAACCTGACGCCAACCCTCCTCATTTTCTCCGGATTTGGGACCGGGTATTATGAGACAAAATGGCAAAGTTGTTTTTGTATTTCACAAATCACAAATAAATATTTGACATACGCATTAATACCATATCATATAATTAAATAATAATCAATCTCATTTAGACAAACAACAAAGTCTGTTCAATAAAATTAGTAGGAGAACTAATTACATACAAGTTTTGATAAATCAATCACATAATTTTTAATCAAACAGCCATGCAAGCTGGCCTTCCCAAACTTATTGTGATCTTCCGTTTCCTTGTCAACTCCACTCTCCTCAAGTACTCTACTGAATCATCTTCACCATTTTCCTCCAAAGTTCATACAGAGTCATCTTCCCCATCATCAATTCATCATCATCTTCATCTTCTGGCGTACTTTCCATAATATCAATAACCCCGTGCTCCTGGATTGAGCCACCACCCTTTGAACGGCTAGGATCAACCATAGTTTCATGATCAGCAGCATCGCTTTCTTGATCAGACGATTGAAGGAAAGGTCGTCTTGAAGCATCTCAACCGTCCATCTATACTCTGCGTCTCGAACAAAGCAGCGGGTGAGGAAATCCTTGAATGAGTCGGACAAGTCCGAGGGGACGTCCGGGTACTCTTTCTTGGACGCGATTCGGACAAGGAGGTTTCTGGCCTCCCCCCCCGCGACCCAGCGGACAGCCGTTGGATCGAGAGCCAAAAGAACAGTTCAATCAAGGGAAAAAGCGGATTATCCAACTCTCATGCAGCATGCCCCGGGCATCTCACCTTGGCGAATTTTGCTGTGTACAAGCCCAAACGGATCTCTTACCTGGATATAGATCAATATGATATAGTTAAATACTCCCCTGTCCCATATTAATTGCCTCACTAGGAAATGAAAAATGAAGTAATTTTAGTTCATTTTGGATTTCCTTTCATGACATTAAGGTCAATAATCGATAATATTTGATGATCTGTAAGGAAGAAGAGCATGAAAAATTGAAAATGGTGATACGTCAATACATCCAAGGGTATATCCGTACATGTCAAATTACTTGCCGGGATGAAGAATGGATAAGCGCCAGGGTTGGGCTCCCTCTCCACCCTTCATGTTTTGCTGGGAGCCTTGGGTCCAGGGCCTGTGGGTTGGAGGCTTTTAATTTGTTTTGTTGGCTCGAGGAGGGAACAGGATCCTGTGGTGAAGCTTCACCAGCGAGGCCGCTGGTGAAGTTTCACCAGCCGTCGATTGTACGGAATCGACGGCGTACACGGAAACCGTGTGCGCTCGGCCAAAAGACGCGCTTTTGGCTGAGCGCACATCATGCCCGTGTGCGCCGTCGATTCCGTACGATCGACGGCTGGTGAAGCTTCACCAGCGGCCTCGCTGGTGAAGCTTCACCACAGGATCCGGACTCCTCGAGGAGGGCTAGGCCGTCACACGATCAGTACTCGAAAAATACCAGACTCTTGATTTCCTTAGCCAAAGAAGAAAGAAGGCCCTGGCCATTTTCAATAGTGATGTACTATATATTGGCTCCATCTTGAATACCCACAAACAACTCTATTGATATTACCTGCTGCGGAACACCCCACCCTCATCAGCATTCAGCAGAGCACCCCCATCCGGTCAAACTCCACAGTAGAAAATAAAGTTGTTAATCCCATCAACATTAGCTGTAACTTTCCAAGATTGAACCTAGAAATGGATGCAAAACCAAAATTTGCCAAAGAGGGCACTGAGGCTCGCCATAACAAAAAGGTGCTATCAGTGCATGGAGGATTTTGCATGCACCATGGAGAGTCAACTGTCTAGTGATAGGAAACAGGATCCACGGTAGGTTCATATTTGGCAAAGATAATCAGCAAAGCCTTCCTGCCTCCTACCACTCAGCCTCTTTACATTCCAACAGCCCCTCAACTCCTCTCAGCATTTTTTATCTTCTATTCCTTGATACAACTACATACCAATGTTCGTGCAGATTATATAAACAACACCCACCAACAACAGCATCACTTGGATATTTTCTTAGCAAAAGACCAGGCAATGGCCATGGACGCGAGAGAGAGCCAGGAGGATGTGGAGAAGAAGAGGGTGAGGGACTAGGAGAATGAGTTCAGCATAGAGGAGGTCTTCGAGGCCTTGATCGTGCCCACATGGAGGGAGCAGCTGACCTTCCGGTCCTTTGTGATGAGCCTTGTGCCTGGGGGTGTTCTTCAGCTTCATTGTCATGAAGCTCAACCTCACCACCACTATCATATCCTCCCTTCATGTCGCTACCGGCTTCCTTGGCTTCTTCTTCGTCAAGATCTGGACCACTCTATCAAAGAAGTCCAGTCTCCTCAAGCAGCCGTTCACACGCCAGGAGAACACTGTCATTCAAACTTGTGTATGTTATGTTGGTGTTTATCCCACATTGGTTATGAAATGGTTGATGGTCATTTATAATTGTCGGGAAAGTTTCACTATGTAAGCCAATTTTTTTTTTTTGGAGTGAAAGAGGTCAAGACCACCCAACACTAGTATTAAAGTCCAGGACCAAATAGTCCAAGGGAGAAATTGGGTATGCCTAAACTTAAGGCCCGATGTATGAGGGGCGGTTGTGAGAGGGGTTGGTGGTCACTTTATAAGCGCGGGAAAACCTCACCCATTGAGCTAGCTTTTGGGGTGAGAGAGGCCAAATACTACCCAACATGTTCAGTGTCAATTTTATAAAAACCAAGCATATTTATTTATATTAATTCAAATTTTTTCTTCTTTATATCTTTTTGCCCAAAGAAGTCAGCCTTTCTCTTATTCCCTCATCTGATTGATCTTGTTATCAAGAACAAAAAAATGCTTCTCTGGCCTCAGCTTCAGTTGTAAATAACATCCAAAAGCCATCTTTGGATATTTGTTCATACAGATACCAGCATAATCTTACATATTCATGTTCCTCAATGGCTGAGAAATTTGTTATGTCTTTATGTTATATGACAGAATATTGTGGGTCTAATTGGGCTTGCGGATGGATAAATTTTGTTTTTAGAATTTCTACTACCAGGTTTTTTCTGATGGGCCTTAGTTCAGAGAATCAAGTTAATTTCTCATCTTATCTTTTTTATTGGTCTTTCTTTATATTTAACAAACTCTAAAAATGTTCATGCCCATTAAATAATTTGCTTTCCATTCATATATATGCATTAAATTACAATCGAGCTAATTAAGAATCAATTAAATGCAGCCAACAAGTATGATTTCCTGCGGTACAGGTGGTTTTGGGAGCCACATACTGGGTATGAGCCAGAAGATTGCAACTAAGGCTGGAGAAGGTGATACCCCCGTTAATGTCAAGGATCCTTCTCCCAGATGGCTGATTGGATTCACGTTTGCTGTGGCCTGTGAGCTTTGTTGGGCTCTTCTCCCTTGTTGCTTTGAGATAGGTGCATGCATGAGTAATCTTGTTCTAAATTAATTCCACCTCATTAAGTCCTGCTGAATTAGTGTGTAACAAACCACGCAATTGTCATCTAAGGTGACATCTGCCAGGGCAGATATCGATTTTAGTCAATCGCTAAATTTGAGAACTGGCATGCCATTGACATGGGTGCATTTGTTTGCTGAAAGATGAAAAATCGTCAAGGTGAAAGAAGTACAAAAGCTTTTAGTGTGAAAATTTTTTAGGCCTGAAACGTACTTTTAAGGTGCATTTATTTTAAATTATCCAAACATATTTCTTTTTTTACAAAGTTTTTGTACTTCTTTCACCTTGACGATTTTTCATCTTTCAACAACCAAACACACCCCTTCGATGACACCTTGCCACCTACCTTCAATTATGTATCTGTCACCCCTTCGATGACCAGTCAAAACCAACTCGGTTTGAGCACGGTTTGAAAGGAGAGCAGGAGTACTGTTGTACTTTGTAACCCAATTCGCAGAGGAAAGGTAGCAGCGAGTGAGGAGCATCCAAGGCTCCTTCCGGGCGGCGCAGGGCCAACGCCGGGGTCATCGACATCGGTGAGGTCGAAGGTGTTGGAAGTGGAAGCGAGGATGATGCAGTCGATGAAGCACTAGAGCAGATACAGCAACATGTCTCCACCTTTGTCTTTGACTGCCATGACTTGATCCAGCAGATTGAGACACACTACTATGTTGCACGCCTTATCCAAGACTCCCTCCAGTGTGCTATCTACAATTCTGATGAGTCGAACGCCTACCTCATTGGAGTGGAGTACATCGTCTGGGATCACCTCTTTGATGGCTTCATTCTGGTTTTAACAGAATGAAAGGGTATCAGTGACCTCGGCAAGCTTCGACGACTCCAACAACCTTCGATGGGCGGCGAACCGGCGTCGGCTTGCATGCGAGGTAGGATCCCATACCCTTTATCAATTTTTAATTTGTCATTTCTTTCCTCCCGCCGACGGAAGCGATGACGGCGGTGGCAGTAAGCCAGAGATGGGGAGCGGGTGACCATCATCGAAGGGTCGCAGCAACGGTGCCGGCGGAAGCGCCACAGCCCATCTCCGTCAACATTTCTGCCCGGACCACGGGCAGGTGGCGAAGAGGATGAAGAAGGGAGAACAGGAGCCGAAAATGGGCCATGAAGCTCCAGGACGACGGAGGAACTGTCGTTGGCCGGAAAAGCCACCATCTTGGTGGCGAGCAGCCGCGACAGAAGTCGCTAGCACTCAAGCCGCCAACTGATTCAAGTCAAAAAGGAGGAGAGGCGGGACCGCTATGCGTCGAGGGGCCCAACGTCGCTGTCGTTGTGGCGACCCACCGTCGGAGAAGTCAGGCCGGCGGCCACAGGCCGCCGGGAGTAGGGGTGCAACTTTTGCGGGCCGGCCCGCAAGCCCGACCCGGCCCGGCCCGTAAAACTACGGGTATGGGCCGGGATTTTAAGGTACAGGGTCGGGCCGGGCCGCAAAATTTTAAGCCCCCAAATTTCGGGCCGGGCTTGGGCCCAAATTAAAAAACCGGCCCGGAAGCCCGTAGCCCATTATGCCCATATACCATTACCATTTACCATTTACCATTTACCAAAATAAAAAAAACCTACCCACTTATCAGTCGCCCCTCGTCGTCGGCGGCCGCCGTTGCGCCCCACGCCTTCTCGCCTCTTCGCCCGGCCACCTTCGCGCATGTCGGCCGCCTTCTCGCCTCTTTGAGGCTCTGCCTTGCGCCCCCCTCGCCCGTCGGCCGCCTCTTCGCGGCTCTGCCTTGCGGCCCCCTCGCCGCCGTCGCGCCCCTCGCCTTCTCGCCTCTTCGCCCGGCCACCTTCGAGCCCGTCGGCCGCCTTCTCGCCTCTTCGCGGCTCTGCCTTGCGACCCCCTCGCCTGTCGGCCACCTTCTCGCCTCTTCGCAGCTCTGCCTTGCGGCCCCCTCGCCGCCGTCATGCCCCTCGTCTTCTCGCCTCTTCGCCCAGCCACCTTCGTGCCCGTAGGCCGCCTTCTCGCCTCTTCGTGGCTCTGCCTTGCGACCCCCTCGCCCGTCGGCCGCCTTCTCGCCTCTTCGCGGCTCTGCCTTGCGAGTTGTGGCCGCCTTCGCGGCTCTGCCTTGCGAGTTGCAGCTACCTTTGCGGCTCTGCCTTGCGGCCCCCTCGCCCGTCAGCCGCCTTCTCGCCTCTTCGCGGCTTAAAGATATGGACTTTACCACCTCCAGGTTCCATTATCGCCCTGCCACTGCCAGTAGAGATTTTCTGTTTTATCTTTTGCAGGGTCTCTAGCAGAAGTGAATCACTTCATCGGCATTCGTCAGGAAGGGGTATTTGTTTCATACTCCTTATAATTTATTTGTTGGTTACATGTTCATCTAATTTAGTTAGTAAAAATGTCTAATTTTGAGCCTTTTGACCACTGTGAATTTTTTACCAACACACGCCGAGCATCGACCACACAGGCCAGTTCTTCCACACCTGCTAGTTCTTCCACACATGTCAGTTCGATTCCCACCACCCCACCTGTTATTTCCCCTAGTGTTACACCTCCTCCTCTCCCAACCCTTCCAAATTCAGGAGAATTTAGATCCAAAGGTAGGAAGAAACGGGCTAGAGGTGAATCACATGTTTGGACCCATTTCAAGAAAGTTTTTGATCAAAATGGAAAAAGATGTGCAGCCATATGTAATTATTGCAAAGAACAGTTGGTTGCAGAGGGAGATGATGGCACATCTCATCTTTCTAGGCACCTTGTGAATAATACTTGTAAGAAAGCACCTATGTTTTCCAAATAATTTTATTGTTTTCAAAAGTAAATGTTTAACTGTTTTAAAAAAAGTTTTAACTCCGCCATGGCCGGTCCCAGGCCCGGATGAGAAAGGAGGAGGGAAAACTTATGGAGATTCTCCCAAGGTACTTTCTGATTTTTTGCATGCAGTTATTTCTTTCTTTTTTTTTTAATTCACTTTGGTTACTTGAGGCTTGTGGGATTTCTTATGGTCTTTTGATGCATACAGGAGTCACGAGCTAGAACCTTATCACAGTTCACAAGAACATTTTCCCATAGACAACTGGTTTCCAAGCACAATACAAGCACCAGGTCAATCCTTACTCTCAACTGGTTTAACTATTTTTTGTGTTACTTATGGCATGAACTGAGACACATATAGTTTATGTCACACTGTGTCAACAACTACCCTTAGTTGTCAACAATAATGGTGCTTTGAAATTTATGAAGGCAATTGGTGCATGAGGACTTAAGGGTGGATTGAAAGGCCCGAAAGCCCGCAGCCCGACCCTAAGCCCGCTTAGGGATAGGGCCGGGCCGGATTTTTGGAATTGCCTTAGGGCTCGGGCCGGGCTCGGGCCGAGGTTCTAGTTGTTAGGGCTCGGGCCGGGCCAACCTCCGGCCCGTAATAGCCCGACCCGGTTGCACCCCTAGCCGGGAGCTGCTGGACTGGTCAGGCATGCTGTGAGGAAGACGACTGGTTCAGATCTGAACCGGTCAAACTGTGAACTAAAATAAATCCATGAACCAAACCCGGTTCGGAGTGAACTGTCGGTAGACACTCACCGACAGCTGACAGTAGCCCTTGCCCGTTCGTGTATTTCTGAGCAGCATGGTACATACAGAGCCAGTTTGGTACATAGGCTCCTGTTATTGATTTTGGGCTGTTTAATAAATAATTTCAAACCCTAATTGGCATGTTATTAGTATATGTTTGTGTTTTTATATCTAAGGGCATTTATCCGTGATATTATGCTGACTGATAGCACATGACTTAAATGATAGGAAAAACCCGACTAATAAACCTAGATGGTTTAGAGACATAATCATTTTATGAAAGATAATAAAATGAGGACTTGAGGGCCGAGCTTGAGGGTTGGGAAGAACCTAATCAAGATAAAGACTAAAATGCCCTGGGATTGGGAGTCTGTGTATGAGTGTGAGTGACTTCCGATCAAGCGACCGAATGACTGTTAAGTCAAAGGTCAGGCTATCTGTTGAGCTATTAAGCCAACAGTTGTGAATGGTAAGTTATGGTTTCATACTAGTAATACTGTGATACCTATTAAGGATCACAAGGAATAGATTGGGGTGGTGTTGCATCTTTCGACTGGTGGAAGCTCTGCCATTTGTATCTCTCTATGGATTTTAGAGAGCATTCACATCTTCCGACTGGTGGAAGCTCTGTGTCATGGTACCTAATAAGGACCAACGTCTATTGGCCAGGCTTAAGCTGTTATATCTCTCTATGGATTTTAGAGAGAACAATGATATGTTATTTTGGCACATGTTTGCATCTTTCTATGGATTTTAGAGAGAGCATTACATATTCTATTGGCCAGGCTTAAGCTGTTACGTCTTCTCTATGGATTTTAGAGAGAGCGTGCTTATTCTCTATAGATTTTAGAGAAAGCTTTTGCATCTTCCCAAGTGGAAGCTCTGCACACATCCTGAGCCTTGGTTGCCAGGTGGTTTAGTGTGCACAACATTGGAGACGTTAGTATCCTAGAAGGCTGCGTTTCCCGATCCACATCGAGTCTAGGAGCTGCTGTGGAGCCAGACCCTTCCGACGGTCATACCTTTTAAGGTAAGGAATGGGTGAGGCAGTCACCCTTGAGAGATTCAGAGCGTGCCGTGATTATCGGTATTAACCGGAGTGATAGTCAGGGTGTTTCGTGCTGTCTGTCATGTAGGTATGATATTCAGTGAGTCTGTCTATGGGACAAAGACTTAATTGTTGAACTTGAACTTGGGAAGCAATAAAAGACTTGCTTGAAAGATTAATAAAAGATTCAAGTAGAATCCTATAATAGGTTGCATAATATGTTAATGCAAATCCTAATTTGTTGTAATGTTGATGACTGTGTTAAGGTATCCCACTGAGTATTTTTATACTCAGCATCCTTATGTGATGTAGGTGCTGCTGTGGAGAATTGACTTCACATGCACTTGGGAGCTAGGTGGTGAGGACGATCAGATTGCTGAGTATATCTCCTATTCGGGTTTGTTCTAGCCCTTGTATTAAGGCGTGAGTGCCGACTATTTCTGGTTTGTTTTAAGATGGATGACAGATTTGCACTTAGAGGACTTGCTTTGGTTTAATCGACTTTGCATCTTGTATTAATATATATATATATATATGGTTTTGTATCCATATTTATGAACCCCAGTTATCATGGCCTAGATGCTTAGTCGAAAATTTTTCAACCAATGATTTATCGCTTAGAGGAACAATCCTCGAGTTTTCCGCTACCACTCTGATTTAAAAATGGTTTTTAAAACCCGGGCCGTGACATAGTGTGCTCTCTTGGGACTATAGCCAGTTCATTAAGATAAGAACTTATATAAGGATGTGGTACTGGAAGTGGCTTAAATCTTAGATACAAATCTTTATTAACAAACATATATTATGACCACTAAATATAGATAATGATCAACTAATGATCATCAGGTACAGGCTGAGTTATCCTCGTGGAACGGCAACTGCCCTCCTCATCAATAGCTTCTACATCCCTGCCGGAGCAAAACTAGCCAAGTAAATTCTTTTTTGTGCCTCTTCTATCTTGGCTCTTAAGCTGTGACAACCATTAATGTACATGTCTACTTATTGATATTTTTCTCTGAACCAGAGAGCAACTCACTGTACTTTTTCGTACCTTTGGAGGAAGCTTCCTCTGGGCTTTCTTTCAGTGGTTCTTCACTGCTGGCGACGATTGCGGTTTCAGCAGTTTTCCAACTTCCGGCCTCAAGGCGTACGCTAATGAAATAACTACTCTGCCTACGACTAAAATTGCCTGATTCTCTTTTACCAAACAAACACATTAAGCAGCTGCCTAATTCTCACCCAAGCATTGTTCTTATGTGAAAAGCTGTGTCACTTTTGCAGATTCTATTTTGATTTCTCAGCTACCTATATTGGTGTGGGCATGATCTGCCCTTACATCATCAACATCTCCATGCTTCTTGGATCAATAATATCCTGGGGAATCATGTGGCCCCTCATTGAGAAAAAGAAAGGCGACTGGTACAAAGCATGCCTTCTACCAATTTACATGGCATCCCCTCCAGCAGCAGCTTATGACATTCATTTTTCTGAATTATATAACGGTGGTGGTGTTCAATGTTTGTTAGAGTCAAAAGAGTTATCATAAGTTTGGTCAGTATTCGTTACTTGTTTTCATTACCATTGCTTCCACCTTGGGCGACGGCCTCTACCACCTTGTTGTTGTGGTCATCAAGTCCATCCTCGAGATGAGCAGGAGGTCTGCTACAAAGAGAGACTCATCTGCGTCCACATTTGCTGACAGAAACATGCTTGATACTAATGACCTCAGCTATGAAGACCAAAAGCGCACTGAAGTCTTCCTCAAAGGACAAATCCCCAACTGGGTTGCCTTGGGAGGCTATGTAGGACCGGCCATCATCTCCATCATCACAATTCCATTAATCTTCCCCCAATTAAACTGGTATCAACGTACTAGTGACATACATCTTCGTCCCTGTCATGGCCTTCTGCAACTCCTATAAAAATGGTCTCACTGACTGGTTCCCCGCCTCCAGCTATGGCAAGCTGGCCATCTTCATCTTTGGTTCATGGGTGGGCATGTCCCATGGAGGCGTTCTTGCCGGCCTCGCCGCCTGCGGTGTCATGATGAGCATTGTCTCCACTGCTTCTGATCTCATGCAGGACTTTAAGACTGACTACCTCACCCTCGCCTCACCGCTCTCCATGTTGGTCAGACAAGTCATCGGCACTGCAAGGGGCTGTGTCATTGCCCCTTGTGTCTTTGGATCTCCTACAAGGCCTTCCCCCTTGATGATGCAGATAGTGCCTACCCTACCCCCTGTGCCACTGTTTACAAAGGAATTGCACTTCTAGGAGTTGAGGGACTCTCGTCTTTCCCAAAGAACTGCCTCGCTCTGCCTCATTTTCTTTTTATTGCCATTTGCCATGAACCTCCTGAGGGAGCTCTTGAAGTGGCTTATAACATGAAAGCTTACAAGTTTGTCCCAAGTGCCACGGCAATGACCATTCCATTCTACCTCGGTTCCTATTTCGTCATTGACATGTGCAAGGGGAGTTTGATTATGTTCGTATGGGAGAAGAAGAACATGATGCACGCGCAAGCTTTTGCTCCCGCTGTTGCATCTGGGCTGATTTGCGGGGATGGTATTTGGCCTCTACTATTAGAGCATTTGCTCTTTTGTCCAAATATTTAGTAGGATACCTTGTTATTAATAAATGATAGTTTAGTCAATATTTATATAATCTTATTTTTTATTGGTCAGCCCTTCACTTAAGTGAGAGCATATGAGTCTTTTTTTTGTAAATGGCATCCCTAGGTCTATTAGAGATTGGAGGTCTATTAGAGATTGGACGACATGCACTTTTAGTTGTATTCTTCTCTTTTCATTATTCAGTAGAGAGTTTATTTCCTTTTTTTGAAGTTCTTTAATTCTATCATGGTATCGCACCCACATATTTGAATTTGCTTGTTTTTTATCTGAATCGGCAGTTTGTTGAGAGGCCGACAAGAATTTGTTTTGCGGGGTACTGTTTATAGACATTGTTCACTGGTAACTGTTTATCATCACTGTTTACTGCAATTATCCATTAATACTGTTCACCGCAACCGTCCATCGGTGCCATTCGTGGTTACTATTCATGGGTAGTGTTCATCGTTGAGGCCTCCTATTGGTTTTTGGTCGCACATCTATTGGTTATAAGTATGAGTTCGGCCCATATTACATAACCTAATTGTTTGAGGAGTCGGCCCTCTCGTGTGGTGCATGGACACGTAGAGTGTGCTAGTCTCTGTGGGCCCGATGGGGTCCACACAATATAGAAGAGACACCTAGTTGGACTATTTCAAAGAGTAATGGGTGTAAGCAGTTATGGAAAATTAATAAGAGATTTAGTGGGTTGTTTGGGAAGCCCTAACTAACCCAAATAAATATGAGAAAAGGGGAGAACGTGAATAGTGCTTTTTGGGGATGCTCAACGGCTAGTTCATCTTCCCAATTTCTCCTGGGACGCTCTCTCTTCCTCTTGGCTCGCATGCTCTCTCATCTTAATGTATTTGGATCGGTAGAATCTTATTCGACGAGAAGAAAGAAATCTCTATCTCGTGAGGAGAATAGAGATCCTTGTCCATGCATCCAGAGATTATGAGAAGTTCAAACTGGAGTATGCTAGAGCAAGGACCACCATGTTGACATTTATGGAGCCAAATATTGAAATATTTTTTGAGAAGCATGCCACTGTAAAAGAAATGTATGAGGCTATTGAGAGAAGGTATGGAGAGCATACTGAGGCTCACATCAGGTTGCTACACACTCGCTACACTAATATGAGGATGGAGGAAGACAAAAAAGTGATTGAGCACATTAATGTCATGACTATTGTTTCTAGTGAGTTGGAGATGCTTGGTGATCCTATTTCTCTGGGGTCCAAGTATTTACCATCCTAACTAGTCTTCCTCCATCATGGGAGTCTATTGTGGTAGCTTTGAACATGAGTGATAAAAAACTCACTGTGGATGACCTTACTGCCAAACTGGGCTTACAGCAGGAAAGACGAGACCACGTGAGAGCTTCTAATGCATCTGTCAATCTTGCTCATTTTGGCAACAAAAAGGGTGGATCCTATGTCGGCTCCGCAAGGAAGAATTCCAAGAAAAATGGGAAGAAGCATCAATTTCAGGGAGGTGACAAGGGCAAGGGCAAGAAAAAGGGAGCATGTTTCACTTGTGGCCAAATGGGCCATTTTAGTAGGAACTGTCTGAATGGCCGTCAGGGCAATAAAAAGAAGAAATAGCAAGGTGGGGGAAAGAACATTGTTTGCATGATATCTGAGGCATTGATTGTGAACACTAACACGAGAGGTTGGTGGCTTGATTCGGCTGCAACATGACATGTGGCCATGACCAAGGAATCATTTGCTAATATGAAAGAGATAAATCCTGGAGAGCACAAGATTTACATGGGCAATAATACGTATTGTGACGTGCTTGGGATTGACTCTATTCATATTCCTCTCTCTGGAGGAAATACTCTGGCTCTCACAGATGTCTTGTATGTACCAACTATTAGAAGGAACCTGATTTCAATTCCTCTGCTAACTTAAAAGGGATTTGAAGTTAGGTTCAAGGGTGGCAAGGGAACTGTAGGACAAAAGAATAATATTTTATTTACTGCTTCTTTGATTGATAGCTTATTCAAACTTGATGTAGCTAATGACTTTGCTGCTGATTTTAATAATATGATAGATTCTGAGTATATGGTTTGTGTTGTGAATGATGATGTATTGTTATGGTATTTGCGCTTATGTCATGTTAATGTTAGAAAATTACACCAAATGTTGGGTAGTAGTCTACTACCTAGAATAGGTGATGATTAACGCATTTGTGAAAATTGTATATCTGGTAAAATTACTAGGCTACCTTTTCTTAAAGGTCAATGAGCCATAGACCTTTTAGAGGTCATTCACTCAGATATTTGTGGGCCTATAAACGTTAAGATTTAAAGGGATGACATATTTTATTACGTTTATAGATGACTATTCAAGGTATGGATATGTGTACCTTTTGGCAAGGAAGTTCAATGCCTTAGAGAAATTTAAGGAATTTAAGGCTGAGGTTGAAAACCAATTATGACTGAAAATTAAAGTTCTTAGAATAGACAAAGGTGGTGAGCATACATCTGATTTGTTCAAAGACTATTGTACCAACCAATGGATAGTTCATCAGTATACACTTCCGTACACCCCTCAACAGAATAGTCACTGAAAGACGTAATAGGTTGTTATTGGATATGGTTAGGTCCATGTTAAACCACTATGAACTAGGAGCACAGTTTTGGGGTGAAGCACTAGACACCACTGTTTATGTACTAAACCGACTACCTTCTAAGTCGATCAAATTGACCCCGTATGAGTTATGGACGGGTCGATATCCAAACTTTTCGAACTTGAGAGTACGGGGGTCAAAGGCCCATGTTAGGATGCCTGATCAACTAACAAGCAAGTTGGATCCTAAAACCATAAAATGTAATTTTATAGGTTATTGTCATCATTCTAAATGGTATCGGTTCGTAGTACACCATGATGATGGGACAGTGGGGGTAATTGAGTCTAGGGATGTTTATTTTCTTGAGGAAGATATAGATCTCAAAATTCCTACTCAAAGAGTGGAATTATTTGAAATAGAAAAAGAAAAGGTTACTGTCACTAGTAATGAATAAGTGATAGGTAACACATCCAATGAGGATGTTGAAACTCGTGCATCAAGACAGCATAGACCTTCAATTTTGTTGAAGGATTACTATGCTATGCTTGGTGAAGATAAAATAATGGTAGATGAATTGGTGCTTAATGATCCTATCACTTTTGAGCAGGCTATGAGTAGTCCAGATTCTAAGGAATGGCAGAAGGCTGTTCAAGAGGAAATGAATTCGATCTCAAGAATCTAAGTATATCTCAAGAATCATACATAGAAAGCATGTTGAAATGCTTTGGTGTAATTGGTTAGAAGACCATAGATTCACCCATCTATAAAGGGACAGTTCTGTCTGAGAAAATGACACCTTCATCAGACGATGAGCGTCTTAAGATGAAATATGTGTTATATATGCAGGCTATTGGCCATGAACTGCACTCGACCTGATTTAGCTTTTATTGTGAGCTTTGTGAGTCGATATCAAGCTAACCCAAGTATGCAACACTGGCAGGCTATTAAACGGGTGTTTAGAGACATTTTGGGTACCAAAGATATGAAACTCACATATCAGGCTGAGAATCTGTCATTAGAAGGGTATAGTGATTTAGACTTCAAAGTGCTCTTTAGTCGGGGGGGGGGGGGGGTGAATTGGGCAACCACTTAACAAGTCTCACTCTATTTTACTAATAGATGATGTTAATTTAAATAATCATTCAATGCAACATTCTCTTATTAGTAAGTAATTGAAAACGTAAAAGTGAGAGAGACTTAAGAGGTGGGGAATGTGTGTGCGTGTGTAACAATATGCAAGACGAGCAAACACAAGCAATCACACAAAGATTTATAGTGGTTCACCGCCAAGCAACTCGCTTCAACGAGTACGTCCACTCTCGGAGCACCTAATCCAAGGAACCTCCGACATCCACTAAGTGAGGGCTTTTAGCTCACCCACAACATCATATACTCACCGGTTTTGCTTAGATCATCGGGAACCATACAAGAGTGAATCCACACTCACCATGGGTCATACCAACCCACCTCTCTCTCAAAAGAGTGGTTTGACCCTATGGTCTACACCACAATCTAACACATGTAAAGAAGATATTTCAGAGTATTTACTCTAGGAAGTAGGAGTGACTAGAGTACATATCCTTGAAGGGAGGATGTGTGATATCCTACCTGTTTTGCTCAAACTAGTTTTGAGCTAATGGCCTTCCATTGTCCATCCTTGGATTGAACTAATGATGCTCTGAAATTGTAGAGGCTTTTTGGACAAGGGATTGGTTTCTCTAAGAATTTTTCTATATGATTAAGTGAAACCATGGCCAAAGATACTTTGAACTACTCTCAAGGGTCTAAAGTATGAACCCATTGAATCACTAATGAGGGACCGGAGAGTAGATCAAAGTAACCAAGACCTTTGAGAGGATTTGGAAGTATTTGGTTCAAGGTCAAGTGGGGGTTTTGATTTCTAAAAGGTGATTCTAGATGCTCTAAGAAACTATGATCCAAGATGACTTGAATCTCTTCCTAAGATCTTATAACAAGATCTTGAACCCCTTTAAAAAAAGGAAAGGAAGAATAATCAAGAACATTAAGGCTCTGGAGGACTTGAATCCCTACTTAAGATCTCATAACAAGATCTTGAATCCCTTTTAAAGAAAAGAGAGGAAGAATAATCAAGGACACTCAAGGCTCTCTTATGATTTACAAGAATAATAAGGCCAAGAGGTTTTTGGAGAGATGACTTCCACCCATTTCTCCCAAGGGATGAGTATTTATAGAGGGAAAGGGATGTATGTATTAACTCATCCATGGGTGGATTCCTCATATCCACCCACCCACGGGTGGATACCTCGTATCCACCCACCCATGAGTGGTTCCCTCATGTGGGTTGGATCATATTAACCCATTTGTGGGTGGTTCCTTTGTGGGTTGTGTCATATTAACTTATTTGTAAGTGGTTCGTTTACATAAACACACTCATGAGTGGATTCTCTATATGCACCCATTCACGGGTGGGTTCTCAAGCAATAGATCTTGCAAACCAAGGGGAGAGGGCTTGATGACGCGTCGCCATAAGTCTTGAACTTTTGAGCTTGACCCTTATTGTCTTCATTCTAAGTATTTTGCCTTAAGCACCCATATTTGAGTTTTGTCCATTGATATGTGTCTTCTTCATTCTTGTAGTGGGCTTTTTGAAGTAGCTCTTATCATTCCAAATGATTTGCCTTGAGCACATATCTTTGAGTCTTGTCCATTGATATATGTCTTCTTGGAAGTGGGCTTTTCTTCTTGTAGTGGGCTTTTTAAAGTAGCTCTTATCTTGAGTAGACTTCTTCCTCTTTTAGTGTGAGCTTTCCTTAAACTAGCCTACCACTCTAAGATTCTTACAAATATGTCATCAAATTGACAAACATAATTAGGGAAAATAACTATGACATTAACAAGACTATGCCTGTTGAAAAGATGACAGAAAATCCACTGCCAGTTATGTATTTATGTTTGGTGGCGGCGCCGTAGTGTGGGCTAGTAAGAAGCAAAAGTGTATTACTAAGTCCACTATGGAAGCTGAATTCGTTGCATACAATTTTGCAGCTTCCGAGGTAGTGTAGATTAAGGAGTTTCTAGCTAGGTTGCAGCTAGAACAATGGATTGATGCTCCTGTCTAAATTTATTATAATAATTTGGCAACTGTGTCGACAGTCCATAATGGGGAGATCAGTTCCAGAGCTAAGCACATTAAGGTGCATTACTATTATATATTTGTCATGCTACAACAGAGAAAGTTGATCGTGAGTCATTTTCCTACGCTTGAGATATTGGCTGATCCGTTAACTAAGGCCTTGTCAACGGATCTATTTGTTAAACATGTTCATAGCTTTGGATTACGACAAGACTAGTGCACGAGTCACTGTTGAATCGTAAATATGGGCATTGAACCCATAGTGGGGGATGTTGGTTATAAGTATGGGTTTGGCCCATATTACATAACCTAATTGTTTGAGGAGTTGGCCCTCTCCTGTGGTGCATGGACACATGGAGTGTGTTAGGCCCCGTGGGCCTGGTGGGGTCCACACAATATGGAAGAGACACCTAGTTAGACTATTTCAAAGAGTAATGGGTGTGAGCAGTTATGGAGAAGGGTTGTTTGGGAAGCCCTAACTAACTCAAATAAATATGAGAAAAGGGGAGAACGTGAATAGTGCTTTTTGGGGACGCTCAACGGCTGGTTCATCTTCCCAATTTCTCCTTAGATGCTCTCTCTCCCTCTTGGCTCGCATGCTCTCTCATCTTAATGTATTTAGATCGGTAGAATCCTATTCGATGAGAAGAAGGAAATCTCTATCTCGTGAGGAGAATAGAGATCCTTATCCATGCATTAAAGTCCTTGGTGATCTCCGACAGAATTCATCATTCTTGTGAGTATTCTCTTTGAGGATTGATCGTATGGCACAAAGGCCCGCAGGTTAGTAGTTATTAATCCTCTAAATTTATATTATATGATATGATATAAATTGTCGTTCATATTATTGCTCATATATTTGCATATTTGTGTATTGATTGTGTGTGCAAGAGAAAGAATAAAAAATAGGGACTGGTTTGGAGAATTTGGCATCACGACGTGTTACCCCCTCGCGCTTCCGTTGCGGCTCTCAACCCATCAACATCTGCATCAGCAAATTTTGATTCAAGATCCCCATACATTCTGCTCATTATTGTAAAGAGTGCTCATGGCAATATCTCATAAGTTCAAACCTAAAGTCGCTTGGGACGAATGTAGTTATTGCCATGAGAAGGGGCATGGGAAGGAACAATGCTCCGTTGGGCCTCCACATATGGGATGTTTGTCATTATCATATGAGCCTTCTGATTGTACTGCAACATTTCAATCAACTTCTATTTTCAATAGGGTCGTGGACCATGGTTGTCCTTCGCTGCCAGCTCAATAGCTTCTTTACCATCGAGTGGTACTCTTACTGAGATTCAGTCTTTCATATTGGGTACTCCTGCATCTCCCTGTATTTTGTATGTCCCTGATTCATATTTTTCCTCTACTTATGCATCTTTATGTATATCTCCCTCTACTTGGATTTTTAATTCTAGAGCCACCAATCATATGACACGTGACTCAACTTATTCTCTGATTGTGGTCCCTCCTCTGAGTTTACTTCTGTATGGTTTGGTATTGGCACTATTAAGGGTTGGTTTGGTAGAGGATTTATGGAGTGAAAAATCTAGATTTCAAGGAAGAAGTTGTCTAGAAGAATCTGAGTGTTTGGTTGGGAAGAAGTAACTTTTGAGCAAGAATTTAGGGATGACATCTTTTGTAAATAAACATGAAAGGCATGGTATATAATAAGAAAAAAATGTGTTTTCATGACTAAAAACACGTTTTTTCTTATTAATTGGCCCTGTCTCTTTTACAAAATTATAACAAATATTATTGAGAAAAGTCAATGAAGTGAATGCTAGATTCTTTTGGAGGAGATTTTCATGGAAAAGCTGAATTTTTATAAAATCCAAGTAAGTAGTTATTGCCAAACAGGCCCTAAGTCTTCTAATTTGTCTGTTTCAAATCATGTTCCCCAACTAGCCGTTAATATTTTATCTATTAAACAACTTACTGAAGTTGGTTATAAGGTTGTGTTTTCCTCTTCTAGTTGTGTTGTGCAGGATCTGAAGACAGGTCGGAAGATTAGGATTGGTCATAGAGCTTGGGGGCCTCTATATGTTGGTTCAGCTACATGTTCCGATTACTTCCCTTAAGGTTCAGCTTAAGGAGCTTTTTGAGATGAAAAATTTAGGCCCCTTGAGGTGTTCCCTGGTAGAACAAAATGATCTTTTAACGACGGTAATAACTGTCGCTAAAAGTCACGACGAATTTGGCAAATGTATTTAGCGACGGTTGTCTTCCGTCGGTATAAAGTTTATCGACAGTTTTGAAGGTGGACTCTCGCCTCCGTTAAATACCTATTGCGACGGTTTTGGTCATTTGTGACAGATTTTATCTGTCGGTACAGACTTCAAAAAAAATAAATAGAAGCATTAGCTAAATATGGATAACAAGCATTATCATAAATGCAAAAGATATCTTTATAATTATTCATATAATTAGTACCATATTATACACATGATTTATTTCACTAAAAAATGGACTCTATTTTACCTAATTTACTTCTCAACCCAAGCTGAAGAAGAAGCTACAATAGCTGTCTCCACAAATATCAACAATTAGGCCTAACAACCTGCAAAGTGGAAAGGAAAAGAGAATTAATATAGTAATCAGCTTCATAATCAAGTAATATCTCCTGTCATGCCCTACAATACTTCCTACTTGAATTCTATTCCACTTACCATTCTTTAGCAAGATGGCATATTGCACTTTAATTGAAGTAATGGTGATGACATTACTAAATAGTAGCACTACGCCACTAACAGCCAAAACTCTAGACATGATTCCACCAAAAAGAAAGAGAAAAAATTGACAATTGCCCTATTATTTGCGACATTGTTTGTACAAACTAGACCAAATCAGAAGGTCAAACAATGTTTGAATAAAATCATACCATCATCCAATTAGCTCAAAATAACAAAAAATTCACTCTGGAAGAATAGTCGGGCAAAGAAAGTAAGAAACACAATTCCAATAAATCAGTATTCTTTTCCGGTTTGCCATCTCAATATTTATGTTCCAAAAACATTGGTCCTAGCTAATAAGGAACTGGTGCATAATTTCTTTCAGCTATTTATTTCAAATTTTATAGATTTCACAGAGAGCATAAGGAATTCACCTGCCCGATGTTGTAAGAAATCATTCTTAACAGAGATAACGAAATGTCTTCAGGTCTATAATCAGATAGCTCCTTATTTTCAGATACTGCTTTTCCAAAACTATAAGCAATAGTAGCAGCTGACAAGCCAATCTATGTGTATATGAAATAATTTGTGTAAGAATAGACAATGATTAATGATGGGGAGATGCAAAAAAGAAACAGGCCCAATAAAATTTCTACATGGCACAACGCAAGAAAAAAGAGTAAGGTACATGAACAGCATCAAATTCAGTCATAACACAGTTCAAAAGTATGAACCATAAGTTTATCAATAAATGACTGATGTCTGAGGCAAAAAGTTTTGAATTAATTTGGAGCCAAGTCTAGCTTGGAGATAGTAAAAACATCCATAACCTGGTAGGGGAAAAAAGGCAGCAATGACCTACAAACTTTTATTATAGTCCAGACCACCATAAATATCTCCAACTAGCATGTCCAGTGCTCTATTATCTACCCGTTGACTAAGCTCTAGCAACTCGTCAAAGCTAAGAAATTAAACAATTATGAGAAACTTGTAAATATGTTTAAGCACATTGTAGACATTGGAGTGAATGAGGTAGCGTGAAGCTGACGTTAGTGAGGAAGGATATAGCCACTATTGATCGACTAAAAACTGTTTTCTGGATACTCAAATGCATGACAAATCTTAGCAATTAGCGCTCCCATGAAAAAACATTCATATCAGATAATGGAGCAACAAACCTTAACAATTAGTTGGCACTTCCTTAAATAGTCATATTCATATGACAAGGCCTTAATTCTGACCCCCACCCCTCCTCTCCCTACACAAAACACACACACACCCGAAGAAACTCAGATGCATATAATGGAGCTTGATTATGCTGCCAGTGTAGGCACATTACACAATTGGTTGGCGCACCCACAAAAATGAGGCTCCGATTCTGCCACTTGAATGGGCGTGCATACATACATGCACAACTGATTGGTGCCCATGAAGCTCATATCACCTAAAGGGCCCCTGATTCTACTGCCAGCGCATTCACACACACAAGACAATATGCTGGTTTCTTTCAACAATATGACAGTTCAATATTCCGAGGAAAAGGCACTTGTCTAGGGGAAAAATATACTTTTATCTTACCTTTAGTTAAAAAGTTTGATCCAGCTACCAGGCAATCCATTTCATCTTCTTTATCAAGACTAACCCCGAGCCTCTCTTTGAAAATATCAGCAAACTTGTACGCTCCACCACCTGTAGCCTTCACATAAACTATATACATAGTCAAATACATTTTATAGATAATATATGTGTCTCTGTAAGGTCAAAAGAAAGACAAAATAAGTAAATACACTTGAGATTGTTCTTTATGAATCTATATTTGACGACCCGGGGACAATTACCTCCAGTCACGCTACAATTCATATCGGCTTTGGTAGATTATTACCTTGATTATTGTGCTGCTATTGTCAGATGCGCTTCCCGGACGAAATGAAGGTGAATCTCTCCCTGACAATTAAATTGAACTCAGATTCTTAATCCAATGAAATTAAATGTAACATCTCAAGTTCTCAACATATAATTCTAGGAATCCAATAAAATCAAAGCAGTACAGGAACAATAAGGTATTCGCCTGGAACAATCTCAAGTTCCACTGAACAATTTTCTCACCTATACGCCAATTCCAGAGAGTGCAAATGAGTTCCTGAACTCGCCATCCACAGCCCTTCACCGAGAAAAAAAAAAGAAATTGGGGGTGGGGAGCGTACCTGAGGAGGAGCATCGTCAGAGGAGGAGCTACCGGAGACGATAGAGTACACCGAAGAAGGGCCGGTGCTAGGGCACGGGGGAGGGAGAAGGGATGGCTTTATACCATGGATAATTTTCCGCCGTAAATATCCGTCGTAATAAATTTCAATACCGATAGATACACATGCGTTCCTTTTACGACAGATTTAGTTATGTCGCCAATGATAGATATTATCAACAGATTCTTTCCTGTAAAAAATAATCCGTCGTTAAAAACCGATTTTGTTGTAGTGATTGAGGTATCATACTCTCCACGGGGCTATCTGTTATCTCAGTTAAAGTATGCTACTAACATCATTGCTCAATCGGGATTGACTGATTCTAGGCCGATTGAGAGACCTATGGAAGTCAACTTGAAATTGAATCTTAGTGAGGGTGTTCGTTCACTATCAGGAGGCTATTGGCTCATTGGTGTATCTCATTGTCACCCAATCTAACATTCAGCATGTTGTTCATGTGGTCACTCAGTTCTCTTCTCCTCCTATGACTACTCACTGGGTTGTTGTGCTTTGCATTCTATGTTATGTTCGTGACACATTTCACAAGAGCTTTCTTCTTTCTTCTTCCTCACATGTTATTTTGAGGGCCTACTCTGATGCTGACTGGGCAGGTCATGTGGTGGACCGAAAATCCACTACTGGCTATTGTGTAGTCTTGGGTGATTATCTTATCTCTTGGAAGAGTAAGAAGCAAGATTGTGTTGCTCGCTCTACTGTTGTGGTAAATATAGGACTATGGATGCTACTCCTGCTGAGATTGTGTGGCTTAGGTGGCTTCTTGCAGATTGTTTCTCTTACTAGTCCTACTCCTATGTATTGACATCCATATTGCCCACAACTCTATTTCATGAGCAGACAAAGCATCTTGAGATTGATTGTCACTTTGTGCGCCATCACCTCCATGCTGGAACTCTAACACTTGCTCATATCTAGCTAGTCTTCCCTTCAGTTGGCTTACTTCTTCACAAAGCCTCATCCGGTGGCTCATTTTCAATTTTTGTTAGATAAACTCTGGATGTTGTCAACATCCAGAGTTTGAGGCCAAGTATTTAGTAGGATAGCTAGTTATTAATAAAGGGTAGTTTAGTCAATATTTATGTAATCTTATTTTTGATTGGTCAGTCCTTCACTTAAGTGAGGGCATATGAATCTTTTCTTGTAAATGACATCCCTAAGTCTATTAGAGATTGAACGACCACTTTTAGTTGTATTCTTCTCTTTTTATTTTTCGATAGAGTTTATTCTCTTTATCTGAAACCCTAGTTGCTTAATTATGTCATCTGCCATCATCTATTTTGGCACTGCTCAAGGTTCAGCCTCCCATTTACATGAAGCTCCATTCAAGATCAGACAGTGCAAGACTGGAAAATTCTGACTGGTTAACTTAAGTTGTGTATATCATATGAATATGAATCCCAAGATTTTGGGAATCTTTTGTTTGTATGCTATGCGGGCAGTGATAACCCTACAGCAGATTCCTACACATTTCCATATATAGCTGATGTGTATGGAAGTGAGTGGGTGAACTGATGTGGGGTGATGTGGGGTCATATCAGCTCACCCACTCATTTCCATACACATCAGCTGTGTATGGAAAATGTGTAGGAATCTGCTGTACAAATATCATTTCCCTATGCTAAATGGATTCAGAAATCTTTTTGTACCATTGTGTAACTAAGACCTACAAAATCAGAGTGTAACCTTAACACTAACAACACAGTTATAAAAGTTTCTTACGTTAACACTAACACCACAAAGAAACTTCCATACGTATGTCATGCCCCCACAACTTGTGTTAATAATAAAATTTTCTTTCTCATTAGCTTTCAGTTCCTCTCTTGCACATTTGCATTGTGATGGCATACGCTTCTAATTAAACAAAATGAATAGGGTAAATTGCACATAGCCCCCTGAATCAAAACAAAAAAGCACTAAAACCCTCACATAACCCTCATGCCCTAACAGTGGAATTTAATTGTGTTGCTAAAAACCTGAATTCTGAGATTAGCCCTCTACTTATCGGGTTCTTTCCAATAAAAAAATCCCATTCTTTTTTCTCCTCCTTCCTACTCTAAAAAGTTTCAACCTTTCCACCTTACACCTTGCCGCCCATTCTCCTAGCTCCTTCACAAATCTAATTCATACAAGTTTATCGTTTGATTTATTAAATGGGGGTTAAGTGCAATTTATAAATAATATAGAGGAGTTAAGTGCAATTCATAAATGATACATCGGGGCTGAGCACAATTTATATATAATACATATGGGTTAACTTCCCTTTATAAATGATTCATAGGGGCTATGTGTTGAAATGTTGTAAGGGTGATGTTGTCTGCAAAAATATTAAACTTGATGATATCATCATTTCCAATTAGAAAAGGTTAGAGCAATATGCATGGGGTTAAGTGCTTTTTGGTTATAATTCATGGGGACTATTTGCAATTTGCCAAAATGAATAAAACTATAACAAATTGACAAAGTTCAAATAATTCGAATAAAAAATATAACAAATTGCCTCAGAGTTACTTCCTTCCTAACAGATTACAGTCATAAACCTTTTGCATATAAATAATCACAAACTATCGAAATGTATAGTTGTACCATTTAAGGTACTAAGTCAATATTTAAGAGTCTGTAGGCTATTATAATCAAAATGCAAGCTATAGAAACATATGAATCAAAGCTTCTACTTGGGTTTTGGAGAAATGAAGCTTCAGAATTAGTCAATGTTGCTCTCACAAGATCTCATTGCCCATTTGCTTAAGCTTACATAATGTCAACTAGGTAAAAAGAGATCATTCTGTTTCATTCTTTTCATCAATAATTCATTCTGAATTTAAGAGATAGCACATTTAACATTTTAGAATTATAAGATAATATAATCAATATTTGGGATTAATGCAATCAAATTTAATCAATTTATCGAAACCAAATCTCATTGCTCCTAAACAAAGAAAATAAACCAGTGCCGGCAACCAAGCCGAAGATGATTCCAGTAGAGGCTGGTGGTCGCCACTGTCAAGTTCAGCAAATCCTTGAACAAGAAAGTTTCTAAGTTTTTCTTTAACATAGCAAGATAATCACTTAATCGTTCTTGAAAAACTTCTGACCATCAAAGAATTCTATGAATCAACCACGACCAAACAACCAGATGCCTCCATACTGACACAATAAATTTCAAGTCCAAGTGCAGATCATGAACGTATCCATGATACTGACACAGATGCCTCCATACTTAATATACTTATATTTTACTATATTAGCCTAGTAATGTAGAGTCGATTGTATGGTGATGTAGAATAATGACACTGTACTATCCAAATGCTAATTTCATTTGTATCCTCCACCTTATTGCTATGATTTACGCTCTGTCCGCTGATTACAAAGTCTCCACAAAAAAACATAAGGTTGTGGGGTGCAGCAAAATCTTAAGATAACTTGCAATGCCCTCAATGTAAATTGACTTCCTTATAAAGCTGTCCCCTTGAACTAATGTCCTTTTCTTGGATATACTCTTGCTCCACTCCCAGCGGTATAATGTAATAAATTGACTTCCTTTTTATTATCAATCGTTTTTTTTCTCTACTATAATCTAAATTTACCTTGTAAAAGGAAATTAGCCAACACCGTATCATTGAAAGTTGTCCTATATATAATTACAAAAAGAAAGTTATATTTACAAAAATTAACACAATGCTTGGTAATAGCAATTGTGCCACATTGAAGTTAAGATTTACCTGAAGTTCCATCTTAGTAACAAGTTTCTCGTTCATTCTAAGAACTCCTCTTACAAAAAAAAGTGCACAGGGGCTAGATTACGAGTGGAGAGGAAAGGGTTTGTGTAATCCATTCATTACATATGGAGACTCCTAAGTATGTTTCAAAAGTCGACATGAAATATTTACAATTTTACCAAGCGGTTAACGGTTATAGACCACCCTACTTATGAAATAGGAGGTACAAATTAACTATATAATTAGTTAATGAACAATTTTAACCTAACCATTTAACGTGGAACATTTGTAGTGCGCGTGGTAGAGCGGTAAGCGGCTGTCATTGGCAGCCCTACTTGTGAGGTTTGAATTGATTTGATTTTTCAGAAATTTCGTGCTAGAGAGAAGAAAACTGACTTGTTGACTTACCGACTTCATACAATCTGATCCATTTGTCTTTTCTATTAAAATAATGTGGTTTGCTAATTTTTTTGATAATGGGGTTTGCTAAATAGACAAAATGAGAATATTGGATAATCTAGCAGATCTTTCAAGATAATTTGACAATCCTGATACCCATCAAAATCGAAAAAAATAAAGAATCGATACACACGCGTTACATTTAGTATTTAATTAAAGGAGTGTCTAATCAAAAGGAAAAGTTTAATATGAACCCAGCTCAGGCGCAACGGCTCGATCCAATGATACATGTTAATCAACGGGTTGCCCCGAGCCACCGGATTGACATCCGACTGCCTTTAGCGAAGCGGCACACAGCAAAGCACATGAGCTAAACGGCCTCATAATTCAAACGGAGCACTTCATGTGAAGATGTGACCCATGATGCCCTTTTGATCACGTTCTCACTCACAAAAGCCACCACCCACAATGAGCAGCTGAGTGGCCCCATGGCCCCCATCCATTCAATTGGCCACATTCACACCCCAAAAAGAGATTGGCTTTCCCAGAGCCTCTTTTTATACACTCCCCAATTCAATTCAATTAGTAGGACTCTGCATCTTAGCCCAAATAAGACCTAAAAACCGCCAGAGCCCCAGCCAGTTCACGCCAGCCTAGCAAACAGAAATATACAGTTGCAATCAAATCGCAACCAAACTGTAACTTTCCTAGATCAACCCCAGAAAGGGACCCCCAACCGGACTTTGTCAAACAGCCCCCTTGGACCCCATCAATCCAATGGTGGATTCACCAGAGATCACAGATTCTGTCAGATAAGATACCTGGGAGAGTAAAAAAGATGTGAGGTGGGATACCCGGCAGGTCCATACATAGCAACTAGGAGAGAAACAAGGCATGCCTTCTCCCCATACAACTCAGCATGCACCCTCTTTGAATTCCCTTACGTTCCTTTTGAGAGTCAAAAAGATGTGAGGCGTGATACTCGGCAGGTCCATACATAGCAACTAGGAGAGAAACAAGGCATGCCTTTTCTCCATACAACTCAGCAAGCACCCTATTTGAATTCCCTTACGTTCTTTCATGTGTTATATATAAGTGGCAGCCACCAACCTTTGGCCATTCTTCTTCTGTGGAGGAGACAAAGCTAGAGAGGAATCATCATGGCGGTGGAGGGGGTGGAGAAGGAGGGAGGAGAGGCCGGGGAGAGGGAGATGAGCGTGGAGGAGATCTTTGAGACCAAGAGGGTGCCCTCATGGAAGGAGCAGCTCACCTTCAGGGCCTTTTTGGTGAGCTTTGTGTTGGGGATCTTCTTCAGCTTCATTGTCATGAAGTTGAATCTCACCACCGGCATCATCCCTTCTCTTAACGTCTCCGCCGGCCTGCTGGGGTTCTTCTTTGTCAAGATCTGGACTACTCTGCTTGAGAAGTCTGGTCTTCTCAAGCAACCCTTCACCCGCCAGGAGAACACCGTCATTCAGACCTGTGTTGTTGCCTGCTATGGCATCAGCTTCAGTGGTATGATTTCATATGTCAATAATTCATGTCTCATTGGATTATATTTTGTGCCAATTTGTTCATCTTTTTCTTCTATGAATCCAATAAGTTGCATCTTTTTGCTAATGCTTTCTAGTATTAAATCCTTGCATGTCTATTCACATCAAATTCGTTGTTTTTGTTTTTCCTCATTCGATTGATCCTGTTTCAATTTCTTAATCTGTTTCTTCTATGAAAACAAAAGAAATTATTTTTTTTCATGGCAAAAAAAATGCTTGCCATTGTAGACTCATTGCATGTCTGTTCGCATCAGATTCATTCTTTTTGTTATTTCTTCGTTCAGTTCATCTTGTTTCAATCGGTTCATCTTCTTCTTCCTTGAAGACAAAAAAACGTTATTTTCTTGTGACAAAAAAGAAAATTGCCTGCTATTGTAAAATCTTTGCATGTTTATTCACATCAAATTTGTTGCTTTCTTTTATTTGCTCATTTGATTGTTCATATCTAAATTTTCTAAACTTTTCAATTATGAAAATAATTGCTTGTAATTACAATCTTTTCATTTATGTTAATACAATTACAAATATAATCTCATTCATGTTCAACATTGGTTTAAAATTCTGTTTCACTCTGTTATATCGTGTTTCCTGTGAAAGAAATTTGTGGTTCTAGTTGGGCTTTTTGAAAGGATTGGTTTTGTGTGTAGATCTTGTCTTGTATTACCAGTTTCATTAATGGCTCTTTACAGAGAGGCCATGGCAACCATGGCCAAGAGCAGCATGCCTTTTGCATGTGTCATGTATGCACGGTGCCTGGTTGGTCTGCTACAGATAGAATTAAATTAATTGCTTAGATTGACGGTATTGACCTTTATAATCCAATATTTGACTTTTTTTAGCATATATATCACCATGGCTATTTTTGTCTTATCATGTGTTTTTGTTAATTTGCGGATTTCCAGTCGCTTGCCGCAGTTAAACACGCTAATTACGGTTATGATACTCTGGTGTCAAACCATATCTTAAACCTAATTTAAGTAGCCCTAAAAATTTGGGCGTTATTTTTGGATCTGCTTTTTCACCCTTCTATGATTATCTCATTTCATATTATTATCATTTTTGTGATATAAATCTATTATATTATCTTGATAAGGATTCTATCTTATCTTCCATACACCTATTCAATTCATGGTTTTAAAAACTGGACTGCCAGAGCCGTTCGGTTTTTCGAGTGGGGTCATGGGTCAACCGGTCTGATTTTTAAAATTACGACCCAAACCTATATTGGGTCTAGTTTAAGTTATTTTTAATATAATTTCTTCCTTTTTTTCTTTGTAACATTTTTTTATTTTAATCTTAGTACAATCTCCTATCTCATATTCTTTTTTTATGTTTTAAATTTTTTTAAAGAGTTTTATTTTTTGTAATGTGGTTGTTTTATTAATTAAATTGTTACACAAGGAACATTAGACTATGTAAAATTTTTACATCATATAAAGTTTTGGGAGGTAGAGGGGGTTCCAATTTTTTATTGATGATGTCAACAATCAAGTCAACCAGGGGTAACTCCAAATCGAACTAACCGGTCCGGTTTTTAAACCTTCATTCAATGGGAATCATTGAATGTGCATGCCCAATTAAAAGTGTGAGCCCAGGCACTATGAGCCATCTGATTTTGATCTGTCAGTGCGTTTCAAATATAAGGGGACAGGCGGGTTTGAATCCTGGCCACGTCTGATTTGACGTGCACCATCGAATTACAGTCCAATGGTTCGCTGTGCCTTGGCTCACGAGGATGCTGGACTTTAATAATGAACAGTTGGTTTCCGTGCCGTGGTACAGGTGGTTTTGGGAGCTACATACTGGGTATGAGCCAGAAGATTGCAACCAAGGCAGGAGAAGGTGATACCCCCAATAACGTCAAGGACCCTCATTTGGGATGGCTGATTGGGTTCATGTTTGTTGTCAGCTTTGTTGGGCTGTTTTCTATTGTTGCTTTGAGAAAGGTGCATGTTTAATTTGGACTGAATTACTTCCATTTCACATGTTAATCCTGTTACATTAGTGTCTCTCTCTAGAATGTAGCTAGTCCATTATGATAAAGAACTATAGTATATGATTGCCTTCTTAATAGTAGCATTTCGTTATGTCAATTAGTGTCTCTCCTGGGACTGGAGCATCGTAGATGAATGCAAATCTTTATTTGACATATTGTCACTCGGCTAAGTATGGGAACTCCTATTCTGTTGTTTGCATATAGATTATGATCCTCAAGTACAAGCTGAGTTATCCAAGTGGAACTGCAACTGCTCTTCTCATCAACAGCTTCCATACCCCTGTTGGTGCCAAACTAGCCAAGTAAGTTGTTCTTTGGCCACTCTCTCTCGTCGTTAGAACTTTATTAAGGGGCTGTTTGGATAGTGAAAGAGGGCTGAATTCACTTAGCCCTCTTTCACGTGAAAGAGGGTGAAACATGTTTTTTGGGTGAAATTCACCTGAAAGAATAAATTCAGGGTGAAAGAGCACTTTCAGACGAGGACTTTCACCTGAAAGTGAATTCAATTGAAAGTGAATTCAATTCATCTGCAAAAATACAATTCTACCCTCATCATGATTCATGAACAGTACTCCCTCCGTCGAAAATTTGTACCAACATTTAGTTTTCCAAATTGAACTAAAATCAATCCATTTGGGAAAATCATATAGTATTACTAATGTCGGACGGAGTGTAGAAAAGAGGTTATATAGGGGTAAAATGGTCATGTTTTAAAATTTTACTTACTGTATCACATTCACTGTCCAAACACATGACCAATTACATTCATTTTAAGAATTTTACTATCCAAACAAATTTCACATTCATCAAGAAAGTTAATGAATTTTTCACTTGAATTTAATTTCACATTCATTACTCTTTCAGTATCCAAGCAACCCCTAAGTACTGGTTATTTCTAAATTTTGTCTAATTGTTGCAATTTTTGGTATACCAGGAAGCAAGTGACTGTTCTTTTCCGTACCTTCGGAGGAAGCTTCATCTGGGCCTTCTTCCAGTGGTTCTTCACTGCTGGCGACGATTGCGGTTTCGCCGCATTTCCAACGTTTGGCCTCAAGGCCTACGCTCAGAAGTAAGAAATTACTACTACTACTACTACTACTACTACTACTACTACTACTACTACTGCCTGACTAAGAACTCATGCATTGTGCCCATGTGAAAACTGTTTGTCATTTCTGCAGATTCTACTTTGATTTCTCAGCTACCTATGTTGGTGTTGGCATGATCTGCCCTTACATCATCAACATATCCCTGCTTCTTGGGTCTATAATATCTTGGGGAATCATGTGGCCTCTTATTGAGAAAAAGAAAGGTGATTGGTATAGTGCAGAACTCAGCCCTTCCAACCTCCATGGAATCCAAGGTTATAGAGTACGTACATCCTCTCCGAACCTCTCGCGATGAACTCGAGCATTGTTTTCGTGTGAAATATTTTCCATTAAGGATCAGGATTTTGATGGCAACATTATTGTTACAGGTATTCATCACCATTGCTGCCATCTTGGGCGATGGCCTTTACCACTTCGCTGCTGTGGTCATCAAGTCGGGCATGGACATTAGCAGGAGGGCTACTCTAAAGAAGGACTCATCTGTGTCCCCATTTGCTGACGAAAACTCGCCTGATTTCAGAGGCCTCAGCTATGATGATCAAAAGCGCACTGATGTCTTCCTCAAAGGCCAAATCTCCAACTGGGTTGCCTTGGGAGGCTACGTAGGACTTGCCATCGTCTCCATCATCACAGTCCCATTCATCTTTCCCGTCTTGAAGTGGTACCATGTGCTAGTGACATACCTCATTGCCCCTGTCATGGCCTTTTGCAACTCCTACGGCTGCGGTCTCACCGACTGGTCCCTTGCCTCCACCTATGGCAAGTTGGCCATCTTCATCTTTGGTACATGGATCGGCATGTCCAATGGAGGTGTCCTTGCTGGCCTCGCTGCTTGCGGTGTCATGATGAGCATTGTCGCCACTGCCTCCGATCTCATGCAGGATTTCAAGACTGGCTACCTCACCCTCGCCTCGCCCCGTTCTATGTTCGTCAGCCAAGTCATCGGCACTGGCATGGGTTGTGTCATTGCCCCTTGTGTCTTCTGGATCTTCTACAAGGCCTTCCCTCTTGGCGATGATGATAGTGCTTACCCGGCCCCATACGCCACTGTCTATCGGGGAATTGCACTTCTCGGTGTTGAAGGATTCTCGTCTCTCCCGAAGAATTGCCTCACTCTGTGCCTTGTTTTCTTTGCGTTGTCAGTTGCATTGAGCCTCCTGAGGGACTTCTTAAAGTGGCGCAACATAAGAGCATACAAGGTAGTCCCAAGTGCCATGGCAATGGCCATTCCTTTCTATCTTGGCTCCTACTTCACCATTGACATGTGCTTGGGGAGCTTGATTCTTTTCATATGGGAGAAGATGAACAAGAAGCATGCGTCTGCTTTTGCCCCAGCTGTTGCATCTGGGCTGATTTGCGGGGATGGAATATGGTCTCTGCCATCATCTGTTTTGGCATTGCTCAAGGTTCAGCCTCCCATTTGCATGAAGTTCCTCTCTAGATCAGACAATACAAAAGTGGAAACATTCTTGAACGGCAGTTAATTTGAAGTTCCTCTTTCGGTTTCTTCATGCTTATATCGATTATATTTGTATATAGGCTCTAGTTTCTAGTCTCTTGTAATGCTGATATGTGTTGGTAATGCTTTCTTCTTATGAAGATCTGAAAAAACAAAGAAAGCCAAAAATGTTTAAACTTCAAAATGAATCCAAGTACTTTATTGTTTCTTTTATGATGTTTGCTAATCAGTGATAGGAGTGGATTGATGACAATTTTCTCATAAATTATCCAAAATGAATGAAATGACTAGGAACTACATAAATTTTCAATGAAGAAGTTCAATAGATTTTTTTCTTTGTCAAATTTCTTTCTCACAACGACATCCAGATTAATGGGAACATTGTTATTGCAGTTCAAGAACACTGTCTCAATTGGCGTCAGTTGGACAAGTCACGTTGTTTTCTCCCTCTCTGTTCTAGCAGAATTAACAGTCGAAATCGAGCTGTCCTCATCATTTAAGCCAATAAGTCTTCAACTTGACTTAAAAAACACGACAAAACCAATTGGTCGCCAACAAGAGAGAGATGTCATTCATGACTTGCATGGAGTATATGTTTCATTAGTCCAATGATATTCCAATTTTTATTTTCTTCCTTTTGAGAGATGTGGTCGCTGAAGCCTTGTTTTGGAGGTTATTTTCATGTTGATCCACCGGCTAGATAGTGTAGTGGACCTAGTTACCTCCTCATACGCAAAAAACCAGCCAAAAGATTGCATGAAGTAGTGGGCAAAAGGTGACCCCATTCTGAGATGGGCACAGTTCCAATCATATTGACCCAGCGGCTTTGCATATGTCAATCTGATTCTTTATGTTAGCTTCTGGCTAAGGGATCATGCTAGAAGATTTACTCGTTTTTATAGAAAAAAAATGGTGGTAATTGAAAATCTACTATGTCAAACTACTGATACTGTGATCAGCTACCCAAATCAGTTGTGACAGAATAATTCATTGCACATAGTTTTCTCACACTTTGACAGTTGGAACCTGGAATGGAGCAAGATGTAATACCATAGCTGCCAAATGTGCTTCTTTGGGAAGCCACTGGGGGAGTTTGACGACTAGAGAGATCAACAAAGGACTGAGATCCTCGAGTGGAAACTGGCAAGAGAGCCATCAACATTGACAGAGCATTCATGAAAGTCTCTAGGCATTAAAGATGTTCAAGAAATCCAAAGACTGTTGACTTTGAAAAACTATCGAATATGCATAGGATATTTATTTTGCATAGAATTAAGAGTGGCTCATTCATGTCCACAATTATTATAGGCATAATTGCTTAACAAGATCCCAAAAGCCCTTTGACTCATTGGTATAAAGGCATGACACATATTCCCGTATTTTTTACTCCCTTTGTCCCATTTGGTTATCAGATGTTCATTTTGGAAAACCAAATGGGAGTTATGAGTTATGAACTTATGACCGATGGTCGGCGTACGTTTTACAGAGAACTCATTGTTTCCTTTGGAAAATCAAATGGGACTACTATTGCGGGACTGACAGCATATGTTTTGGGGAGTACCCATTGCTTCCGAATGGGGGTACCTGAAAGCATGGAATTCCGTATCGGATATCGGTATCGTATCGGTCGGCTTAAGAGACAAAATATCGGAGATATATCGGAGATATTTGTAAAAAAATATCGGTAGTTAAAAACTAGTTTTTACGATATAATTTCATAATCTAGCTTCTAAAATGAGTTATACTAATTTAGACAAAGCATAGATTTTAAAATATGCATATTAGGATGGGAAACAAGTGGGAAAGTTACTTTTTTTCCCTTTTTAAAAAAAAACAAGTGGGAAAGTTACTTTTTTTCCCTTTTTTAAAAAAAAAATTCGAATTTTTTTTTCCAAAAATATTATTTTATTATTAAATAGCGATATATCGGTCCGAAACCGATATATCGGCGATATCGCCGATATATCGGCGATATTTGAAAAAAAAATAAAAAACGAGATTTATTCATCTCGTTTTATTGGGTGGGGCCCGATATCGATATATCGCCGATATGGAATTCCATGCCTGAAAGCCGAAAGGCCGATTTCTGTCACTCGTTTTGTTATTATTAGGGGAGACTTTGTGATCAGATGGAGAGAGAGTGCAAATTATAGCACAAAGGTAGATAGATACAAGAAAAAAAATAGCATTTGGGTGGTACAGTGACATGATTCTACAATACATTATTATAAAGTAACGTAAAATACAAATTTACCAATTACATAGCTACTTTATTCCTAAATAGTAGAAGCAACGTACACTTTATTATTTCTACTGATAAGATCTGTGTTAAGAATAATTTTTGTTTTAATTTTGGATGACTGCCTGTTTGCATAAACGCATATTAACAATATACTGCATATATGCTGTATGCACATTCATTGTATTTCACTTTCCAAGAATGCAATACACAAGATAATAGAAACATCTGTAGTAACGTGATATCTCAATTGTAAAGTTTAAACAAATTAAGATACAAGGAAATAACAAGGATGAATATTAACGGTGAACAGATTTTCTAAAATAGAACTTCCTGAGGTAGCAAAATACAATAATTCTTTTTTTTTTACGAAGATCTCTCTGTTATTGGTACTAATTATCGTTATTGAACGTCATGTGGGATGCGGGAGCATGGCAAGTTGTTAAAAATTGCAAACAGAAATTATTTCTCGCTTTTTGTGTAGCAAAATTAAGTTAGCAGACATCTTAACGAAGGCATTTAAAAGTTTTCAGCATCAGGCATTGGAAACCATTGTGTTTTTTCTAATGTGTAAATGAAACCATTGTTATTAGCACGGAGTTCCAGCCTCAACAACCCAACTCCCCCAACCACCCCTCCCCTCCATCACACAAAACATGATATATGGAAGACACGGAAAGAATCCTGGTTTAGCATACCACAAAATGCTGGTTATCTGAATGACTAAGTAATTACGCACACAAGAATGAGTTCATTTAATAATCATAATCTTTTATCAAAAGCCATCCGTTTGAAATACAATATCAAGAACATCTAACAATAGGGTAACTTTTCAGCACCACAGTTTTTTTCTTAGTAGCACCACATGCTTAGTAGAACCCAAAGCTTTTTTACATAGTAACACCACACTATTGTCATTCGCAATTTTCTCAATAGAAATCCAACACCGGATACTGAGGATCAATCGGAAAGTGCCGCCAAATATGTATCAGTAGATCTCACCGCTAGACTGAATTCAATGAAACAGTTGACATTAATTGTCATTTCTGCAAGTGGAATCCCTCAGATTTTTGTCTGCTGTCAAATTGTAATATTGGGATGTTAATGAAGATGCT
The DNA here is from genome assembly GCA_039654745.1 of Houttuynia cordata. Taxonomy (NCBI): domain Eukaryota; kingdom Viridiplantae; phylum Streptophyta; class Magnoliopsida; order Piperales; family Saururaceae; genus Houttuynia; species Houttuynia cordata. The sequence continues at coordinate 44,376,314 of CM077504.1, read as the reverse complement.
AGAAAGAATAATTTTTTTCCAACCCTTCTTCTGAAAGTGGGTGTTACTACTGAGAAATTTTGGTCCTGAAAAGTATCACCACTAACAGATATTATCTGAAGTTCTGACTAGCTCTCCTCACCGACCGTCCATGCCTTCCTCGAGATGACAATTTACACACCGACGGACCTCCACACAACTTCCGCTCGAAGCGTCTTACGTTTCTTACAAGTAAAAATATGCGGACGAGATATAATAGTTGTGCAGCCGATTCAGAGTTCACTTAACTGAACAGTGTGCTAAATAAAATTCGAACTAGCTACTATAGCTCTATAAACACCTGGCAATCTGGCATTTCTTGTGCATCCATACAAGGTATACAATGAACATTCCAGTCATATGTAGAAAGATCGGCAAGACTTCATTGCCAGCATCCTATTGTTAGAAAGAGGAAGTAGGAATTTAGAAGAGAAAAATGCAAAATTATATATACATGATTTTATACAAGATAATGGCCCGATCAGAATCGGGCACTCCGGTCAAAACCTAATTTTTAAATCTGGCGAGATGGTTTCTATCATTTGTATCATTTTCTGCACTATTCCACAACTACAGTTAAAATGCATATAGCTGGCTGCCCTGACGTCTACGTGAAAGGAAGAACCCATAATCTGGTTGCCTATTCTCATATTTTTGGTTTTCTCTGCCGACGGAAGTTGTTGCAAGTATGCAAGCCGTCTGTTCCAAAGTCCTAAGCCGCTCTCTCAGAATTTCAGAGGGACTCAAATTTGAACATTTCGCATTGTGCATGTTCCCAGAGTTTCTAAGCTGAAACCAACACTCACTCTGCAAGTAGAAATTATAGCTCAGAACAGAATGGAGAAACTGAATTACATTCCAAAATTAAAATTAACAAATAAAATCCTAGCAGATTGTAAAAAAAACAACATTAATTGAATCCATTAGATTCAGAATCTATCTAGTGAATAAAAAATAAAACACCTGGGCGTTGTAACTCTGCAAGCCAATAACAGGAGAAACTATGCAAGGGTCCATGTTGAGTAAGCCTGTTGTATGTCAAAAATGCAGCACGGAAGTTACCATCAGGTATGCGATAAATGGGATACCAAGCAACAGAATACCTGACAGACAACAAAAAAGGATCATGAGATAAATCATGGGACAAATAGAAGATACGAACCAAGGAATAGTTCCTAATATCTGCAATCTATTAATATGTATAAAATACCAAAACAAATCTGTTATCAGTTTACCATGATAAAGGATGAATATCATGCAAATTCAAATGTTCAAGCTTCAGCGGATCTCCAAACATTTGCCTATTTCACGTGCCTTCATTTCTGACAAGCTCCTGTATCCTGATCATCCAATTACGCCAATTCAATAACAAGAAAGTCAAATTTGTAATTTTACTATCATGACATCGTTTTCCCATTTTATTGCTGCTTGCTCCAAGCTGACAAACTAAAACACCCATATCAGAAAGTCAAACAACCTCGCTGCAGGTGGTAACACAGCAACACTCTTTAGCCAAGTGGCAAGATTCCCTGTATGACAATTTAAAAAAGAAAAACAGCTTCTAATATCCCAAGTGATGCTTGGATAACCCTCCCAGGTAAGTAAGATCATGTGAGCAACAGATGTAGCCAGAATTATCATAGCCAGGATTCTCCTAACAAGAGGCAATAAGCACTTAAGACTCCTTCAAAGTTCTAAAATGTTGTTTTACACAAGAAGGAATCTTTACTACAAGCAACTTTAACGAGGCTGCCAAGTCAGAGGAACCTGTGGGCCATCAGATCTCAGGTCTTACTTCTCCAACCTTTAGTACAATACAGTGAAAGGCCTCCAGAACAGGTAGGGAGAGGTGTTTCCTCCCCCACCCATCAGCCGGTCAGCCCGGCATGTTCCCTCCTTTTAAATGTCAGGCCAGTTACCGTGCTCCCTGTGGCCTTTGCAGGGTGCAGCGTTGAGCTTAGAGAGCAAAATAAACTAAAATTTACAGGTTGAAATTTTCTTTCACAAAAAACAAATCATTTATTTTCCCTGACAGCAAAATATTCAATTTGTTCATGTCCTGAGGGTCAAATTAGAAATGGCATTAAATGCGCAAATGTGCTATGTGTTAACCAAAGACAAATTAACAATGCCCACGATACTTTTGGAAACTCTAAATCAATCCATACTAGAACAGCCACAGAAATGCGAGATCAGAATCAACTTAAATTTAAAATATTTTTATCACTTTGGATGTAATGTTACTTTTTATTACTTTGGATGTAATGTTACTTGTATCTTGCAATCTTGAAACAAGATTTGACATGAAAAATGTAAAAAGGGAGGAAAATAAAAATAAATAAAACTTACGCCAGTAATTGCAGCATCAAATACTAGGATTTAAATAGAAAAAGGCTACTCAAACTTGCAAAAGAGAGGCGCTGATGCAAAAAAAATGTAAATTTACAGTGCAAAGGGAAGAGCTCTTTCAGTAAAAAACCTAGCTCACATACAGTTAAAAAGCATTGACAAGCAAGTGATCCCTAGCAAACATATTCTTTGATATAATCTACTAAACATGAAAGCTCCAACTTTCCAAATTCAGACCATAAATGCAGAAAATATAATCAAACTAGTATAGCATACTTTTCAAATAATGGCTGCCGTAGCAGAGGCTGGTCAGTCTCAAAATACTCGAAAAGGAGTTCTGGGTCACCAAGCTGAGGGACAACGCTGAATGCATTTAATGGTTCTGAACCAGGAAAACCATCAAGAGGTAGGTGCATTTCTACATCCTCATCTTTCGAGGACTGGGGCAGAAGCATAGGAAGAAAACTGGAGGCTGCATTTTCGGGGTGTTTATCCCTGAAACAACTTTTATCATCCTCAGTATCAGCAGTGCAGCTCTTAGAATGCCCAAATAGTTGCACTGCGGACAAAAATGGCACAAAATATGCACGAAATGCAAAACGATCAGGTCCAAGTCTCTTTGGCTGAAAATCCTCAACCTTTATTTCCAGTCCACAGCTCCCAGACCTTTCATACCACTGCCAAAGGTTTCCTAAAGAAAGATTAGGTATCTGATGTCTGCAGAGAGAATCACCAATTGCCTTATTAGCTGAACAAGCATAGCAAGACAGACGTCTGCATGCTAGGCAAACAATAGGAGATGCATCATGAAGAAATCTCTCAAATTCAGCGACTGGGTGACCTGTGGCCAGTTGAACAATTTCAGATTGAAGTCTTAACCTGTAGGAATCATTTACAGCTTGAACTATCTTTTCAGCATGAGTCAATGCAGCGAACTTTGCATCCTTCTTACCAGCTATATTGTAATTGGATCCAGATTTAGACGCATCGAGACTCAACCCTTTCTTCTGCCTCAGTCACTGAACCATTTACAGGTTCAAAATCACGGCCTTCAGGGGCTCTTTCTTTTTCATTTAAGAAACCCAATTCTCTTCCATCCACATCTTCCGGACTCCTAGCAGCCAATGATCTTTCAGGGCATGGCACAGAAGAACAATCCTTGCTAGTGCAGAACATCTCCACAGTTGTCCTTCCAACAGGGACCCACTTTTGCAATAAACACCCACAGTCCTGATGTTGATTTTGACAATCCGGAAGTTGTCCTTCATACTCTAATTTAGTACTTTCAATAAGTTTACCACCAGTTACAAAGAGAGAATCATCAGAACAACTATCAGGAATAACAGATCTGCTATGAGGTATCTGATCACATGACACAGTTGCCCCTGAAAAATCAGGTTCTAGACTATGCGGAACACCTGAACCAGAGGCAATAATTTCTGACAACCTTGTCTCTTCCAAATGCAATGGCAAGATCTCAAGTGGAGGACCATATTGAACGCTTTCAGCTGGTGGAAATAATTTTCTATCAATAGTTACTAATTCCTTTTTTTGCACAATTCCCATTCCTGCAGTACTTTTTGACTTGATCTTCCTATCATGATGCTTCATTCTGTAGTTGAAGTTCTTATTTTGCTTTGAGTGCAAGGAAAATTTACCTACACACTTCCCAGTGACCTTATTTCTTGAAGGATTATCTTGCGACTTTGGCAAAGGTGCACATGAATCACCATGATCTGAAACTAACTGAGCAACATCATTTGGAGGTGGAAAGTCATCAGAAGTAGCAGGAATAGAAGCATTATTAGACTCATCACCTTTCAGGCTCATTGACATATTGCTCAACAAATTCATTTCTTCTGAATTAGTCAGGTCTGTCCTCTTTGGCTCATTAACAAACTCATTCTTATCATCCTTTTGGACCCTCTGCCAGACAGCACTGGGGTTATTGTTTCCATTTCGGCCATAAACATGATAAACACCATCTTGCATCTGGGCCCAGGATGAACTTCCAGTCAACTTCCTTATATTACTACTCTTCTTTTTGCTGCATAAAGATGATTGACTGTTACTGGTGCTACAAACTTGCTTATCAAATTCTCCCTCAAGCTTACACCACCAACTACTAAGTATTCTGGAATTATACTTTTTCAAATCACAAGAAGTTCCACAGCAGCGAAAGCTCTTGACAGCAACTGGATTATTAAGATAAGTGTTGCAACTAAGATCACAAGATTCAAGTGAACCATCAAGAAAAAAACTATTATCTTCTATGTTAGAAGAGAAATTTTCAAAATCACTCCTAAAACTCCTACTGCCATCGCTATTCAACCTATCTGACACCTCAGAAAAAATATTAAAACTGTCACTACTATTATGATTCACACGAGGAAGTTCATTGTCAGAATTAGAAAGAACAGTTTGATTCATGATTGAGGTACTTTGAAGTTCTAAAGACTTTCCATCAACCAACTCATTTCTGGTAAGACTATCTACACTAAAATCTTGTAATATAGATTCTTCCATTCTTGTCTCTTTTGACTCATGAATAAATGATGTGCATGAGGGACAATCCTTATTACAATCGCTGACATCATAATTTTCCGCAATGTCTATAACAACAAGAGTGGTGGCATTACCATCCATGTTTGTATTTGAAATGTGCTTAGCGCTTAAATTTCCATCTTGTTGCTGCCCTTTCTCTGGAAGCATGCCAAATACAGATGAAAACTTCTTATTCTGTTTAACCTTCTTTCCGAACTTGTTCTTTGAGCCTTTTTTTGTAAGCCCCTTCGCAGCAGACGTATCAGTATGGGGACCTGCTGAACTGTAAGCATCAGAGTTGTCAGCAATCAAGCTAGACAAACCATCATTTGATGGATCAAAGATCTTCTCAATGGAACCGGAAAAAACCAGGGCAGTATTGCCTTCTTTAGTATGTGAACAGCTAATTTCTCGTTGCATATGTACATCTGCCTCGTATGATCTGAATGACTTTCTTGAACAGTTATTTTTCTTATGTGCTCTTTGCAGGTCACTACGAAAAGAAACAGGTCGCCAACAAACTAGATTTTGACCATCCATATTTAAATGAATTCCATATCCCGGATTGGTATCCTGATTGTTACATAAAAATATAAAAGTACAAAACCTGACAAATCAACAAGATAGGAAACACACCATATAAATGAAAAATTGGCTAAGCTACAGCGAGGGAAAGTAATTACAAGAATGTTACCTTTGATCAGTATTTTTAACAAACACAGCAGAAACTTCAGGCCCCTGTCGTAAAACAATAATGTTAGTAATAATAACAAATTTCTAAACTTATTTAGAAAATAATCCACACCAAATGGACCAAATTATACCCTTACAAGATAGCAGTACTGAGACCTTATATCATAATCATAATCATAAACATTTTCCCAACTATTTGGGGTCGACGACATGGATCTTACTCCTCCATTCAGGCCTATTTTGGGCTTACTATTTTGTAAGAGATAGTAAGGTCAAATCCTTTTTTACTAACTCCATCCAAGTTCTCTTAGGTCTCCCTCTCCCTCTTTTAGCTTCGTTTACATGCATCACTTCTAATCTTCTCACAGGAGCATCTATTGGTTTTCTTTGCATATGCCCATACCAACGCAACCTACATTCCCTCAGCTTCTCCCCTAAAGGAGCTACCCCTAAACTCTCATAAATATATTCATTTCTAATCCTATCTCTCCCAGTTATCCCACCCATCCACCTTAACATTCTCATCTCGGCTACATTCAACTTATCTATATGACTTCTCTTTGGTGCCCAGCACTCCGCTCCATAGAGTATTGCAGGCCTAATGGCAGTCCGATAGAACTTGCCTTTAAACCTTTTTGGAACACGCCTATCACACAACACTCCCGAGGCTGCCCTCCATTTTACCCACCCCGCATTAATCATATGCACTACATCACCATCAATATCCCCTTCTTTATGGATAATAGATCCTAAGTAACGGAATTTATCACACTTTGACACTTCTTGCCCATCTATTTCAACTAAGGCTCTACCTATAGTTCTACCTTCCTTTTAAAATTAAAATCCAAGCATTTTGTCTTAGTCCTACTTATTTTAAAACCTTTAGATTCTAGGGCATCCCTCCACAATTCCAGTTTCACATTCAAACCTATTTTACTCTCATCAATTAAAACTACGGAGACCTTATATATAAGTTGCAATTATGCAGTTAAGATCTAGTTTCAAGGTAACAACTTGCTCCTTCCAAAGCCTTCTCAGCACTACAATTGGCCCTTCAAAGTACACGGTGCATCTTCAGTTGAGCGTGAATGCAACAAATGAATGTCAAGTATTCAAACTACGGAAATAAATCAGTAGCATAAAAAAAACCTTAGTAAATCCACCTTGGCATGCCACAACCATTGCATCTAAAATGATATTGTTTGAGGCAAATAATTCTCATCTCTACAGAATTTATAGAACAAGAAAACTTACAGGATATAAACTTACAGAATTTACAGAATAAAAAAACCAGAAGGGACATAGACAATCTCAAAGCTCCTTTTTCCTCGATGATGTAAGAATGATGTAGTTTTAATTGATGAAAGTAAAGTAGGTTTAAATGTGAAACTGGAATTGTGGAAGGATGCCCTAGAATCTAAAGGTTTTAAAATAAGTAGGACTAAGACAAAATGCTTGGATTTTAATTTTAAAAGGAATGTAGAACTATAGGTAGAGCCTTAGTTGAAATAGATGGGCAAGAAGTGTCAAAGTGTGATAATTCCGTTACTTAGGATCTATTATCCATAAAGAAGGGGATATTGATGGTGATGTAGTGCATATGATTAATGCGGGGTGGGTAAAATGGAGGGCAGCCTCGGGAGTGTTGTGTGATAGGCGTGTTCCAAAAAGGTTTAAAGGCAAGTTCTATCGGACTGCCATTAGGCCTGCAATACTCTATGGAGCGGAGTGCTGGGCACCAAAGAGAAGTCATATAGATAAGTTGAATGTAGCCGAAATGAGAATGTTAAGGTGGATGGGTGGGATAACTGGGAGAGATAGGATTAGAAATGAATATATTTATGAGAGTTTAGGGGTAGCTCCTTTAGGGAGAAGCTGAGGGAATGTAGGTTGCGTTGGTATGGGCATATGCAAAGAAGACCAATAGATGCTCCTGTGAGAAGATTAGAAGTGATGCATGTAAACGAGGCTAAAAGAGGGAGAGGGAGACCTAAGAGAACTTGGATGGAGTTAGTAAAAAAGGATTTGACCTTACTATCTCTTACAAAATAGTAAGCCCAAAATAGGCCTGAATGGAGGAGTAAGATCCATGTCGTCGACCCCAAATAGTTGGGAAAAGGCGCTACTTGATTATGATTATGAAGCCTTTACTACTTCTTTCTCTTTATTTTTGAAGAAAGTATCCAAATCCACATATTATGAATCACTGCCTATAATTGCAGTAACATGTCTAGAAATTAAAGGGGAAAATCCCATACCACGGCCTCTATTAGAAGCTCCACAACCGGGTCCTCGGCGGCCTCTATCATGAGAGGTGTACATTAAATACCCTATAAAAATTCACGGGTTAAAATGTCAAGAAAGAGTTAAATTCTCCTTTCATGTATTCAATATTAAAATCAAAGGCTAATAATTGAGCCTGCCATCCAGCAAAAATTTGCTTAGAGACTAGATGTTTAACATCTTTTTCAATTATTTGCTTTGCAGCACTACAATAAATTCGAAGTATAAATTTTTTATTTAATAAATCATCTTAAAATTTGTTAATGCCTTTACCCAATGGAAAGCATTTCTTTCTTAATATTCAAATATTTCGACCGAGTGGGATTCCATTTCCCATAATAAAATTGAACAAGTAATTTTTTATTACAATCAAGATCTTTTTGTTTAAGGATTCCTCCATAGCCAATATTATAGGCATCGGTTTCAACAATTTTGAACAATAGCGGATTAGCTAGGCTAAGGAAAGGAAGATTCTTGACCTTTGACTTTATTTTAATAACAGCCTGAGTATGTTCAGTAGTCTAAGGCTTTGGATTGTTTCGTAGCCTCGAATAAAGAATTGTTGTATCATGAGCTATATTCTCATAATAGTAAGCTATATAATTAAGGTTTCCAAGAAACGTTTGTAATTGTTTACTCTTAAGAATTTCATTCAGAAATTTGGAAGCAAATTCTATCCTTCTATTGAAATTATTTTTCCATGATGAATTTCATGACCTAAAAATCTTATTTTAGCTTAAAATAATTTTATTTTAGGAGCAGATATTACTAATCCAATTTTCATAATGACATAAAAGATTCTCTAAATGCTTAAAACATTGATCAATACTCTTAGAGAAAACAAGGATGTCATCAATATAAACAATTATGAATGTGCCTAATTGATTGAAAATATCATTCATGATATTCTGAAATTCACATTGGGTATCTTTCAAACCGAATGGCATAACATTCCATTCATAATGTCAAAATGTGCCAGCGAAAGCGGTTTTATATCTGTTTTTTTATTTATTTAAATTAGCCAATATCTTTATTTAATTTTAAATTTAGAAAAGATTGTGGCATCATGAAGTCTTTGTAAAAGATTCTTTTTATTAAGAATAATGCATTAGAGTCATTAGAAACTGGATTAGAGTCTACCCAAGGCTCGTAGTGAGCATTATTGTCGGATTAAATTGAAAGAACTAAGAATGTTTTCTACGAGGATTCTCACCGAAAAATACATGATTTCATGCATTAATATGATCCCAGTAATTGTATGAATACATTTGTTCTCCCAATTTGAGGGAATGATCTTTATTAGGATCAAGATCCCAATCTTGGGGTTGAAGTACATTTAAAATTAGGCACTTACTGCAATTAATTACAAATTTATTATTAAGATTGGGGTAAGTATGGCAGATATCTACTGAACCAGTCATCAAAATATTTCTGGAGAATGTGTCATGGATCATTTTTCCATTGAAGATAAATATTACTGATACAAAAGATTATTTCTTCTGTTTTACTTGCTACATAAGGCAACTCTAGAGTTTCCAAGGCTTCTTTAGCAGTCTTATAATTAGACTTGCTAATGGAGGCTTCATTAGTTTTGTTTTTTGAAGCCTTTATTGATAATGGTTGGTGGAGCCCTCCCTTTTGAGTTATGTCATTACTTTAAACTGAATAATTCATCTTGTTTAAGCTATCGTCATTAATGACGATATTATAGTTCTTTATGTTTTAGCTATCGTGATCAAAGACAATCTTTTATTTTCTATATTTTATAATTTTTAGTGTCCGCTCCTATAAATACTATGTGCCTCGGGCATGTTGAGGCCTCAGTCCATATCCTTCTTACATCATCGGAGAAAAAGGCGCTTTGAGTTTGTCTCTGTCCCTTCTGGTTTTCTGATTCTATAAATTCTGTAAGTTTATATCCAATAAGTTATCTTATTTTGTCATTGGACATTGGTAAGTTTGTCCAATATATAACAAATCTCTTAACTTATTTAAAAAATAACCCACACCAAATGGACCAAATTATACCCTTACAAGATAGCATTACTGAGACCAAATATATAAGTTGCAGTTATGCGGTTAAGATCTCATTTCAAGGTAACAACTTGCTCCTTCCAAATCCTTCTCAGCACTACCATTGGCCCTTCAGAGTACACGGTGCATCTTCAGTTGCATCGAATTAATGTCAAGTATTCAAACTACAGAAACAACTAAGGAAATAGATCAGTAGCATCGAAAAAGCCTTAGTAAATCCACCTTGGCATGACCACAACCATTGCATCTAAAATGATATTGTTTGAGGCAAATAATTCTCATCTCTATGAGGATTATAGTTCACAACCCACATTACAATAAGCGAAGTTTAATTTAAGTTATTCAGTATGCAGTCATTGGTTTAAAAAAAGAAAAGGCTACAACAGTTACATGATGCAAAACCTTTCACACGGTCAATCAATGTAAACATAAGTTTCTTTCTCTTCATTTTTTATCTCTAAAGAAAGGGCATATATTTTTAATGCCAACAAGACTAGCTGCTTCTTGCTTGCTCAATCACTTACTCTAAAGATAATGATACAATAAAAACATCCTGTCAACATAGAAGTGTATTTTACTTCAGAAGTTTAACTTGTCTACCTTCCAAAGAAAATGGTCTTCCAGAAAGTGTAAAAAAAGAAATGAATAACTTAGAAAAACAAATAAAAGAAAAAAATGAAAATAATTTAGCATATGAAAAGCAGAAAGATATCATCCAACACTCCGGCAGCTCAAAAGTTTTTATAGCTTAAGCATTTAGCATAGGAAGCATATGAATTTCAAATTAAAAAGAAGCACATAAATTTCCAATTAAAAAGATACATATGATTTAAGCAACAATATTCAGCTGAAAGCCTTATTTTAGCAATAACCATCCGGACTAAAACCTCATGTATTAAGTTGGAAAAGCTACCACATTTGATGGAAAACTATTAAAAAAGCTGTCAGACTTTAAAAACAGGCGATCTGCTATAACGTATTTATTTTTATAATCTAATATATAATAATATTACATTTATAATAAAAATCTTATGGAAGAGATTTAGCATTTATGAGAGAGAGAGAGAGAGGGACCCATTTAATCAACCACTTCAAGAGCAGAATATATATAATGAAACTATTGTGGAAGTGATTTAGCCTTTGTATGGGATAGAGTTATGATATCGACTGGTCGATTTTTTACCATAATTTTCACATGACCCATGTGCTACTGTACAAGATGATTGATTGAACTCAAATACCTTCCCTATTGCCATTAATCAAAGCCAGAAAAAGAAAACCAAATGAGGTGGCGTTAACATGTGACTAATCTATCATCAGTCGTGATAAGCCACTTTGACATCACAGTTATTTTCACCACATAGAAGAAGCAAAAGGAATAAATGCATATTTGAACAATAAAATGTGTCAAGATACCTAATCATAATCACAATCAAGTCGCGCCTTTTCCCAACGAAAATGCATCAAGATACAAAACAAACAAGAATTTTATGAAATATTAAAAGATCAGTCATCAAACTGAATGAATGTGACAAAAAACAACATAAAGTACCTGTCTCATGCATCTCCAGTCTCTATAAGATGCATTAGAAAACAAAATGAATAACCAAAATCACTACACTTTCAAATACTCCAAGCCAGCAACAATGTAAAGATTCACACGGAACAGATTCAGCAAAAAAAGAAAAGAAACCCAAAAAACTGTTCAGGGCAAGGGCAAGGGCAACTGTAAATCAGAGCCACCAGAGAGAAAGAACTACGAGAGCCCCGGAAACTGCGGGGGGTTCGTACAGTATCTAAAAATGGGCAGAACGGAATCGGACAAAAAACGGAAACATTGGAAGAATCCAACAGAATGGAAGGCGGAGGAAGCGGAGGAGACCCACAAAATAGCAAAACAAATGAAATAAAGGAGTCATGTGTGTGTACCTGGTGCACATCGACTGCAGGGCAACGTCCCAAAAGAGAAGAGACTCAAGTGGAAGCAGACGAAGAAGAAAGAAAGAAAATTTGGAGGATTTTCTTTTGATGAAACAGCAATGAAGTCCTCTAAATTGGAAATTCAGTGTGACAGAAAAGGATGACAAAGTGGAAAGAAGCAAAGGGGTGGTGGTGAGGGCGGATAGACATGGTTGTCCTTTTCGGCCATTTCGGAGCTGGGTCCCACAAAGATTTTCTATGGTCGGGGGAAATTGAAAGGAAGAGAAAGGTTCTGCCACGTGACGTGTCAATAAATGATGTCTAGAGCAGTGTTTTACACTACTTTGTCGGAGATCAGCCTCGGCGTTGGCTTTAGCTTCTTCTGTAGGCGGAATGGTCGTACAACACGGCTTGCCACACACGTGCTGGGTTCACACCATTCGAGGTTATCTATGGTCGCCCCTCTCCTTCAGTATTGTCTTACGTGCCTCATCGCTCCTCTATTGCCGAAGTGGATTATATGCTTCGGTAGCTCAAGGCCAACTTGGCTTCGGCCCAGAATCGGATGAAACGGATCTATGATAAGAAGCACACTGATCGGGAGTTCCAGGTCGGTGATTTGGTCTACGTGTCCATACTGCCGCAGCACCAGACCACCTTATTTCGGACTGATCATCCTAAGCTGACCGCTCATTATCATGGGCCTTATGCTATTATGGAGAGGGTGGGTCCGGTGGCATATTGTCTTTCATTACCATCCGGATCGCTGGTACACACCATCTTCCATGTGTCACGTCTGCGACGGTTTGTGGGAGATCCGAGAATTGGTTAGGGATAGTGCACCCCCTCCACTCATGGGACATGAGGAGTCTGACGCCGCTATTCCTACCTCTATTGTTGACAAAAGACGCGTGGCTTGGAAAGGTAAATCCTTAGACGATGCCGAATGGATGCTCGAAGATGAATTTCTGGCTCGCTTTCCATCGTGGCCGCATTGAGGGCAATGCGGAAGCAGAACATGGTGGAGTGTTGTGTACGTTAGCACAACAACGAAGCAGATCTTATTTCAATTAGTTGACTAGGATTGGTTTTCCTTTTGAATAAAGCCATATCTTGTAATCAAGCCCGTAACGAAGCAGATCTTATTTCAATTAGTTGACTAGGATTAGTTTTCCTTTTGAATGAAGTCATATCTTGTAATCAAGCCCGTTTGGGTACCTGAATATGTAATGGGTTGTAATGACATAGTTAGTGGCCCATCAGGCTAGCAAATTGGCGTGCTTCCCTAGGAAGCCACGCCCTCTCTTTGTTTATAAGGTGGTCTTCTTCCTCCTTCTAGGGCATGCAATTGAAAGTTATTCTCTTTACTTTTTTTTTCTTTACTAATTCCGTCAAGCGATACCTTGTGACCCTACGTGTAGACCGGATATATCCTATGTTGTGGGAAGACTAAGTAGATACACTAAGAGCCCAAATGAGTCTCATTGGATTGTCATTGAGAGAGTATTCAGATATCTTAAGGGAAGTGTAAATTACAGTTTACATTATTACGGGTTCCCTCCTGTATTAGAAGGATATAGTTATGCAAATTGGGTCTCATATTCTGATGTAACTAAGGCCACTAGTGGATATGTGTTCACGTTAGGTGGTGGGGCGGTTGCATGGAAATCTTCCAAGCAAACTGTGATAACAAGGTCTACTATGGATGTTGAGTTAGTAGCACTTGATAAAACTGGAGGAATGGTGGAATGGCTTAGGGATCTTTTAATAGATATACCCTGGTTGAATAAGTCAATTTCAGCAATTTTGATTCACTGTGATAGCCAATCAGCTCTTGATAAGGTTAAGAGTAAGAATCATAATAATAGGTCCTTCAAACATATTGAACTAAGGTATAAAATCTTGTGCAAGTTGACTACCTTTGAGGTAATTACCTTAAGTTTCATATAATCAACGGATAACTTGGCTGATTTATTTACCAAAGGATTATCGGCATGGCAAATCCAAAACTCATCTAAGGGAATGGAGCTGAAAGCCTATAATTAAGTCATCGTTAGTAGCAACTCAATCTTTCTGAGTGGAGATCCCAAAACGAAGATTCAATGGGTAAAAATAAGCTAATGCATGACTTGAAGAGCACTATTTAAATATACAGTATGCTCATTCCCGTGTTCTGATGAGAGTGCTCTACTGCATATGAAACAGGTTGACAAAAGTCTTAGTGAAGTCAAGGCTTATATGGCAGGGTTTTGTTATGCAAATTATCCTCAGAGATTGTCACTTATGCGAGTGCCACTGAGGTAGTAGTTAAAGAGAACTTGGGCTTGTTCTCTAATGTGCAACTCATGAAAAGATACAAAATTCATAGCCGTAAAGCGCTACCCCGGTGATCTCGAAAAAGGAGTTACTCTATGTATTAGATATATCAAAGCTCTTGTTCCAAGGTTCAAGTTCAAGACTTTATTTACTTCGAACTTGTAAGAGTGACGGTTTATCAAACTAAGTGTAAGTTCAAACCTGCAAGGTACCTATCATAAAAAACTTAGAGTTCTATTGCTCAATGTCTAATTCATGTTGTTGTTTGCATTCTAGTGTGTTGACTAGTTTAATGTCAAGTCATGGTGGGGATTGTTGAAAAATACTACTAACTTGAATTAAAGAGTCTTGGGTGGGTGCGGTGATCGATCACCTAGATAGACGCGATCGATCGCCTTTGAGAACAATAGATCGTAAGTACTGTGATTTCATAAAAGTGAGTCGCGATCGATCGCTTTAGGAATAATCGATTGAAAGTACTGAAATAACAAAGGAAAACGGAGGCGATCGATCGCCTAATGGTCGCAATCGATCGCACTAGCAATTAGAGAGTCTGGAAGTTGCAGTTTTGTTTCAAAAGTTGCATCTTTTTATTCCAAAACTAACCTATTTGATATCCTTTATAAATAGAGAACGAAACAGAGAAATTAATATATAAGAAAACACTCAAAAATCTCTCTATATATATCTCAAAAATCATTGAGCAATAGCAGCTCCTCTGATCGAGTTCGAGTTGGTCTAATGGTCTAATTTGAAGTGCATCTTTAGACCAACAAAGTGATTCGTTGTATCTCGGGAGCGGATTGCTAGTAAAAGCCTGTGCACAGAGAGCGACGTATCTGTTTTAAGGACAGCGTTTAACGTGCCTCGAATCCAATCTCTTCTTTAAGTCTTTGTGGTATTAGTGGAGTTTTCATCAACGGGTTAGTGGTACTCTTGCCCTAATCTTATTATTGATTTATTCCAACACACGGGTGGGCATGTCTCCACTGCTTTTGATCTCACGTAGGACTTCAAGATTGGCTACCTCACCCTCCCCTCACCGCTCTCCATGTTGGTCAGCCAAGTCATCGGCACTGCAAGGGGCTGTGTCATTGCTCCACTCACGTCTTTCCTAAAGAACTGCCTCAGTCTCTGCCTCATTTTCTTTTTATTGTCATTTGCCATGAACCTCCTGAGGGACATCTTGAAGTGGCGTATAACATGAGAGCTTACAAGTTTGTCCCAAGTGCCATGGCAATGGCCACTCCATTCAACCTCGTTTCCTATTTCGCCATTGACATGTGCACGGGGAGTTTGATTATGTTTGTATGGGAGAAGAACATGATGCACGTGCGGGATTTTGCTCCCGCTGTTGCGTCTGGGCTGATTTGCAGGGATGGTATTTGGTCTCTTTTGTCCTTGTTATTAATAAATGGTAGTTTAGTCAATATTTATATAATCTTATTTTTTTATTAGTGAGCCCTTCACTTAAATGAGGGCATATGAGTCTTTTTTTTTTGTAAATGGCGTCCTTAGGTCTATTTGAGATTGGACGACCACTTTTAGTTGTATTCTTCCCTTTTTATTATTCAATACAAAGTTTATTCCCTTTTTCTGAAACCCTAGTTCTTTCATTCTGTCATAGTATCACACCCACATTTGAATTTGCATGTTTTTTGTTTGAATCAGAAGTTGTTGAGAGGCCGACAAGAATTTGTTTTGCGGGGTACTGTTTATAGACATTGTTCACTGGTAACTGTTTGTCAGCACTGTTTACTGCAATTATCCATTAATATAGTTCACCGCAACCGTCCATCGGTGTCATTCGTGGTTAGTGTTCATCGTTGAGGCCTCCTGTTGGTTTTTGGTCGCACATCTGCATCAGTCAATTTTGATTCAAGATCCCATACATTCTGCTCATTATTGTAAAGAGCGTTGATGACAATTAATTCGAACCTAAAGTCGCTTGGGACGAATGTAGTTATTGCCATAAGAAGGGGCATCGGAAGGAACAATGCTCCGTTCGGCCTCCACACATAGGATGTTTGTCATTATCATCTGAGCTTCTGATTGTCCTGCAACATTCCAGTCAACTTCTATTTTCAATAGGCTCGTGGACCACGGTTGTCCTTTGCTGCCAGCTCAATAACTTCTTTACCATCGAGTGGTACTCTGACTGAGAGATTCACTCTCTCCTTTCATGAGAAATTATTGGGTGTAGATAGGTGTCCTATCTACCTAAGAAGCACAGATACGAAAATGGCGACACGATATGACAGGATATGTACACAGCGATACGCCATTTTTCCAAAAAGTTGGATACGACACGGTTAATAAAAAAATATTTATTATTATTTATAAAATATTATTATAAATTTATAATTTAAAAATTAATTTCATTCATAATTTCTTATACCATGGACTCTTATATTATGGCAATGGCAAAAAAAACACTGTATGACTTTGAAGCAATCATGGCAAATCAAGTACATCCTTGCCTACCCGTATGACTTTGAAGCACTGAATGGCCACCCACGGTTTTAACTAATCAAGCTGGATGAAGGTATAATTACCAACAGATAAGACAGATTCCATCAGTTTACATCAGATCATTTATAGCTAAACTCAAAAACGATGGGACTGCGTGTCCGTACCTACCTGTCTTTCCTTACCTGCTCCTGTCACACCTACTCCATCCTGACACCGACACCTAAATTCCCGTGTCCCGTTGCCGTGTCCCGCCGTGTCCATATGTATCCTCTTTTTTTTTTAAAAAAAAAAAGGCACGGACACGCAGGCGTGTCGCCAGCGTATCCGTATCGGATACATGTCGGACACGGACACGGCTGCCAATTTGCCGTGTCCATGCTTCATAGCTATCTACACCTAATAATTTTTCGTTATATGGGGTATTCCAGCATCTCCATGTATTATGTCTATCCTTGATTCAGATTTTTCCTCTACCTATGCACCTTTACATATTTCTCCCTCTACTTGGATTTTTTATTCTAGAGCCACCAATCATATGACACGTGACTCAACTTTCTCTCTGATTGTGGTCCCTCCTCTGAGTTTACTTCTGTACGTATTGCTAATGGCAGTTCTCTGCCATGGTCTGGTATTGGCACTATTAAGTCTCCTAATTTGTTTGTTGGGAAAATAACATAATAAATTGTAAAAAAAAAAAAATTTATGAAAATGACACACTCTAGCAAATATTTGCAAAATAGGGTATCTGACAAGCCACGCAGGCGCCTACGTGGCGCGGCGCTTATATGGCTTTTTTTTTTAAAACCAAACCGAAAGGCGTCGGTTCTCTCGGTTAAAAGAGAATCAACCGACGCCTTAACAGAGGCGTCAGTTGAATAAGCAGTCACTTCAACGATACATATCTCTCTCATTTCTAACCCATTTTCACTCATTTTTTTTTTTCATTCTTCCTTATTTTTAGTGCTCTTTCTAGTCATTATGATATCACAAAGATGTTGAGCCATCACATACCATTTATCGTAGTTTTTGTAGTATTTTTTTTGATAAATAGCATACGATGGATCAACATCTTTGCGATATCATTATGACCAGAAAGACCACTAAAAATAAGGAAGAATGAAAAAAAATGGGCAAAAATGGATGAAGAATGAGAGAGATATGCATCATTGAAATTTGTCCCACTAAAACAAATCTGTCCCATTTTAAAGGGGTGATAACTTCAATGATGCATATCTCTCTCATTCTTTATCTATTTTCACGCATTTTTTTTTCATTCTTCCTTATTTTTAGTGGTCTTTCTTGTCATAATGATATCGCAAAGATGTTGATCCATCGCATACTATTTATCAAAAAAATACTACAAAAACTACGATAAATGGTATGTGATGGCTCAACATCTTTATGATATCATAATGACTAGAAAGAGCACTAAAAATAAGGAAGAATGGAAAAAAATGAGTGAAAATGGGTTAGAAATGAGAGAGATATGTATCGTTGAAGTGACTGCCTATTTAAAATGGGACAGAAAATTATAAGGCAGTAAGAGGCGTCGATGACCGACGCCTTTCTCTTTTAACCGAGAGGCGTCGGCTTTCGGTTTATCAGATACCCTATTTTGCAAATATTTGCTACAGTGTGTCATTTTCATAATTTTTTTTTTACGATTTATTATATAAATTCCCTTTATTTGTTTCAAATGCTCTTCGTGTTCCCCAACTAGCCATTAATATTTTATCTATTAGGGTGTGTTTGGTTAGCAGGAAAAGAAAAGAAAAAGTGAGAAAAGTCAAAGTCTTTTTTTTTAGTGTTTTGGATTGAGAGAAAAGTCTGATAGCTGAAAACTAATTTTCTCTCTCGTGGGGACTACACAAAAATTTCAGTTATATCTTTTTTTTCAAATAGAAAAAAAAAAGAGAAAAGTTAAACTCCCTCTCTTTTCTTTTTCTTTCTTTTCCTCTCTAACCAAACGGAACCTTAAACAGCTTACTGACCTTGGTTATCAGGTTGTGTTTTCCTCTTCTAGTTGTGTTGTGCAAGATCTGAAGACCAGCTTTTTACATATTACCTGGCGCCAAGTATGGTTTTATCATATTATCTGGTTTTTCTCGTGACTTCTCATATGACCTGGAATCGGCACCTAGAGTACCGAAAATGCCCTTCTTTTACGTTTTTTATGCATTTTGTATCCGAAATGCTTCATTCTTCCCAAAATTAGCGATTTACAGGATCATCAAGTTGGGGAAGAAGATATTCCGGCAAAGATCCATCCATAATCGCAGTTCAAACCATCGCCGGCGCCGTCCAACCCGAAAAAAAAAAATTTCATGCCAAAAAACTGTAAAAACAGCGGGAAAGACGAAAAAAAATCTATGATGAATGGATTTTGATGTAAGAGCAGTGGGAAAGCCCTCCCAACTACAAAAATTACGATCTACATGTAAAGAAACACATATAAAGATCACCCATTGGTGTTCGACTGCTCCTGGACATGAAATAAAAGGATAAAAATGGGCAAAAATGTGAAATACTCGTCAGCGGGCGACAAGTTCAATGTATATATCTTTCTGTGATCCTAATGAAGTAGAAGAAGAGGGAAAAATAAGGAAGAACGAAAAAAAATGGGCAAAAACGGATAAAAAATGAGCAAGTTATGACATTTTAAAAATTGTCATTTATCGTGTTGTCGACGACACGACTTGATTCAAGTCGTGTACTATGTGACACGACTTGAATCCAAGTCGTGTTATATCCAAGTCGTGTACTATTGTCATTTTAAGTCGTGTCACATAGTACACGACTTGAATCAAGTCGTGTCGTCGACAACACGATAAATGACAATTTTTAAAATGTCATAACTTGCTCATTTTTTATCCGTTTTTCCCATTTTTTTTCGTTCTTCCTTATTTTTCCTCCTCTTCCACCTCAATAAGATATAGGATGGAAAAAGAAGAAAAAATAATAAGAAAGAAGAAAGTGAAATGATAAAAATGGGTAAAAGCGTAAAATACTCGTTGGCGAGCGACAAGTTCAATTTATATATCTTTCTGTGATACTAATGAGGTGGAATAGGAGGAAAAATAAGGAAGAACGAAAAAAAATGGGAAAAAACGGATGAAAAATGAGCGAGTTATGACATTTTGACGATTGTCATTTTATCGTGTTATATGCAACACGATAAATGCTCAAGTCGTGTTGTCAACAACACGATAAATGGGCAATTTTAAAAATGTCATAACTTGCTTATTTTTTATCCGTTTTTGCCTTTTTTTTTCATTCTTCTTTATTTTTCCTTCTCTTCCACCTCAATAAGATATAGGATGAAAAAAGAAGAAAAAATAATAACAAAGAAGAAAGTGAAATGATAAAAATGGGTAAAAGCGTAAAATACTCGTCGGCGAGCGACAAGTTCTATTTATATATCTTTCTGTGATACTAATGAGGTGGAAGAGGAGGAAAAATAAGGAAGAACGAAAAAAAATTTGGCAAAAACGGATGAAAAATGAGCGAGTTATGACATTTTTAAAATTGTCATTTTATCGTGTTATATACAGCACGATAAATACACAAGTCGTGTTGCATATAACACGATAAAATGACAATTTTAAAAATATCATAATTTGCTCATTTTTTTTCGTTCTTTCTTATTTTTCCTCCTCTTTCACCTTATTAGTATCACAGAAAGATATATAAATTGAACTTGTCGCTCGCCGATGAGTATTTTACGCTTTTGTCCATTTTTATCATTTCACTTTCTTCTTTGTTATTATTTTTTCTTCTTTTTCCATCCTATATCTTATTTAGGTGGAAGAGAAGGAAAAATAAGGAAGAACGAAAAAAAAATAGGCAAAAACGGATAAAAAATGAGCAAGTTATGACATTTTTAAAATTTCCTATTTATAGTGTTGTCGACTACACGACTTGAGCATTTATCGTGTTGCATATAACACGATAAAATGAAAATTTTAAAAATGTCATAACTTGCTCATTTTTTATCCGTTTTTGCCCATTTTTTTTCGTTCTTTCTTATTTTTCCTCCTCTTCCACCTTATTAGTATCACAGAAAGATATATAAATTGAACTTGTCGCTCGCCGACGAGTATTTTACGCTTTTGTCCATTTTTATCATTTCACTTTCTTCTTTCTTCTTATTTTTTCTTCTTTTTCCATCCTATATCTTATTTAGGTGGAAGAGAAGGAAAAATAAGAAAGAACGAAAAAAGAATGGGCAAAAATGGATAAAAAATGAGCAAGTTATGACATTTTTAAAATTGCTCATTTATCGTGTTGTCGACAACACGACTTGATTCAAGTCGTGTACTATGTGACACGACTTGAATCCAAGTCGTGTTATATGCAACACGACTTGGATTCAAGTCGTGTCACATAATACACGACTTGAATTAAGTCGTGGCGTCGACAACACGATAAATGACAATTTTTAAAATGTCATAACTCGCTCATTTTTCGTCCGTTTTTGCCTATTTTTTTTGCGTTCTTCCTTATTTTTCCTCATCTTCTACTTCATTAGGATCACAGAAAGATATATACATTGAACTTGTCGCTCTCCGACGAGTATTTCACATTTTTACCCATTTTTATCCTTTTATTTCATGTCCAAGAGCGGTCGAACACTAATGGGTGATCTTTATTTGTGTTTCTTTACATGTAGATCTTAATTTTTGTAGTTGGGAGGGCTTTCCCACTGCTCTTACATCAAAATCCCTTCATCACATATTTTTTTCATCTTTCCCGCTGTTTTTACAGTTTTTTGGCATGAAATTTTTTTTTTCGGGTTGGACGGCGCCGGCGATGGTTTGAACCTCGATTATGGATGGATCTTTGCCGAAATGTCTTCTTCTCCAACTTGATGATCTTGTAAATCGCTAATTTTGAGAAGAATGAAGCATTTCGGGTACAAAATTCATAGAAAATGTAAGAGAAGGGTATTTTCGGTACTCTAGGTGCCGATTCCAGGTCATATGAGAAGTCACGAAAAAAACCAGGTAATATGAGAATATCATACTTGGCGCCAGGTAATATGTAAAAAGCCCGCATGACGGGTGGGAAGATTGGGATTGGTCATGGAGCTTGGGGGCCTCTATATATTGATTCAGCTACATGTTCTGATTACTTCTCTTGAGGTTCAGCTTAAGAGGCTTTTTGAGATGAAAAATCTAGGTTTATTGAGATATTTTCTGAGCATTGAGGTATCATACTCTCCACGGGACTATCTGTTATCTCAGTCCAAGTATGCTACTAACATCATTGCTCGATCAAGATTGTTTATAGGAAACTGTTGGCTCATTGGTGTATCTCACTGTCACTCGATCTAACATTCAGCATGTTGTTCATCTGGTCAGTCAGTTCTCTTCTCCTACGACTACTCACTAGGTTTTTGTGCTTTGCCTTCTATGTTATGTTCGTGACACGTTTCACAAGAGCTTGCTTCTTTTTTCTTCCTCACATTTTGTTTTGAGGGCCTATTCTGATGTTGACTGGGCAGGTCATGTGGTGGACCGAAAATCCACTATTGGCTATTATGTATTCTTGGGTGATTCTCTTATCTCTTGGAAGTGTAAGAAGCGAGATTATGTTGCTAGTTCTACTGTTGTGGCTAAATATAGGACTATGGATGCTATTGCTGCTGAGATGTGTGGCTTAGGTAGCTTCTTGCAGATATGGGTGTTGCTCTTACTAGTCATACTCTTATGTATTGTGATAACAAGAGCGACATCTATATTGCCCACAACTCTATTTCATGAGCGGACAAAGCATCTTGAAATTGATTGTCACTTTGTGTGCCATCACCTCCATGCCGGAACTCTAACACTTGCTCATATCTAGTCTTCCCTTCAGTTGGCTGACTTCTTCACGAAGCCACATCCGGTGGCTCGTTTTCAATTTTTGTTAGACAAACACTGGATGTTGACAACATCCAGAGTTTGAGGGGGTGTTAAGAGTATTTACTCTATTTTCCAAGGATAGCTAGTTATTAATAAAGGATAGTTTAGTTAATATTTATGTAATCTTATTTCTGATTGGTTAGCCTTTCACTTAAGTGAAGGCATATGAATATTTTCTTGTAAATGGCGTCCCTAAGTCTATTAGAGATTAGACGACCACTTTTAGTTGTATTCTTCTCTTTTTATTTTTCAATACAGAGTGTATTCTCTTTATCCGAAACCCTAGTTCCTTAATTCTATTATCTGCCATCATCTATTTTGGCATTGCTCAAAGTTCAGCCTCCCATTTACATGAAGTTCCATTCAAGATCAGATAGTGCAAGACTGGAAAATTCTGACTGGTTAACTTAAGTTGTGTATATCATATGAATATTTGTGATCTCCACTTTGGGCATCTTTGGCTTACATATAATATTTGTATGTAGGCTCGAGTTTCTAGTCTCAAGTAATGCCTATCTGTGTTGGTTAGTACTTTATTCTTATGGAGTTTTACAAACATAATCTTTTAACTTCAAAAGTGAATCAGTAATATTTGATTTCCAGATATTTGACGGGGAATGACAGCAATATTCTTCCAACATTTTAAAAAAAATGCAATGATTCACTGCAAATTGCATATCAGCACGTTAAGTACATGGATTTGGAATTTAAAAATGGATTTGAAACATATACCTTTCATGTCCAGTTGTCCGTGGATTTTGAATCCCAAGATTTTGGGAATCTTTTGTTTCGATGCTAAATGGATTCAGAAATCTTTTGTACCATTGTGTAACTAAGACCTACAAAATCACTGTGTAACCTTAACACTAACAACACAAAGTTATAAAAGTTTCTTCATTAACACTAACACCACAAAGAAACTTGCATACGTATGTCATGTCCCCACAAGATCTACAGGAAAACAACTTGTGTTAATAATAAAATTTTCTGTCTCATTAGCTTTCAGTTCCTCTCTTGCACATTTGCATTGCGATGGCATATGCTCACTACAACAAAATTGACTTTTAACAGTGGATTTTTTTTCACAGAAAATAATCTGTTGCTAATATATATCGCTAAATCTGTCGTAAAAGGAGGAACATTAACGGTGGATTATTTTCGTCGGACATGGATCCGTCGGTATTGAAATTTATTACGACCGGTATTAACGGCGGAAAACTTTCCACTGTGGTATAAAGCCACTTCTTTGAACAGATTTTTGTGGCAGATTTCGCGCACGGCACCTTTTCCTACTCCTCTCCCTTTCTTCCACTCTTGGCCTCCAGCTTCTCTAAAGTTTCCCTGTGGGCCCCACTACCCCTCGCCATCCTTCCCTCCCGCTTCTAGGGTTTCCTCCTCGCCTCACCGGACTCCCCGACAGCGACTAGGGTTTCCCTTCTCCCGCGCTGGATTCCCTCTCCTTCCTCCGCCGCAACTCCCTCCGCCGCTGGTTTAAAGTGAAGGCGATCACGATCGATGGCGAGGTCGAAGGTGATGGCAGCCATGAGCGAGGCGATGGCGGTTCTGGCGAGGGGCAGATATACCCAATTCAGAAACCAGAATCTATCCCAAAATCCTCAACTCCAAAATTTTATGCTTGATAAATATGGCTCCGAACTGAACATGCCACCTTGAGTACTGTCCTCTTATCTGTATGAGATTCTATTGCATTTATAATTCCAGAAAGTCCTTCGTATAGAACATTGCAGCTAATCAGGTTTGTTAATTTTGCAACTCTGTTTATGTTTACCATCGCCATTTTTTTCTCCACCATTATATTTGAAGGAAATTTTCATAACTATTTTTTCTTCTTTGTGGTAGCTCCAGAAATGGGGATGGATGCATCATCTTGCACGGGCATTCAGTGGCATGTTTTTCTGACTCGTGGAGATCTGGTAATGGAATTGGGAAACTATCTGCATCAATATCTTTACTACCCTTGTTTCTAGCATCTTTTATATTCCGTTTTGTTGCTCAGTACTCCATCTCTTAACTTGCACAGGGCTCTTGGATCGTCCGCCAAAGTGTTGGAAGCACACCTTGTTTGCCAGGGAAGGCTGTTGACTGCCACTATATTTTTGGATCAAAATACTTGGAGGTACTGACAAGTAATTGTATAGATGAACAAAGATTGTAATTGTTTGTTGCACTTGCGTAAAGAAGATTAAGCAAGTAGATAACTTTTCTTCTTTTGTGTTTTTAGACTTCATAATTTATATCGTTCTTAAATGCCATATTATATGCTCCATTGGTTACTTTCTTCTGTAGCTTGGGTTGAGAAGTATAGGTCAGAGATAGAGTTTTATATCAATAAGATTAGGGAAATAAATCATGTAGAATGGATTCTTTTAGTGAAATAAATCATCTGTACAATATGGTACTAATTATATGAATAATATATGAGGATATCTTTTGCATTTATGAATAGTGCTTGTTATCCATATTTAGCATAGTAGCAGCATGTTTTTTTTATATATTTTTCCAAGTCTGTACCGACAGATAAAATCTGTCACAAATGACTAAAACCGTCACAATAAGTATTTAACGGAGTCTAGTCCGTTTTCAAACTGTCGCTAAACATTTATACCGACGGCATAAAACCGTCGTTAAAAATACACTTGTGCCACAAATAAATCCGTCGGAAAAACTGTCCGTAAAGATATTAGCGACAAATTGGCATTTTTCCGTCGAAATGTCATTAGCGGCGCCACTAATGACGGGCCTTGCGGCGGAAAAACTCCGTCGCTATAAAGCTGTAAACAAATACTTATGACTTTTAGCGACCCTTTTTGTCGTCGTTAGAAGACAAATTTATTTCCATGAATCGTAATAAAAAAACACTTAACCCCTATGTATTATTAAAACCCTCACATAATCTTCATGCCCTAACAGTGGAATTTTAACTGTGTTAGGCTAAAAACCTGAATTCCAATAAAAATAATCTCATTCTACTTTCTCCTCCCTCCTACTCTAAAAAGTCTCAACCTTTCCACCTTGCCACCCATTCTCCTAGCGCCTTCACAAATCTAATTTATACAAGTTTATCGTTTGATTTATTAAATGGGGGTTAAGTGCAATTTATAAATAATATAGAGGAGTTAAGTGCAATTCATTGGTGTTAAGCGCAATTTATATATAATACATATGGGCTAACTTCCCTTTCTAAATGATTCATAGGGGCTATGTGTTGAAATGTTATAAGGGTAATGTTGTCTGCAAAAATATTAAACTTGATGACATCATCATTTCCAGTTAGAAAAGGTTATGGCGTCAGGATTATGTGGGGGTTTTGATAATACATGGGATTAAGTGTTTTTTGGTTATAATTCATGGGCTATGTGCAATTTACCCAAATGAATAAAACTATAACAAATTGCCTCTGAGTTACTTCCTTCCTAAGAGATTACAGTTATAAACCTTTTGCATATAAATAATCACATACTATAGAAATGTATAGTTGTATAATTTAAGGCAATAAGTCAATATTTAAGAATCTGTAGGCTATTATAATCAAAATGCAACCTATAGAAACATATGAATCAAAGCTTATACTTGGGTTTCGGAAAAATGAAGTTTCAGAATTAGACAATGTTGCTCTCACAAGATCTCATTTCCCATTTGCTTAAGCTTACATAATATGTCAACTAGGTAAAAAGAGATCATTCTGTTTCATTCTTTTCATCAATAATTCATTCTGAATTTAACAGATAGCACATTTAACATTTTAGAATTACTCCAAGCCTCATTAATCAATCCGAAGATAATATAATCAATATTTGGGAATGCAATCAAATTTAATCAATATATCGAAACCAAATCTCATTGCTCCTAAACAAAGAAAATAAACCAAGCGCCGACAACCAAGCCGAAGATGATTCCAGTAGAGGCTGGTGGTCGCCACTGTCAAGTTCAGCAAATCCTTGAACAAGGAAGTTTCTAAGTTTTTCTTTAACATAGCACGATAATCACTTAATCGTGCTTGAAAAACTTCTGACCATAAAAGAATTCTATGAATCAACCACGACCAAACAACCAGATGCCTCCATACTGACACAGTAAAATTCAAGTACAAGTGCAGATCCTGAACGTATCCATAATACTGACACAGATGCCTCCATACTTAATATACTTATATTTTACTATATTAGCCTATAAATGTAAAGTCGATTGTATAGTGATGTAGAATTAGGGCTGGGAAAACACTACCCGACCCGACCCGACCCGACCCGACCCGACCCTATTGCAAAATAGGGTCGGGTAAGGGTTTGAAAAGTTTACCCTATTTAAAATAGGGTCGGGTAGGGTAATTACCCGAATTACCCGCACAACCCGACCCCAACCCGATGTACCTATTATAAAATATTATAATATATATTTAATATTGAGTAATCTAATTTTAAAAGATAATTTTATTTCTAAATCACCAAAAACCTTATATTAACCTTATCTATATTAAAATTTAGTCAAATAAAGGTCAATTTTGACTTTTAAAATACTAGATTGACAAATAAAAGTATTTATTTTATATATTTTTTTTTAAAGTAGGGTCGGGTCATTACCCGACCCGACCCGACCGAAGTAGGGTTAGGGTCGGCCATTCTCGACCCTACTAATGAATAGGGTCGGGTAATTACCCGACCCTATTTAGGTAGGGTAAAGGGCGACTCGACCCTATTTTACCCGACACGACCCGATTCCCAGCCCTATGTAGAATAATGACACTGTACTATCCATCCAAATGCTAATTTCATTTGTATCCTCCACTTTATTGCTATGATTTATACTCTGTCGGCTGATTACAAAGTCTCCACAAAAAAAATAACGTTGTGGGGTGAAGCAAAATCTTAAGACAACTTGCAATGCCCTCAATGTAAATTGACTTCCTTACAAAGCTGTCCCCTTGAACTAATGTCCTTTTCTTGGATATACTCTTGTTCCACTCCCAGCGATATAATGTAATAAAATCAGTGCAATTGTATGAAGATTTTTTAGTATTTATATAAAAAATTCTTTGTAGATTTTTTTATGCAACTCCATGGTCCTAAGAAGTTGGGATGTCTTAATAAAAGTTGGAATGGCTTATTATTCTCTTACATTATGATATATCTATCGTGATAATCATTAATCATATCTTTTTTATCAATAGACAATCAAATATCCAAATATTGTATAGGAAGAATCATGGCAAGCTCATTAAGGATTAAACAACTAAAGAACCCTACCTACCTAATGGATAATGATATCCATACTTGATTATTAGAAGCAAGGTTTTAAAATCAGGACCGCCATCGACCCAGAATTCTTGCCAAGTAGGTCCAACCGGAGGCAGCGGGATGGAGCGTGGCAGGGGGGGGTTTAAACTGACCCGACCGGGTCAATCTACCCGGCCGACCCGACTCAAAAAAGTGGTCAATTCAGGTCGAACCGACCTCTGGGTTTTAAAACCAAGATTAGAAGCACCAAAGAAGGCCACAAAATAGAGTCTTTCAGTGATTCTCTTCTCGAATTAATTATTGTGAACGGTTAGAATTCTGCGTCAACCAATAAATTGGAATTGACTATCTTGAGGTGCATGGGGCCGAGTGCCCGGCCCCATAAACCTGATTGCCTTGGCTGTCTAATTAACAATGTGAACTCTCTATGGCCGGTCCATCTTCCATTGGTTGACTTGACTATGGGCCAAATTCTCCATGCCCCACTCTTGTCTTCACCACACATTAGTCCAAAGTTTTTCATACAAGAGACATATATCTGTACTTGCCTTTGTTTCTAGTGGGCACACAACCCTAAAGTATGCAGGATGTCCCATCAACAAGTTTAGTGGTGTAATTGTGGGTTACGCTACCAATGGTGAGGTTATTCCGTCATTATAATCATTTATAAAAAATTTAAGGGAAATTTATATAAAAAAACATAAAAAAAAAAAATTACCAAATTGGCGCACTGTAAAAAATATTTCCCAAACTGGTGTTCTGACAAGCCACGCAGGCGTGGCCTTTTTTTTTTAACCGGCCCGAAAGGCGTCGGTTGAACCGACACCTCTCGGTTAAAAGAGAAAGGCGTCGGTTGAACCGACGTCTTTGTGAAGGCTTACGCCTTTTTAATGCCTTGTCATTTTTCGTCCCATTTTAAATAGGCCGTCACTTCAACGATACATATCTCTCTCATTTCTAACCCATTTTCACTCATTTTTTTTTCATTCTTCCTTATTTTTAGTGCTCTTTCTAGTGATTATGATATCACAAAGATGTTGAGCCATCACATACCATTTATCGTAGTTTTTGTAGTATTTTTTTCGATAAATAGCATGCGATGGATCAACAGCTTTGCGATATCATTATGACCAGAAAGACCACTAAAAATAAGGAAGAATGAAAAAAAAATGGGCGAAAATGGATGAAGAATGAGAGAGAAATTCATCATTGAAGTTATCACCCCTTTAAAATGGGACAGATTTGTTTTAGTGGGACAAATTTCAATGATGCATATCTCTCTCATTCTTCATCCATTTTCGCCCATTTTTTTTTCATTCTTCCTTATTTTTAGTGCTCTTTCTAGTCATCATGATATCACAAAGATGTTGATCCATCGCATACTATTTATCGAAAAAAATACTACAAAAACTACGATAAATGGTATGTGATGGCTCAACATCTTTTTGATATCATAATCACTAGAAAGAGCACTAAAAATAAGGAAGAATGAAAAAAAAATGAGTGAAAATGGGTTAGAAATGAGAGAGATATGTATCGTTGAAGTGATGGCCTATTTAAAATGGGACGAAAAATGACAAGGCATTAAAAGGCGTCGGTTGAAACCGACGCCTTCACAAAGACGTCGGTTCAACCGACGCCTTTCTCTTTTAACCGAGAGGCGTCGGTTCAACCGACGCCTTTCGGGCCGGTTAAAAAAAAAAAAGGCCACGCAGGCGCCAGCGGCCGCGCTGGCGCCTGCGTGGCTTGTCAGAACACCAGTTTGGGAAATATTTGCTACAGTGCGCCAATTTGGTAATTTTTTTTTTAATATTTTTTTATATAAATTTCCCAAAATTTAACCATAACATTTCCACTAATATCTCCTCCATAATATTTTTATTAACCATTTTTTGGCGGTTAACCGTGATTAACTATTAAATGTTTCATCTTATATTTATGATTTTTTTTAATTCTTGTTATCAATCATTTTTATTTTTTTCTACCATAATCTAATTTTACCTTGCAAAAGAAAATTATCCAACAACATATCATTGAGAAGTGTTCCGTATATAATTACAAAAAAAGAAAGTCATTTTTACAAAAATATGCACATATTTTATAACACAATGCTTGGTAATAATAATTGTGCCTCATTGAAGTTAAGATTTAATTGAAATTCCATCTTAGTAACAAGTTTTTCGTTCATTGTAAGAACTCCTCTTACAAAAAAAAGTGTGCAGGGGGCTAGATTAGGAGTGGAGAGGATAGGGTTTGTGTAGTTCATTCGTTACATCTGCAGACTCCTAAGTATGTTTCGAAAGAGGACATGAAATGCTTACGATTTTACCAAGCGGTTAGCAGTTATGGATCACCCAACTTATGAAATAGGAGGTACAAATTAACTATATAATTAGCTAATGAACAATTTTAACCTAACTATTTAACGTGGAACATTTGTAGTACGGGCGGTAGAGCGGTTAAGCTGCTGTCATTGGCAACCCTACTTGTGAGGTTGAATTGATTGGATTTTTCAGAAATTTCGTGCTAGAGAAGAAGAAAACTGACTTGTTGACTTACCGACTTCATAAATCTGATCCATTTGTCTTTTCTATTAGAGTAATGTGGTTTGCTAAATTTTTTTATAATGGGGTTTGCTAAATAGACAAAATGAGAATATTGGATAATCTAGCAGATCTTTCAAGATAAATTGACAATCCTGATACCCATCAAAATCGAAAAAAAAAAAGAATCGATACAGCCGTGTTACATTTCCAGTTGCACTAGTATTTAATTAAAGGAGTGTCTAATCAAAAGGAAAAGTTTAATATGAACCCAGCTCAGGCGCAACGGCTCGATCCAATGATACATGTTAATCAATGGGTTGCACCGAGCCACCGGATTGACATCCGACTGCCTTTAGCGAAGCGACACACAGCAAAACACATGAGCTAAACGGCCTCATAATTAAAATTGGAGCACTTCATGTGAAGATGTGACCCATGATGCCCTTTTGATCACGCTCTCACAACCCACAATGAGCAGCTTAGTGGCCCATCCATTCAATTGCCCACATTCACACTCCAAAAAGGTTGTCAAACAGCCCCCTTGGACCCCATCAATCCAATGGTAGATTCACCAGAGATCACAGATTCTGTCAGATAAGATACCTGGGAGAGTAAAAAAGATGTGAGGTGGGATACCCGGCAGGTCCATACATAGCAACTAGGAGAGAAACAAGGCATGCCTTCTCCCCATGAGCATGGGCTGATATAGTGAGCCACACTTTAGATGAGCCAGATGAGCCCCATTAATTTGGGCAGCTCAATTTTGATCTCACGATTAGCATTTTGATGCTGGATAGCCCATTAATATATTACCAAACACCATTTTTTCTGGATTGCCCTTCCCCACCCCGACATGTTTTTTCCTCCCTCTCCCTCTCTGCCCCCTCCTCCCCCGACCCCGATCACACCGCCACCGCAAACCTGTTGACCTCGTCACGGCGACATCAACCTCGTCACGGCTTGCATCGGAGTCGAACCTCCCTCTCGCCATACAGCTCAGCAAGCACCCTCTTTGAATTCCCTTACGTTCCTTTTGATAGTCAAAAAGATGTGAGGCGTGATACTCGGCAGGTCCATACATTGCCACTAGGAGAGAAACAAGGCATGTCTTTTCCCCATACAACTCAGCAAGCACCCTCTTTGAATTCCCTTGTGTTATTTCATGTGTTATATACTCCCTCAGTTCTAAAATACTATGTACATTAGAGAGGTTTACATGAGATCGTTCTCATATAAGGAGCATGAGGCTAATCTTTATAACCGTTAGATTTCGATCGGAGGATGGATATCAAATCAATGGGTAAGTAAGTGTGTCACATCAAGACTTTGGTGAGATCATTATAACTAGTTGTAAGATCTGACGGCTATGGTTTAAAGTGGCCTCATATAAGCTATATGAGAGTGATCTCATTTAAACTTTTCCCTTGGAAATATTATTATTCAAAAATACTGTATACATTTTGCCAAATCATATAACTTCCTCTCTTTCCAAAATTTGAGGAAACTTTGAAGGATTGACTAGAATTTTGTTCATGAATGATCACACGAGGCGGATGGGATGTAACGGAGAAGAAATCATGTGACTTCCTCGTGGGATTCATGGTCCAATAAAAATGGGATTTTTTTCCAAATGTACAGAGTATTTTGGAACGGAGGGAGTATATAAGTGGCAGCCACCAACCTTTGCCTTCTTCTTCTGTGGAGGAGACAAAGCTAGAGAGGAATCATCATGGCGGTGGAGGGGGTGGAGAAGGAGGGAGGAGAGGCCGGGGAGAGGGAGATGAGCATGGAGGAGATCTTTGAGACCAAGAGGGTGCCCTCATGGAAGGAGCAGCTCACCTTCAGGGCCTTTTTGGTGAGCTTTGTGTTGGGGGTCGACTTCACCTTCATTGTCATGAAGTTGAATCTCACCACCGGTATCATCCCTTCTCTTAACGTCTCCGCCGGCCTGCTGGGGTTCTTCTTTGTCAAGATCTGGACTAATCTGTTTGAGAAGTCTGGTCTTCTCATGCAACCCTTCACCCGCCAGGAGAACACCGTCATTCAGACGTGTGTTGTTGCCTGCTATGGCATCAGCTTCAGTGGTATGATTTCATATGTTAATTTCATGTCTCATTGAATTATATTTTGTGCCAATTTGTTCATCTTTTTCTACTATGAATCCAATAAGTTGCATCTTTTTGCTAATGCTTTCTAGTATTAAATCCTTGCATGTCTATTCACATCAAATTCGTTGTTTTGTTTCTCCTCATTCGATTGATCCTGTTTCAATTTCTTAATCTGTTTCTTCTATGAAAACAAAAGAAATTATTTTTTTTCATGGCAAAAAAACTGCTTGCCATTGTAGACTCATTGCATGTCTGTTCGCATCAGATTCATTCTTTTTGTTATTTCTTCGTTCAGTTCATCTTGTTTGAATCGGAGATGGCGAACAAAAAAAAAACAGTTTTTTTTTCTGCTGCCACCGTCGTGGTGGCCAAGGAAGGAGATGGCGAACTCACCTGATGGCCCGCACCGCTGCCGCCATCGCCTCCCTCAGCGCTGCCGCCGCCATCGCCTCTCCAGTGCCCCCCCCTCTCCTCGCCAGCACCACCCCCCTCACCCGGCAGCCCCGTTGACGTCTCCCCTCCTTCCTTTGTTCCTGCCCGCCGTCGCCGTCTCCTCGCTCAGCGCCGCCATCGCCTCGCCAGTGCCCCCCCTCCTTCCTCTGTTCCCGCCCACCGTCGCGGCCCCCCTCCTCTCGCCAGCACCCCCCCCCCCCCCCCCGCGCCAGCGCCGCCCCCTCACCTCGCAAGCACCTCCCCGCCATCCCCGTCGCCGCCCCCCCCCCTCGCCAGCACCCCCCGACAGCCCAGACGCTGCCCCCCTCCCCTCGCGTGCCACGCCCCCCCGTGCCCTCGCCAGCACCCCATCTCCCCCCCTGTGTTTCTTCCTCTGCTCCCCTTTCCTCTCTCTCGATACCTGCCCCTTCTTTTTGGTCTTGTTGGGAAATGTTTTGGTGACCCATGCCCACGCGGGCCTTGCTCCTTTAGGGGCTGTTTGGATAGTGAAAGAGGGCTGAATTCACTGTCAATTCAGCCCTCTTTCACGTGAAAGAGGGTGAAACATGTTTGTTGGGTGAATTTCAGGTGAATTAGAAAATTCACCTGAAAGAACAAATTCAGGGTGAAAGAGCACTTTCAGGTGAAAGTCCCTGAAAGTGAATTCATTTCATCTGCAAAAATACAATTCTGTCCTCATCATGATTCATGAACAGTACTCCCTCCGTCCAAAATTTGTACCAACATTTAGTTTTCCAAATTGAACTAAAATCAATCCATTTGGGAAAATCATATGGTATTACTAATGTCGGACGGAGTGTAGAAAAGAGGTCATGCAGGGGTAAAATGGTCACGTTTTAAAAATTTACTTACTGTATCACATTCACTATCCAAACACATGACCAATTACATTCATCTTAAGAATTTCACTATCCAAACGAATTTCACATTCATCATGAAAGTCAATGAATTTTTTCACCTAAATTTAATTTCACATTCATTACTCTTTCACTATCCAAACAGCCCCTTAATCTGGTATTGAAAATGGGTCAAGCTAGATGAACTCATTATTTTTCTCATTGTTTTTTTTATGACGTCAGCAATTGGTCAACTCGGGTTGACCCCAGGTTGGACTTACCAGGCAAGAATTCCGGATCGATGACCGGTCCAATTTTTAAACTTTTGTTGAAGCCTAGACTAAATAGTGTGGCTCTGTAATCCAGTAGTCTCTCAGAAATGGCAGACCTTTTTATACCACTCACTCACTCTATGGTGCTTTGATGTGCTTTGGTCGAGGATCATGCAAATATATTGAGTGATATCAGACGGACAACATAGACATGTCATGTGAGCCCAACACACGTACGACTCAAACGTGTGACCGTCTTCTGCTCCAATCCCTCCACCTTCTTCAAGGCCTCCACTCAAGGGAAGCCGAGGAATTTCTTAATTTTCTTTTAAGCATGTGGACTGGCTAGCTAAAATGAGTCAGATGGATTGGAGATGGAACCTTTTTTAAAAAAAAATGGTTAATAATGGAATAACAGTGATCATTTCTTACTTAATTTATGAGTTTGCAACCAGAGAGAGCCCCTAAATTAAATCGGTCGGGAGAAAGCATGAACTCTTTCTCTTATCTTTATAGCATTCCAGAATTAGATGGCAGAGAGGAGGTTGACTCAACTTCAAAACTTTGCCCCCAAATAGCAGGTATTGCATCTTTATGTGGGAACAAGAAATTATTTTTTTTCACATAATGATAAAAGTCTTATGTGGTGGAATCCGAAGCTGCAAATGCAAAGGCTCTAACCTTTTGAAAGAGGGAAAGGAAAAATAGTGGTATAAAAACTGATGGCTTCTTAAAAATATGATTTTTTTAAGTGCAAATTTCATTTTTTTTATAATAAAACTTGAAAGAATGATTAATTTATAGTGTTTCACAACACTATTGTGTCACATTCGAAACATAACTTTACAATTTAATAGCTTTGGTTATTTATATATGGAAAATAAAAAAAATGAACAGTTAGATTTGTTCAAAAATAAAAATTTAATATTTGTTTGTTAAAAACTAAAACTCTAATATCCCCTTTATGTGTCCAAATTAGAAAACAAAATAAAACACCATGCATTTGTACATATAAAACATCAGTATATTTGTTGTATTTATAAAAAGATTAAAATAGTACTAAGTCTATTGACATTAGGAGTGTAAACGAGCTGAACTTAGGCATGGATCAGCTCGACTTCAAAATTTCAAATTCACTTGTATGGGCTCCATTACCCTTGTTTAATGACAATTCTTGAATTTCAAGATACTGGTAGAGTTGATTGTACGGACAATTATCATATTTTAAAAAAATTATCGAACACCAGCTTCTCTAACTTACAATCAAGTGGAAAAAAAATAAATTCAATGTTTAGTAGAAGGCAAAATTTGTCTTGATAAGGACACTTAATTAGTAACGAAATAGTAAAACAATTTAATTATCTCTAGTTATTCTACATTTATGATAAATGGTTCTAAGCGCATATTGAGCTTGGAGCCTTTGTATTTCTCTTCCAAAACTTCACACCCAAGTAGTAGGTACTATATCTTCCTGTATGAACAAGAAAGTGATTTTTTTCCTCTATTGACATCTTTTACAAATAGATATTTATACATACTAATATATTTATTTTATATATATATAACGAGCCGAGCTCGAGCAGGCTCGCGAGCCAAGTTGAGCCGAGCTGAGCTGAGCCAGAAAAGCTCTCGAGCTAGCTCGGCTCGTTTACACCCTTAGGGGGAGGGCTCGGCGGCGGGATTAGGGGTGTGCTTGGGGAGAGAACCGGCGTGCTTGGCCTTGATGGCCCAGACGCCGTGCTTGTGGTACATCTTCGAGCTGGAGAACTTGCCGATCCCCGGAACCAAGTCTGGATTCCGACTTCCAGCTATTCATCCTGAGCTTCTTCGTCACTGTCGGCGCCATCTCAGGGCGGGGATGTGATGGAGATGATGAAGGAGACGACTATAGGGTTTGTTCAGTGGCAGGCTGGGCTAGGTTTCATTTCCTTGTGTTCCATCTCATTTTTTTTATATATATACGGACGAAACAGACAGATTCGGACATGGACACAGTCTGTCCGCCGCCACAGCCGTTTAGAAAAGCGGACATGGAAAACTGTCCTTGTCCATGATGGATAGGATTTTCTGTCCGTTTAGTCTTCTAAACGGACAGACGGACGCGGACATCCGGACGCCGTTTACACCTATATTTGACTTTTTTTAGCATATATATCACCATGGCTATTTTTGTCTTTTCATGTGTTTTTGTTAATTTGTGGATTTTCAGTCTCTTGCCGCAGTTAAACACGCTAATTGCGGTTATGATAGTGTGGTGTCAAACAATATCTTAAACCTAATTTAAGTAGCCCTAAAAATTTGGGCGTTATTTTTGGATCTGCTTCTTCACCCTTCTATGATTATCTCATTTCATATTATTATTATTTTTGTGATATAAATCTATTATATTATCTTGATAAGGATTCTACCTTATCTTCTTTGCACCTATTCAATACATGGTTTTAATAACCGAACCTATCGATTTTTCGAGTAGGGTCAGCCGGATCAGCTGGGTCGATTGACCAGTCGACCCCATTTAACCTGCCCGGTCGAACAGGCCAGGCTGGTCTAGTTTTTAAGTTCTTCGTAACATAATTTCTTCATTTTCTTTTTCTTTCCAATATCATTTTATTTTCTTTCTATCTTGTTAGAATCTCCTACCTCATATTCCTTTTTTTATGTCTAAAAAAAATTTTATTTTTTTCATTTAAGAATTTTATTTTTTGTATTATGCCTATATTGGGAAAATTAGACCATGCAAAGTTTTTACACCAAATAAAGTTTTGGGAGGGGGATTTCATTTTTTTTTATTAATGACATCAGCAACCGGATCAACCCGGGTTGACCCCCGGTTGAACCCAGTTTGATCTATTCATCGGCCCAGTTTTTAAAACCAAGAAATAATATTTGTACAACAGATTCCTACACATTTTTCATACACAACTGATGTATATGGAAATGAGTGAGTGAACTAATCTGGGGTCACATTAGCCCATCCACTCATTTCGATACACATCAGCTGATGTGGGCGTCACCACGAACCATCACCAAACTCCATCACCCCCCGCCATGTGGGCGTGGAGCCCACCAAATTCAGGGCAAAATTGTAATTTTTCGTATGGAAATGTGTAGGAATCTGCTGTAGGGTTATCACTGCCCTTTAAAACCTTATTCAATGGGAATCATTGAATGTGCATGCCAAATTAAAGTAACTCTTAAAGTGAGCCCAGGCACTGTGAGCCATCGGATTTTGATCTATCAGTGCATTTCAAATCGGACAGGCAGATTTGAATCGTGGCCACGTCTGATTTGACGTGCACCATCAAATTACAGTCCAATGGTTCGCTATGCCTTGGCTCATGAGGATGCTGGACTTTAATAATGAACAGTTGGTTTAATGAAGTTTAATTAAATTAATTACAGCTAAAAAGTATAATTTCCACGCCGTGGTACAGGTGGTTTTGGGAGCTACATACTGGGTATGAGCCAGAAGATTGCAACCAAGGCAGGAGAAGGTGATACCCCCGTTAACGTCAAGGACCCTCATTTGGGATGGCTGATTGGGTTCATGTTTGCTGTCAGCTTTGTTGGGCTGTTTTCTTTTGTTGCTTTGAGAAAGGTGCATGTTTAATTTTGGACTGAATTACTTCCATTTCACATGTTAATCCTGCTACATTAGTGTCTCTCTCTCTAGAATGTAGCTAGTCCATTATGATAAACAACTACAGTATATGATTGTCTTCTTAATAGTAGCATTTCGTTATGTCAATGAGTGTCTCTCCTGGGACTTGAGCATCGTAGATGAATGCAAATATTTATTTGACATATTGTTACTCGGCTAACTATGGGAACTCCTATTCTGTTGTCTGTATATAGATTATGATCCTCAAGTACAAGCTGAGTTATCCAAGTGGAACTGCAACTGCTCTTCTCATCAACAGCTTCCATACCCCTGCTGGTGCCAAACTGGCCAAGTAAGTTGTTCTTTGGCCCCTCTCTCTCGTCGTTAGAACTTTATTAAGTACTGGTTACTTCTAAATTTTGTCTAATTGTTGCAATTTTTGGTATAATAGGAAGCAAGTGACTGTTTTTCTCCGTACCTTTGGGGGAAGCTTCATTTGGGCCTTCTTCCAGTGGTTCTTCACTGCTGGCGACGATTGCGGTTTCGCCGCATTTCCAACGTTTGGCCTCAAGGCCTACTCTCAGAAGTAAGAAATTACTACTACTACTACTACTCCTGCCTGATTAAGAACTCATGCATTGTGCCCATGTGAAACCTGTTTGTCATTTCTGCAGATTCTACTTTGATTTCTCAGCTACCTATGTTGGTATTGGCATGATCTGCCCTTACATCATCAACATATCCCTGCTTCTTGGGTCTATAATATCTTGGGGAATCATGTGGCCTCTTATTGAGAAAAAGAAAAGTGATTGGTATAGTGCAGAACTCGGCCCTTCCAACCTCCATGGAATCCAAGGTTATAGAGTACGTACATCCTCTCCGAACCTCTCGCGATGAACTCGAGCATTGTTTTCATGTGAAATATTTTCCATTAAGGATCATGTTTTTGATAGGAACATTATTGTTACAGGTATTCATCACCATTGCTGCCATCTTGGGCGATGGCTTTTACCACTTTGCTGCTGTGGTCATCAAGTCGGGCATGGACATTAGCAGGAGGGCTACTCTAAAGAAGGACTCATCTGTGTCCCCATTTGCTGACGAAAACTCGCCTGATTTCAGAGGCCTCAGCTATGATGATCAAAAGCGCACTGATGTCTTCCTCAAAGGCCAAATCTCCAATTGGGTTGCCTTGGGAGGCTATGTAGGACTTGCCATCGTCTCCATCATCACAGTCCCATTCATCTTTCCCGTCTTGAAGTGGTACCATGTGCTAGTGACATACCTCATTGCCCCTGTCATGGCCTTTTGCAACTCCTACGGCTGCGGTCTCACCGACTGGTCCCTTGCCTCCACCTATGGCAAGTTGGCCATCTTCATCTTTGGTACATGGATCGGCATGTCCAATGGAGGTGTCCTTGCTGGCCTCGCTGCTTGCGGTGTCATGATGAGCATTGTCTCCACTGCCTCCGATCTCATGCAGGATTTCAAGACTGGCTACCTCACCCTCGCCTCGCCCCGTTCTATGTTCGTCAGCCAAGTCATCGGCACTGGCATGGGTTGTGTCATTGCCCCTTGTGTCTTCTGGATCTTCTACATGGCCTTCCCTCTTGGCGATGATGATAGTGCTTACCCGGCCCCACACGCCACTGTCTATCGGGGAATTGCACTTCTCGGTGTTGAAGGATTCTCGTCTCTCCCGAAGAATTGCCTCACTCTGTGCCTCGTTTTCTTTGCGTTGTCAGTTGCTTTGAGCCTCCTGAGGGACTTCTTAAAGTGGCGCAACATAAGAGCATACAAGGTAGTCCCAAGTGCCATGGCAATGGCCATTCCTTTCTACCTTGGCTCCTACTTCACCATTGACATGTGCTTGGGGAGCTTGATTCTTTTCATATGGGAGAAGATGAACAAGAAGCATGCTTCTGCTTTTGCCCCAGCGGTTGCATCTGGGCTGATTTGCGGGGATGGAATATGGTCTCTGCCATCATCTGTTTTGGCATTGCTCAAGGTTCAGCCTCCCATTTGCATGAAGTTCCTCTCTAGATCGGACAATACAAAAGTGGAAACATTCTTGAACGGCAGTTAATTTGAAGTTCCTCTTTCGGTTTCTTCATGCTTATATCGATTATATTTGTATATAGGCTCTAGTTTCTAGTCTCTTGTAATGCTGATATGTGTTGGTAATGCTTTCTTCTTATGAAGATCTGAAAAAACAAAGAAAGCCAAAAGTGTTTAAACTTCAAAATGAATCCAAGTACTTTATTGTTTCTTTTATGATGTTTGCTAATCAGTGATAGGAGTGGATTGATGACAATTTTCTCATAAATTATCCAAAATGAATGAAATGACTAGGAACTACATAAATTTTCAATGAATAAGTTCAATAGATTTTTTCTTTGTCAAATTTCTTTCTCACAACGACATCCAGATTAATGGGAACATTGTTATTGCAGTTCAAGAACACTGTCTCAATTGGCGTCAGTTGGACAAGTCACGTTGTTTTCTCCCTCTCTGTTCTAGCAGAATTAACAGTCGAAATCGAGCTGTCCTCATCATTTAAGCCAATAAGTCTTCAACTTGACTTAAAAAACACGACAAAACCAATTGGTCGCCAACAAGAGAGAGATGTCATTCATGACTTGCATGGAGTATATGTTTCATTAGTCCAATGATATTCCAATTTTTATTTTCTTCCTTTTGAGAGATGTGGTCGCTGAAGCCTTGTTTTGGAGGTTATTTTCATGTTGATCCACCGGCTAGATAGTGTAATGGACCTAGTTACCTCCTCATACGCAAAAAACCAGCCAAAAGATTGCATGAAGTAGTGGGCAAAAGGTGACCCCATTCTGAGATGGGCACAGTTCCAATCATCTTGACCCAGTGGCTTTTCATATGTCAATCTGATTCTTTATGTTAGCTTCTGGCTAAGGGATCATGCTAGAAGATTTACTCGTTTTTTATAGAAAAAAAATGGTGGTAATTGAAAATCTACTATGTCAAACTATTGATACTGTGATCAGCTACCCAAACCGATTTATGAACAAGAAAACGATATGC
Source organism: Houttuynia cordata (assembly GCA_039654745.1). Lineage (NCBI taxonomy): Eukaryota > Viridiplantae > Streptophyta > Magnoliopsida > Piperales > Saururaceae > Houttuynia > Houttuynia cordata. Next base: position 44,335,657 of record CM077504.1, on the reverse strand, counting down.
ACTGCTATTATTGGCATAACAAATGAATACGCAATCAATGGTCTTTGGTCCAATTTTAATCCTCTTGGGATTAGGGACCGCCACTTTTGCTACACACCCCCACACTATTAAGAAGTTATAGGAAGACTTTCCACCTTTCCATAACTCATATGGTATCTGTAAGTTTTTCTTATGAGGTATTTTGTTGAGAATATAATTGGCTGAAAGCAAAGCTTCCTCCCACATGTAATTCATTGCACATAATTTTCTCACACTTTGACAGTTGGAACCTGGAATGGAGCAAGATGTAATACCATAGCTGCCAAATGTGCTTCTTTGGGAAGCCACTGGGGGAGTTTGACGACTAGAGAGATCAACAAAGGACTGAGATCCTCGAGTGGAAACTGGCAAGAGAGCCATCAACATTGACAGAGCATTCATGAAAGTCTCTAGGCATTAAAGATATTCAAGAAATCCAAAGACTGTTGACTTTGAAAAACTACGGAATTTGCATAGGATATTTATTTTGCATAGAATTAAGAGTGGCTCATTCATGTCCGCAATTATTATAGGCATAATTGCTTAACAAGATCCCAAGAGCCCTTTGACTCATTGGTATGCATGACACATATTCCCGTATTTTTTACTCCCTTTGTCCCATGTGGTTATCAGATGTTCATTTTGGAAAACCAAATGGCATTTATGAGTTATGAACTTATGACCGATGGTCGGCGTACGTTTTACAGAGAACTCATTGTTTCCTTTGGAAAATCAAATGGGACTACTATTGCGGGACTGACAGCATATGTTTTGGGGAGTACCCATTGCTTCCGAATGGGGGTACCTGAAAGCCGAAAGGCCGATTTCTGTCACTCGTTCTGTTATTATTAGGGGAGACTTTGTGATCAGATGGAGAGAGATTGCAAATTATAGCACAAAGGTAGATAGATACAAGAAAAAAAATAGCATTTGGGTGGTACAGTGACATGATTCTACAATACATTATTATAAAGTAACGTAAAATACAAATTTACCAATTACATAGCTACTTTATTCCTAAATAGTAGAAGCAACGTACACTTTATTATTTCTACTGATAAGATCTGTGTTAAGAATAATTTTTGTTTTAATTTTGGATGACTGCCTGTTTGTATAAACGCATATTAACAATATACTGCATATATGCTGTATGCACATTCATTGTATTTCACTTTCCAAGAATGCAATACACAAGATAATAGAAACATCTGCAGTAACGTGATATCTCAATTGTAAATTTTAAACAGATTAAGATACAAGGAAAGAACAAGGACGAATATTAACGGTGAACAGATTTTCTAAAATAGAACTTCCTGAGGGAGCAAACTACAATAATTCTCTGTTTTCCGAAGATTTCTCTGTTATTGGTACTAATTATCGTTATTGAACGTCATGTGGGATGCGGGGGTATGGCAAGTTGTTAAAAATTGCTAACAGAAATGATTACTCGCTTTTTGTGTAGCAAAATTAAGTTAGCAGACATCTTAACGAAGGCATTTAAAAGTTTTCAACATCAGGCATTGGAAACCATTGTGTCTTTTCTGATGTGTAAATGAAACCATTGTTATTAGCACGGAGTTCCAGCCTCAACAACTCAACCCCCCAACCAGTCTCCCCTCCATCACACAAAACATGATATGCATGGAAGACACGGAAAGAATCCTGGTTTAGCATACCACAGAATGCTGGTTATCTGAAAGACATTAAGTAATTAAGCCACAAGAATGAGTTCATTTAATTATCACAATCTTTTGTCAAAAGCCATCCGTTTGAAATACAATATCAAGAACATCTAACACTAGGGTGAGACTTTTTAGCACCACAGTTTTTTTCTTAATAACACCACATGCTTAGTAGAACTCAAAAGTTTTTTTCAGAGAATAACACCACACTATTCTCATTCACAATTTTCTCAATAGAATTCCAACTCCGGATACTGAGGATCAATAGGAAAGTACCGCCAAATATGTATCAGTACATCCTACCGAAACAGTTGACATTAACTGTCATTTCTGTAAGTGGAATGCCACAAATTTTTGTCACATCTACTATCAGATTGTAATATTGGGATGCTAATGAAGATGATAGAAAGAATGATTTTTTTTCCAACCCTTCTTCTGAAAGTGGGTGTTACTACTAAGAAATTTTGGGGTGCTTAAAAGTATCACCGGTAACAGATATTTCTGACTAGCTCTCCTCACCGACCGTCCATGCCTTCCTCGAGATGACAATCTACACACCTACAGACCTCCACACAACTTCCGCTCGAAGCGTCTTACGTTTTTTACAAGTAAAAATATGCGGAAGAGATATAATCGTTGTGCAGCAGATTCAGAGTTCACTTAACTGAACAGTGTGCTAAATAAAATTCGAACTAGCTACTTAGCTCTCTGAACACCTGGCAATCTGGCATTTCTTATGCATCCATACAAGGTATACAATGAACATTCCAGTCATATGTAGAAAGATGGCAAGACTTTATTGCCAGCATCCTGTTGTTAGAAAGAGGAAGTAGGGATTTAGAAGAGAAAAATGCAAAATTATATATACATGATTTTATACAAGATAATGGCCCGATCAGAATCGAACACTCCGGTCAAAACCTAATTTCTAGATCTGGTGAGATGGTTTCTATCATTTGTATCATTTTCTGCACTATTCCACAACTACAGTTAAAATGCATATAGCTGGCTGCCCTGACGTCTACGTGAAAGGAAGAACCCATAGTCTGGTTGCCTATTCTCATATTTTTGGTTTTCTCTGCCGACGGAAGTTGTTGCAAGTATGCAAGCCGTCTGTTCCAAAGTCCTAAGCCGCTCTCTCAGAATTTCAAAGGGACTCAAATTTGAACATTTCGCATTGTGCATGTTCCCAGAGTTTCTAAGCTGAAACCAACACTCACTCTGCAAGTAGAAATTATAGCTCAGAAAAGAAGAATGGAGAAACTGAATTACATTCCAAAATTAAAATTAACAAATAAAATCCTAGCAGATTGTAAAAAAAACAACATTAATTGAATCCATTAGATTCAGAATCTATCTAGTGAATAAAAAATAAAACACCTGGGCGTTGTAACTCTGCAAGCCAATAACAGGAGAAACTATGCAAGGATCCACGTTGAGTAAGCCTGATGAGGCACTTCTATAAATGAAATGACCAAGGGAATGGTATGTCAAAAATGCAGCACGGAAGTTACCATCAGGTATGCGATAAATGGGATACCAAGCAACAGAATACCTGACAGACAACAGAAAAGGATCATGAGATAAATCATGGGACAAATAGAAGATACGAACCAAGGAATAGTTCCTAATATCTGCAATCTATTAATATGTATAAAATACCAAAACAAATCTGTTATCAGTTTACCATGATAAAGGATGAATATCATGCAAATTCAAATGTTCAAGCTTCAGCGGATCTCCAAACATTTGCCTATTTGACGTGCCTTCATTTCTGACAAGCTCCTGTATCCTGATCATCCAATTACGCCAATTTCAATAACAAGAAAGTCAAATTTGTAATTTTACTATCATGACATCGTTTTCCCATTTTATTGCTGCTTACTCCAAGTTGACAAACTAAAACACCCATATCAGAAAGTCAAACAACCTCGCTGCAGGTGGTAACACAGCAACACTCTTTAGCCAAGTGGCAAGATTCCCTGTATGACAATTTAAAAAAGAAAAACAGCTTCTAATATCCTAAGTGATGCTTGGATAACCCTCCCAGGTAAGTAAGATCATGTGAGCAACAGATGTAGCCAGAATTATCATAGCCAGGATTCTCCTAACAAGAGGCAATAAGCACTTAAGACTCCTTCAAAGTTCTAAAATGTTGTTTTACACAAGAAGGAATCGTTACTACAAGCAACTTTAACGAGGCTGCCAAGTCAGAGGAACCTGTGGGCCATCAGATCTCAGGTCTTACTTCTCCAACCTTTAGTACAATACAGTGAAAGGCCTCCAGAACAGGTAGGGAGAGGTGTTTCCTCCCCCACGAGAAGTTATTACCTGCGCGCAGCGCATGGTAATAGTGTGCTCATCACCAATGGGTGATGACCACGTCTCAGGGAGACGTGGTCATCACCCATGTGCTCATCACCAATTGGTGATGAGCACACTATTCCCCCTGCGCAGTGCGTAGCCAATAATTTTCCCCTCCCCCACCTATCAGCCGGTCAGCCCGGCATGTTCCCTCCTTTTAAATGTCAGACCAGTTACCGTGCTCCCTGTGGCCTTTGCACGGTGCAGCGTTGACCTCTAAGAGCAAAATAAACTAAAATTTACAGGTTGAAATTTTCTTTCACAAAAAACAAATCATTTATTTTCACTGACAGCAAAATATTCAATTTGTTCATGTCTTGAGGGTCGCATTAGAAATGGCATTAAATGCGCAAATGTGCTATGTGTTAACCAAAGACAAATTGACAATGCCCACGATACTTTTAGAAACTCGAAATCAATCCATACTAGAACAGCCACCGAAATGCGAGATCAGAATCAACTTAAATTTAAAATATTTTTATCACTTTGGATGTAATGTTACTTGTATCTTGCAATCTTGAAACAAGATTTGACATGAAAAATGTAAAAAGAGAGGTAAATAAAACTTACGCCAGTAATTGCAGCATCAAATACTAGGATTTAAATAGAAAAAGGCTACTCAAGCTTGCAAAAGAGAGGCGCTGATGCAAAAAAAATGTAAATTTACAGTGCAAAGGGAAGAGCTCTTTCAGTAAAAAACCTAGCTCACATACAGTTAAAAAGCATTGACAAGCAAGTGATCCCTAGCAAACATATTCTTTGATATAATCTACTAAACATGAATGCTCCAACTTTCCAAATTCAGACCATAAATGCAGAAAATATAATCAAACTAGTATAGCATACTTTTCAAATAATGGCTGCCGTAGCAGAGGCTGGTCAGTCTCAATATACTCGAAAAGGAATTCTGGGTCACCAAGCTGAGGGACAACGCTGAATGCATTTAATGGTTCTGAACCAGGAAAACCATCAAGAGGTAGGTGCATTTCTACATCCTCATCTTTCGAGGGCTGGGGCAGAAGCATAGGAAGAAAACTGGAGGCTGCATTTTCGGGGGTTTTATCCCTGAAACAACTTTTATCATCCTCAGTATCAGCAGTGCAGCTCTTAGAATGCCCAAATAGTTGCACTGCGGACAAAAATGGCACAAAATATGCACGAAATGCAAAACGATCAGGTCCAAGTCTCTTTGGCTGAAAATCCTCAACCTTTATTTCCAGTCCACAGCTCCCAGACCTTTCATACCACTGCCAAAGGTTTCCTAATGAAAGATTAGGTATCTGATGTCTGCAGAGAGAATCACCAATTGCCTTATTAGCTGAACAAGCATAGCAAGACAGACGTCTGCATGCTAGGCAAAACAATAGGAGACGCATCATGAAGACATCTCAAATTCAGCGACTGGGTGACCTGTGGCCAGTTGAACAATTTCAGATTGAAGTCTTAACCTGTAGGAATCATTCACAGCTTGAACTATCTTTTCAGCATCAGTCAATGCAGCGAACTTTGCAGCCTTCTTACCAGCTACATTGTGATTAGCTCCAGATTTAGACGTATCAAGACTCAACCCTTCTTCTGCCTCAGTAACTGAACCATTTACAGGTTCAAAATCACGGCCTTCAGGGGCTCTTTCTTTTTCATTTAAGAAACCCAATTCTCTTCCATCCACATCTTCCGGACTCCTAGCAGCCAATGATCTTTCAGGGCATGGCACAGAAGAACAATTCTTGCTAGTGCAGAACATCTCCACAGTTGTCCTTCCAACAGGGACCCACTTTTGCAATAAACACCCACAGTCCTGATGTTGATTTTGACAATCCGGAAGTTGTCCTTAATACTTTAATTTAGTACTTTCAATAAGTTTACCACCAGTTACAAAGAGAGAATCATCAGAACAACTATCAGGAATAACAGATCAGTTATGAGGTATCTGATCACATGACACAGTTGCCCCTGAAAAATCAGGTTCTAGACTATGCGGAACACCTGAATCAGAGGCAATAATTTCTGACAACCTTGTCTCTTCCAAATGCAATGGCAAGATCTCAAGTGGAGGACCATATTGAACGCTTTCAGCTGGTGGAAATAATTTTCTATCAACAGTTACTAATACCTTTTTTTGCACAATTCCCATTCCTGCAGTACTTTTTGACTTGATCTTCCTATCATGATGCTTCATTCTGTAGTTGAAGTTCTTATTTTGCTTTGAGTGCAAGGAAAATTTACCTACACACTTCCCAGTGACCTTATTTCTTGAAGGATTATCTTGCGAATTTGGCAAAGGTGCACATGAATCACCATGACCTGAAACTAACTGAGCAACATCATTTGGAGGTGGAAAGTCATCAGAAGTAGCGGGAATAGAAGCATTATTAGACTCATCACCTTTCAGGCTCATTGACATATTGCTCAACAAATTCATTTCTTCTGAATTAGTCAGGTCTGTCCTCGTTGGCTCATTAACAAACTCATTCTTATCATCCTTTTGGACCCTCTGCCAGACAGCACTGGGGTTCTTGTTTCCATTTCGGCCATAAACATGATAAACACCATCTTGCCTCTGGGCCCAGGATGAACTTCCAGTCAACTTCCTTTTACTATTCTTTTTGCTGGGATGATTGACTGTTACTGGTGCTACAAACTTGCTTATCAAATTCTCCCTCAAGCTTACACCACCAACTACTAAGTATTCTGGAATTATACTTTTTTAATTCACGAGAAGTTCCACAGCAGTGAAAGTTCTTGACAGCAACTGGATTATTAAGATAAGTGTTGCAACTAAGATCACAAGATTCAAGCGAACCATCAAGAAAAAAACTATTATCTTCTATGTTAGAAGAGAAATTTTCAAAATCACTCCTAAAACTCCTACTGCCATCGCTATTCAACCTATCTGACACCTCAGAAAAAATATTAAAACTGTCACTACTATTATGATTCACACGAAAAAGTTCTTTGTCAGAATTAGAAAGAACAGTTTGATTCATGATTGAGGTACTTCGAAGTTCTGAAGACTTTCCATCAACCAACTCATTTCTGGTAAGATTATCTACACTAAAATCTTGTAATATAGATTCTTCCATTCTTGTCTCTTTTGACTCATGAATAAATGATGTGCATGAGGGACAATCCTTATTACAATCGCTGACATCATAATTTTCCGCAATGTCTATAACCACAAGAGTGGTGGCATTACCATCCATGATTGTATTTGAAATGTGTTTAGCGCTTAAATTTCCATCTTGTTGCTGCCCTTTCTCTGGAAGCATGCCAAATACAGATGAAAACTTCTTATTCAGTTTAACCTTCTTTCCGAACTTGTTCTTTGAGCCTTTTTTTGTAAGCCCCTTCGCAGCAGACGTATCAGTATGGAGACCTGCTGAACTGTAAGCATCAGAGTTGTCAGCAATCAAGCTAGACAAACCATCATTTGATGGATCAAAGATCTTCTCAATGGAACCGGAAAAAACCAGGGCAGTATTGCCTTCTTTTGTATGTGAAAGCTAATTTCTCGTTGCATATGTACATCTGCCTCGTATGATCTGAATGACTTTCTTGAACAGTTATTTTTCTTATATGCTCTTTGCAGGTCACTACGAAAAGAAACAGGTCGCCAACAAGCTAGATTTTGTCCACCCATATTTAAATGAATTCCATATCCCGGATTGGTATCCTGATTGTTTCATAAAAATATAAAAGTACAAAACCTGACAAATCAACAAGATAGGAAACACACCATATAAATGAAAAATTGGCTAAGCTACAGCCAGGGAAAGTAATTACAAGAATGTTACCTTTGATCAGTATTTTTAACAAACACAGCAGAAACTTCAGGCCCCTGTCGTAAAACGATAATGTGAGTAATAATAACAAATTTCTAAACTTATTTAGAAAATAATCCACACCAAATGGACCAAATTATACCCTTACAAGATAGCAGTACTGAGACCTTATATCATAATCAAATAGCACATTTTCCCAACTATTTGGGGTCGGCGGCATGGATCTTACTCCTCCATTTAGACCTGTTTTGAGCTACCTCTTTTGTAAGAGATAGTAAAGTCAAATCCTTTTTTATCAACTCTATCCAAGTTCTCTTAGGTCTCCGTCTTTTAGCCTCATTTACATGCATCACTTCTAATCTTCTCACAGGGGCATCTATTGGTCTTCTTTGCATATGCCCATACCAACGCAGCCTACATTCCCTCAGCTCCTCCCCTAAAGGAGCTATCCCTAAACTCTCATAAATATATTCATTTCTAATCTTATCTCCCCCCGTTATCCCACTCATCCACCTTAATAGTCTCATCTCGACTGCATTCAACTTATCTATATGACTTCTCTTTAGTGCACAGCACTCCGCTCCATAGAGTATTGCAGGCCTAACGACAGTCCTATAGAACTTACCTTTAAACCTTTTTGGAACACTCCTATCACACAACACTCCCGAGGCTGCCCTCCATTTTACCCACCCCGCATTAATCATATGCACCACATCACTATCAATATCCCCTTCTTTATAGATAATAAATCCTAAGTAACGGAATTAATCATACTTTGACACTTTTGGCCCATCATTTCAATTAAGGCTCTACTTATAGTTTTACCTTCCTTAAATTAAAATCCAAGCATTCTGTCTTAGTCCTACTTATTTTAAAACCTTCCCTCCACAATTCCAGTTTCACATTCAAACCTACTTTACTCTCATCAATTAAAACTACTAAAACCTTATATATGAGTTGCAATTATGAGGCTAAGATCTCGTTTCAAGGTAACAGCTTGCTCCTTCCAAAGCCTTGTCAGCACTACAATTAGCCCTTCAGAGTACACGGTGCATCTTCAGTCGAGCGTGAATGCAACAAATGAATGTCAAGTATTCAAAATACGGAAAAAAATCAGTAGCATCGAAAAAGCCTTAGTAAATCCATCTTGGCATGCCACAGCCATTGCATCTAAAATGATATTGTTTGAGACAAATAATTCTCATCTCTACAGAATTTATATAACAAGAAAACTTACAAGATATAAACTTATAGAATTTACAGAATAAAAAAACCAGAAGAGACAGACAATCTCAAAGCTCTTTTTTCTTCGATGATGTAAAAATGATGTAGTTTTAATTGATGAGAGTAAAGTAGGTTTGAATGTGAAACTGGAATTGTGGAGGGATGCCCTAGAATCTAAAGGTTTTAAAAGAAGTAGGACTAAGACACAGAATGCTTAGATTTTAATTTTAAGGAAAGTAGAACTATAGGTAGAGTCTTAGTTGAAATAAATGGGCCAGAAGTGTCAAAGTGTGATCAATTCCGTTACTTAGGATTTATTATCCATAAAAAAGGGGATATTGATAGTGATGTGGTGCATAGGATTAATGCGGGGTGGGTAAAATGGAAGGCAGTCTCGAGAGTGTTGTGTTATAGGCGTGTTCCAAAAAGGCTTAAAGGTAAGTTCTATAGGACTACCATTAGGCCTGCAATACTCTATGGAGCGGAGTACTTGGCACCAAAGAGAAGTTATATAAATAAGTTGAATGTAGCCATGATAAGAATATTAAGGTGGATGAATGGGATAACTGGGAGAGATAGGATTAGAAATGAATATATTTATGAGAGTTTAGGGGTAGCTCCTTTAAGGGAGAAGCTGAGGGAATGTAGGCTGCGTTGGTATGGGCATATGCAAAGAAGACCAATAGATGCCCCTGTGAGAAGATTAGAAGTGATGCATGTAAACGAGGCTAAAAGAGGTCGAGGGAGAGGGCGACCTAAGAGAACTTGGATGGAGTTAATAAAAAAATATTTGACTTTACTATCTCTTACAAAAGAGGTAGCCCAAAATAGGCCTGAATGGAAGAGTGAGATCCATTTCGTCGACCACAAATAGTTAAGAAAAGGCGCTACTTGATTATGATTATGAAGCCTTTACTACTTTCTCTTTATTTTTGAGGAAAGTATCCAAATCCACATGTTGTGAATCTCTGCCTATAATTGCAGTAGCATGTCTAGAAATTAAAAGGGAAAACACATACCACGGCCTCTATTAGAAACTCCACAACCGCAACCTCGGCAGCCTCTATCATGAGAGGTGTACATTAAAAATTCAAGGGTTAAAATGTCAAGAAAAGAGTTAGATTCTCCTTTCATGTATTCAATATTAAAATCAAAGGCTAATAATTGAGCCTGCCATCCAGTAAAAATTTGTTTAGAGTCTAGATGTTTAACATCTTTTTAAATTATTTGCTTTGCAGCACTACAATAAATTCGAAGTAAAATTTTTTTATTTAATAAATCATCTTGAAATTTGTTAATGCCTTTACCAATGGAAAGCATTTCTTTCTTAATATTCAAATATTTCGACCGAGTGGGATTCCATTTCCCATAATAAAATTGAACAAGTAATTTTTTATTACAATCAAGATCCTTTTGTTTAAGGATTCCTCCATAGCCAATATTATAGGCATCGATTTCAACAATTTTGAACAATAGCGGATTAGCTAGGCTAAGGAAAGGAAGATTCTTGACCTTTGACTTTATTTTAATAACAGCCTGAGTATGTTCAGTAGTCTAAGGCTTTGGATTGTTTTGTAGCCTCGAATAAAAAATTGTTGTACATGAGCTATATTCTCATAATAGTAAGCTATATAATTAAGGCTTCCAAGAAACGTTTGTAATTGTTTACTCTTAAGAATTTCATTCAGAAATTTGGAAGCAAATTCTATGCTTCTATTGATGGAAATTATTTTTCCTTGATGAATTTCATGACCTAAAAATCTTATTTTAGTTTAAAATAATTTTATTTTAGGAGCATATATTACTAATCCAATTTTCATAATGACATAAAAGATTCTCTAAATGCTTAAAACATTGATCAATACTCTTAGAGAAAACAAGGATGTCATCAATATAAACAATTATGAATGTGCTAAATTGATTGAAAATATCATTCATGATATTCTAAAATTCAGATTGGGTATCTTTCAAACCGAATGACATAACATTCCATTCATAATGTCAAAATGTGCTAGCAAAAGCGGTTTTATATCTGTTTTTTATTTATTTAAATTGGCCAATATCTTTATTTAATTTTAAATTTAGAAAAGATTGTGGCATCATGAAGTCTTTGTAAAATATTCTTTTTATTAAGAATAATGCATTAGAGTCATTAAAAACTGGATTAGAGTCTACCCAAGGCTCGTATTGAGCATTATTGTCAGATTAAATTGAAAGAACTAAGAATGTTTTCTACGAGGATTCTCATTGAAAAATACCAGATTTCATGCATTAATATAATCCCAGTAATTGTATGAATACATTTGTTCTCCCAATTTGAGGGAATGATTTTTATTAGAATCAAGATCCCAATCTTGGGGTTGACGTACCTTTAAAATTAGGCACTTATTGCAATTAATTACAAATTTATAAATCTACTGAACCAGTCAACTGAAGGATTCTTTCAAGAACATTGTAATACATAGAGTTGGGTAGCTTTGGCGATCAAAATATTTCTGGAGAATGTGTCATGGATCATTTTTCCATACTGATACAAAAGATTATTTCTTCTATTTTACTTGCTACATAAGGCAACTCTAGAGTTTCCAAGGCTTCTTTAGCAGTCTTATAATTAGACTTGCTAATGAAGGCTTCATTAGTTTTGTTTTTTGAAGCCTTAATTGATAATGGTTGGTGGAGCCCTCCCTTTTGGAGTTATGCCATTACTTTAAACTGAATAATTCATCTTGTTAAAGCTATCGTCATTAATGACAATTTTATAGTTCTTTATGTTTTAGCCATCGTGATCAAAGACGATCTTTTATTTTCTATATTTTATAATTTTTAGCATCCGCTCCTATAAATACTATGTGCCTCGGGCATGTTGAGGCCTCAGTCCATATCCTTCTTACATCATCGGAGAAAAAGGCACTTTGAGTTTGTCTCTATCCCTTCTAGTTTTCTGATTCTGTAAATTTTGTAAGTTTATATCCAATAAGTTATCTAATTTTGTCATTGGACAAACTTACCAATGGTAGTTTGTGCAATATATAACAAATCTCTAAACTTATTTAAAAAATAACCCACACCAAATGGACCAAATTATACCCTTACAAGATAGCAGACCAAATATATAAGTTGCAGTTATGCGGTTAAAATCTCATTTCAAGGTAACAACTTGCTCCTTCCAAAGCCTTCTCAGCACTACCATTGGCCCTTCAGGGTACACGGTGCATCTTTAGTTGAGCCTGAGTGCAACGAATTAATGTCAAGTATTCAAACTACGGAAACAACTAAGGAAACAGATCAGTAGTATCCACCTTCGCATGACCACAACCATTGCATCTAAAATGATATTGTTTGAGGCAAATAATTCTCATCTCTATGAGGATTATAGTTCACAACCCACATTACAATAAGCGAAGTTTAATTTAAGTTATTCAGTATGCAGTCATTGGTATAAAAAAAGAAAATGCTACAATAGTTACATGATGCAAAACCTTTCACACGGTCAATCAATGTAAACATAAGTTTCTTTCTCTTTATTTTTTATCTCTAAAGAAAGGGCATATATTTTTAATGCCAATAAGACTAGCTGCTTCTTGCTTGCTCAAGTCACTTACTCTAAAGATAATGATACAAAAAAAACTTCCTGTCAACATAGAAGTGTATTTTACTTCAGAAGTTTAACTTGTCTACCATCCAAAGAAAATGGTCTTCAAGAAAGTGTAAAAAAAGAAATGAATCATAATCATAATTAAGTAGCGCCTTTTTCCAACTATTTGGGGTCGGCGACACGGATCTTACTCTTCCATTCAGACCTGTTTTGGGCTATCTCTTTTGTAAGAGATAGTAAAGTCAAATCTTTTTTTATTAACTCTATCCAAAATCTCTTAGGTCTCCCTCTCCCTCTTTTAGCATCGGTTGCATGTATCCCTTCTAATCTTCACACAGGGGCATCTAAAGGTCTTCTTTGTATATGTCCAAACCAACGCAACCTACATTCCCTCAGCTTTTCCCCTAAAGGAGCTACTCCTAGACTCTTACGAATATATTCATTTTTAATCCTATCTCTCCTAGTTATTCCACTCATCCACCTTAACATTCTCATTTCGGCTACATTCAACTTATTTATATGATTCTTCTTTGGTGCCCAACACTCCGCTCCATAGAGTATTACCGGCCTAATGGCTGTCCTATAGAACTTGCCTTTAAGCCTTTTTAGCACACGCCTATCACATAATACTCCCGAGGTTGCCCTCCACTTTACCCACCTCGCATTAATCCTATGCACCACATCACTATCAATATCCCCTTCTTTATGGATAATGGATCCTAAGTAACGGAATTGATCACACCTTGGCACTTCTTGCTCATCTATTTCAACTAAGGTTCTATCTATCGTTCTACCTTCCTTAAAATTAAATTCCATGCACTTTGTCTTAGTCCTACTTATTTTAAAACCTTTTGATTCTAGAGCATCCCTCCACAATTCAAGTTTCTCATTCAAACCTACTTTACTCTCATCAATTAAAACTATATCACCTGTAAAAAGCATACACCAAGGTACATTATCTTGCAAATGACTAGTAAGCTCATCCATAACTAAAGCGAAAAGATAGGGGTTTAAGGCCTACCTTTGATGAAGACCTACCGTAACTTGAAACTCCTTAGTTTCCCCCCCAATAGTCTGCACACTAGTCACAACCCCCTCATACATATCCTTTATGATATCTATGTAACCTCTTATGACACCTTTCTTCAAAACACTCCAAATAAGCACTCTCGGCACTCTATCGTAGGCTTTATCCAAATCTATGAAGGTTACAACGAGGTTTTATTTTCTATCCTTGTACCTCTCTATTAACTGCCGTAATAAAAATATAGCTTCCATTGTTGACCTCTCCGGCATGAAACCAAATTGATTCTCTGATACTTTGGTTATTTTTCGCAAGCGTCTTTCTAATACTCTCTCCCATAATTTCATAGTATGCCCCATAACTTTTATACCTCTATAGTTTGTACAACTTTAGATATCCCCTTTATTTTTATACAAAGGTATGAGGGTACTCCTCCACTCCTCTGGCATCCTCTTAGACTTCTAAATCTTGTTAAACAAACTAGTCAACCAAGTTAAGCCAACACCTCCTAGTGCCTTCCACACTTCAATAGGAATTCCATCGGGTCATAGAGCTTTACCTTTCTTCATCTTCCTTAACGCAGCTCCTACTTCCTCTATCGAGAATCTCCTAAAATAAGTCATCTCTTTCACCGGACAAGACTAAAAATTTATCCCACTACTATAATTTTCATTCAATAAACGCTCAAAATACTCACGCCATCTCTCCTTAATTTCTTCATCTTTCACTAAAACACTTGGATCTTCGCTTCTAATACACCTAACTTGCTCTAAGTCCTTACTCCTCCTATCCCTTAACTTAGCTATCTTATAAATGTCCCTCTCCCCCTCTTTCGTCCCTAACCTATTGTACAAGTCATCAAACGCCTTAAATTTAGCTTCACTCACTATCTTTTTAGCCTCTCTGTTTCCCTTAATATATCTCTCCCAATTCTCTTGATTTTTACACTTTTGCCACTCCTTAAAGCAACACTTCTTTTCCGTTATGACACTTTGAACTTCCTCAGACCACCACCATGTTTCTTTCTTGACGTCCATTCTCCTCACTTCACCAAGTACTTCTTTTCTAACTTTTTTAATACAATTAACCATGGTTACCCACATCAAAGTTGGCTCCTCATTTAAGTTCCAAACCCCTTCAATCCTAAACCTCTCCACAAAAATGTTGAGCATCTCACCTTTCAAGTTCCACCACTTAATCCTAAGCTCCACTTTATCTGAACTTCGCTTCTTCCACCCCTTTATGAGAACATCTAAAACAACTAATCTATGCTGAAGTGCTAAAAATTCACCGGGTATAACCTTACAATCCTTACATCTAAAAAAAGAAATGAATAACTTATAAAAACAAATAAAAGAAAAAAAGGAAAATAGTTTAGCATATGAAAAGCAGAAAGATATCATCCAACACTCCGACAGCTCCAAAGTTTTTATAGCTTAAGCATTTAGCATAGGAAGCATATGGATTTCAAATTAAAAAGAAGCACATAAATTTCCAATTAAAAAGATACATATGATTTAAGCAACAATATTCAGCTGAAAGCCTTATTTTAGCAATAACCATCCGGACTAAAACCTCATGTATTAAGTTGGAAAAGCTACCACATTTGATGGAAAACTATCAAAAGCTATCAGACTTTAAAAACAGGCGATATGCTATAATGTATTTATTTTTATAATCTAATATATAATAATATTACATTTATAATAAAAATCTTATGGAAGAGATTTAGCATTTATGAGAGAGAGAGAGAGAGAGGGACCCATTTAATCAACCACTTCAAGAGTAGAATATATATAATGAAACTATTGTGGAAGTGATTTAGCCTTTGTATGGGATAGAGTTATGATATCGACTGGTCGATTTTTTACCATAATTTTCACATGACCCATGTGCTACTGTACAAGATGATTGATTGAACTCAAATACCTTCCCTATTGCCATTAATCAAAGCAAGAAAAAAGAAAACCAAATGAGGTGCCGTTAACATATGATAATCTATCATCAGTCATGATAAGCCACTTTGACATCACAGTTATTTTCACCACATAGAAGAAGCAAAAGGAATAAATGCATATTTGAACAATAAAATGTGTCAAGATACCTAATCATAATCACAATCAAGTCACGCCTTTTCCCAACGAAAATGCATCAAGATACAAAACAAACAAGAAATTTATGAAATATTAAAAGATCAGTCATCAAACTGAATGAATGTGACAAAAAACAACATAAAGTACCTGTCTCATGCATCTCCAGTCTCTATAAGATGCATTAGAAAACAAAATGAATAACCAAAATCACTACACTTTCAAATACTCCAAGCCAGCAACAATGTGAAGATTCACACGGAACAGATTCAGCAAAAAAAGAAAAAGAAACCCAAAAAACTGTTCAGGGCAAGGGCAACTGTAAATCAGAGCCACAAGAGAGAAAGAACTACGAGAACCCCGGAAACTACGGGGGTTCGTACAGTATCTAAAAATGGGCAGAACGGAATCAGACAAAAGGCTTCGAATAAAGACACTTATCAGAAGTACACATAACAAAATTATTTAAAAGAAGAACATTATCAAACTTTTGATGCTACTGTTTAGGAGCCTGTTTTAACCTATGGAGAGATCTCACTAACTTACATACTTTTCTTTCTTGACCAGGAACTACAAAACCTTCGGGCTGCTCGATATATATTTCCTCCTCTAACTCAACATTTAAAAATGCAATTTTTACATCTATTTGATAGATCTCGATATTATAATGAGTTGTTAATGCAATAAGCACTCGAATCATAGTTATCATGGTCACGGGAGAATATATGTCAAAGAAATCTTGACCTTCTTTTTTACTATAACATTTAATTAGCCACTAATCTAGCTTTGTACTTTTCAATGGATCCATTGGGATAATGTTTTCTTTTAAATATCCACTTGCACCCTATTGGTTTAAACCCTTGAAGTAGATTCGTTAAAACCCACGTCCCATGTGTAAGGATAGAATCCATCTCACTTTGTACCGCCTCCTTCCATAAAAGAGCTTCTCTAGATGACATAGCCTCATTAAAGGTTAAATAATACTCATTCCTCACTATAAAAGTATAAAAGTCGTCTCCAAAGTTCTTCTCTATTATGGTTCTCTTAGATCTCCTAACCTCCACATTAGTACCTGAATCTTCAATTCTGTGAGCAGAAGGTAATGAATTATCTTCTTTATGCACACCAACCTTATTTTTTTCCTTCATTGGAAATACATTCTCAAAGAATGTTGCATCATCGGACACCTTAATAATATTAGGTGCATAATCCTTCCGATCATACCCATTTACTAAAAATTGATATGTTTTGCTATTCTGTGGATAACCAATAAAAACTGCATCATAAGTTTTTGAACCTAGCTTATCCATCTTCACGTTTGGGACTTTTACTTTTGCAAGACACCCCAAACCTTGATGGACTTTAAGCTTGATTTTATTCCTTTCTTTAATTCATAAGGGGTTGTATTTTATCAGTTATGAGGCATATAGTTTAAAATTACACACGCAAAAAGAATTGCTTCTCCCCATAAATTCTTCGGTAATCCCAAAGAGGAAAGCATAGAATTTATCATGTCTATAAAAGTTATGTTCTTTTTTCTGCTACACCATTAGATTGAGGAGAGTAAGACGCTGTGGTTTCATGTATTATTCCTTGATCTTCACAAAATTTACAAAATTCAAGAGAACAATACTCCCCCACCTAGATCAGACCTAAGTCTTTTGATCAGCCTCTCAGTTTGATTCTCAACCTCCATTTTATAAATCTTAAACTTTTCAAAAGCCTCATCATTAGATTTTAGTAAGTAAACATGACAAAATTTAGAATAGTCATCTATGAGTGTGATAAAATATCTCATTTCACCCATAGTAATTAATCTATTTAAATCACAAATATCCGAATGAATTAAATCAAATAAACATGATGATCGATCAACTAATCTATATGGTTTCCTAGGTTGTTTAACTTGAATATATATTTCACATTTATCAAGAGATTGATCATTCAATTTTGGAATCAAGTCAAGATTCATCAGTCTCTTAACAGTTTGTGAACTCACATATCCTAGCCTCATATGTCACATATCAACAGAATCAACATAGCAAACTATATAATCATTACATGAAATAAAGAGTTATTACATGAAACTAAATTGAGTTTAAACAGGCCATCACACACATAGCCTTTACCAATAAACAAACAATATCTAGTTATTACAACTTTGTTTGATTCAAACACTAGTTTATAACCCTCTCCACTAACAAGGTTCTTCCTCACACTAGGCACATGCAATACATTATGGAGAGTCAACATGTTCCCTGATGTAACCCGGATGTCCACAGTTCCAACTCCATAAACTGTAGCTTCAGAGGAGTTCCTCATCGTCATGTCCGTTCCTTTACTTCATGATAGAAAGAAAAATAAGAAACATCAATACCGATGTGAAGGATAGCCTCTGTATCAACCCACCAATTGGTAGGTTTACATGCCAAGTTAATTTAAGATTTAGTTAACACTAACCCGACATCTGAAATAACCATGTTAGCTTGAGTGGAAGACAAAGCCCCACCATGACCATGGTCCTGGCCCTTCTTCTCCTTACACTTGTTTGCATAATGTCCAAGTTTTCCACAAACCCAGCAAAGCTTTGACTTCTTGTCCATTTGGATATTTGAACCAGGTTTGCAAGAACGATTCTTAAACTTTTTATTCTTCTTCTTCTAGGCATAGGACTTGGGTTTCCCTTCCACAACTTAGCTTAGAGCACTATCATTGGCCCCAGAAGAGAAGCCTTGTAAGATTTTCATCTTGCCTCTATGCTTCTCTTCAATTTGTATTGCCACCGTTAAATCATGAATGGACATAGCGATTCTTTTGTGCTTCAAGTTAATTTGGAAATCCTGCCATGAATGTGGTAATTTATTGATAAGCGCATGAACTTAGAACCTCTCGTCAGCGGGAATGCCCTTCTCAATAATCTTAGCGACCAAGTTATGAATTTCGACTACCTGGTCTCTAACAGACATGTTATCAACCATCTTATAGTCAAAATATCACCAACGACATAATTTTCTTCCCCTTCATACTCTTTTCCAAATTTCTTATCAAGAGTATCCCATAATTATTTAGCAGACTTAGTGTTCACATGAAAATCATACGATTTATTGCTCAAAACACTCATAATTTATCCATGGCATAGTTCATCATCTTGTTTGAATTTGTCACTATCATAAGATTTAGCAATTTTAGTAATCTTAGAAGAACTAGCAGTTTTATCAGATTCAGATGAAGCAAGTTTATCAACTACAACATCAGTAATGACATAAAACACATTTAATTGTGTTAACCAAAATTTCATCTTAGTATGCCATCTCATAAAATTCTTTCCATCAAACTTTTCAAGTTTCATAGATTTGTTAACACCAATAATTGCAGTAGTAATCAATCAATAAGAGATATTTGTTTCAAGAATGTTGGGAAAAATAATTAAAACCAAGGGCGATAGTACCACCAACCAGTTTGACAAAATACTCCACAAATATAAACCCTTTAAGAAGAAGAGAGAAGATTCGGTTCGAGGCATGTTAAATGTGTCCTTTAAATAGATACACCGCCCTCCATGCACAGGCAAATACTGGTGTTCTGTTCCTGAGATACAACGAACCACACTATTGGTTTAAATGTGCATTTCAAATCAAACCAACTGGAACTCGATTAGAGGAGATGTTATTACTAAATAATTTCTAAGAGAGAAAGAGAAAGAGTTTGATTCACTTTTGTATATATATTTTTTGTGTTTTTCGCATTCATTATATATAGGAGAACTCTATTGGGTTATTTTTGTAAAGAAAGGACGTAACTTTTAGAAGAAAAATGCACAAAATGGACTCTGCAATCGCCGGTGCGATCGATCGCTTCTAGAGGCGATCAATCAAGCCTTGTTTAAAGAAAATCACAGTACTGACGATCGATCGTTCTCACAGTCGATTGATCGCAGTTCCATCTTTGATCAATCGCGTCCACTAGGTGATCAATCGCATGTCCCTGTGATTGTTAATTCAAGTCACCATTATCCAACAGGGAATATCGACGAATTAGTGGATACTCATGCCTTAATCGAGAGGGTGCAAATCACATATGGCATGCTAGACATAGTGATATCTTACAACGTGAAGGGTGGTCATACACAACCCTGATCTTTTTAGTGCTCTTTCTAATCATCGTGATATCATAATAATCTTGATATCCTATTAAAAAAATATAATAAAAACTACGTTAAAAAACATGCATTGGCTCAATATCTTTGTGATATTATTATTATAAGAAAGAATACTAAAAATAAGGACAAAATAAAAAAATGGGCAAAAATGGATTAGAAATGAGAGAGATGCATCGTCGAAGTTTGTCCCACTAAAATAGTAAAAAAAAGTTAAAGTGCTTTAAAGGCGTGGGTTGAACCGACTCCTTCCATTTAAAGTGAAAGGCGTCGGTTCAACGGACGTCTCTCTCAACCGACACCTTTCACTTTAAATAGAAGGAACCAACACCTTTCGGGTTGGGGTAAAAAAAAGCCACATTGGCGCCATTCAGATAACTAGATCTGGAATTATTTTTGTATTATTACCAATCGGTAATTATTATTTTTAAATATTATTTAGTAAATTTCTCCAAAAAAATACAACTTTTCTATCAATCTCCCTCACCACACCCCCCCTCTCCTCTTCATCTACCTCCCTCTCCTCCCTCCATTGCCTCCTCCCCTACCGGCGATTAGTCCACCGTGGAGCTATACAATTTTCTTCTTTTCGACAATGGAGCTACCGGTGACCCATCAGAAATTGACTTGATCAACTTCACCACTTTTGCTTCCGATGAGCTTTTTCCATATTACCTGCACTACTATCCGTTTTCCCATATTACTTGGAATCGCTTTGTTTCTTCCGTATGACCTAGAAATGACTGAAAATACCCCCAGCTAGAGCATGTATAAGCATGGCTGCACCACCTAACTCTGCATTTTAGGGACTTGCAGGAGCATTTAGTTGGAGAAGAAGGCATTTCGGTGAAGTCTCGATGGGATTTGCCGCTTATATCAACGCCAGCGCCGTCCAACTCGGAAAAGTGCATCTTCGCACCGAAAAGCAGCAAAACCAGCGGGAAAGACTCGGAAAGAGGTCTTCAGTCGGAGAAGAAGGCATTCTGGCGAACCTCCGTCCAGCATCGTTGCCCATATCAACGGCGACGCCGTCTAACCAGAAAAAGTGCATCTTCGCACCGAAAAGCACCAAAACCAGTGAGAAAGATCGGGAAAGAGGTCTGTACGCAAAAATAACTGCAACATAGGCATCATATAATAAAAACGGTATGTCTAATTTAAATACAATAATTTTGACAATAAAAATTAGTTATAAAGAAAAAAGTTAAAAACTTGGCAAATTTCGAGTAATTTAAATAGGCCCTAAGAGTAGTGCCAATAGCAAAAACTTATTTGGTGTCGTTTGTACCATACTATCGGGCACCAGGGAGCTGTTAATATCCACGGCCTCACGTTTTTCTCGTGTTCTGAACAATGGATTCCAGAGATCCACGGCTCCTTGTCTCCTCTCCTTACAGCTGACGTGGTCAAGCTATTGCACCCAATAATTTCTCGGCAAGAGCAGTGCTCTTTTCCTTTTTTCCCTTTAAAAAAAAGTTAGAATTCAGGTGTCCAAAAGACAGAAATTATTAGATACACCAATTTACCGGTGCTCACCACCAAATGGTGGATGACACGAATCTCAATGCCGGGCCCTAACAAAACTAAGAATACGTGTCATCTACCTGTTGGTGGTGAGCACGACATTCCTCGACGCATCGCGTACTTCGTCGACGCGGGAAAACAATTAATTCCTGACCTCTCCCGTCTCGTTCGTCGCCGGCGAGTCAAAAGACGAAATCCGTACAAATTCCCCGCCGAATTCCACCATCCCTTCCCCCCCCCCCCCCCCCCGATGCCCCCTCCACGAGCCTCCCCCGGATCCCGATCATCGCCAGTCTCGTCCGCCCGCCCGATTTCCTAGGGTTCTTCCCCGAGCCGATGGAGCCTCCGGCGGCCGATTCCCTCATGCTGGAGGATTTCGGCCAGAGGGTCGACCTCACGCGTCGGATCCGTGAGGTGCTGGCGAACTACCCGGAGGGGACGACTGTGCTCAAGGAACTGATCCAGAACGCCGACGACGCCGGTGCCACTAGGGTCTGCCTGTGCCTGGACCAGCGGGATCATCCCCGGAGCTCTCTGCTGTCGCCAAAGCTCTCCGAGTGGCAGGGCCCCGCGCTTCTCGCATTTAATGACGCTGTGTTCACCGAGGATGACTTTGTCAGCATCTCGCGCGTCGGCGGCAGCCAGAAGCAGGGCCAGGCATGGAAGACCGGTCGTTTCGGGTAATTCGATTGCGCACGCTTGACTGTTCATAGATGTAGTACGGGGATTGATTTTTAAGTAGTGTTGGACTGTATCACATAACTTTAGAGTTGGATTGCATAGCAAATACTCCGTCCGGAATAGTGGTAACATTTGGTTTCCCAACTAAAATCAGTTCATTTTGGAAACCAAATGTTACTATTAGTGCCAAACGGAAGGAGTATTTGTTCTCAATTGCGAATTCATGGGAGAGTGGTGAGGAAGAGGAAATTGATTAGATGATTTTGTATATGTTTAACTATTTTGTATATATGCTGATTGTTTTTTTTTAGGGTTGGTTTTAACTCGGTGTATCATCTTACTGATTTGCCGTCGTTTGTGAGCGGGAAATATGTGGTGCTGTTTGATCCTCAGGGTGTGTATTTGCCAAACGTTTCCTCAGCGAATCCAGGGAAACGGCTAGAATATGTTAGCTCCTCTGCTATATCTGTATATAAGGACCAGTTTTCTCCTTACTGTGCATTTGGTTGTGACATGAGGAACCCTTTTAATGGAACTCTATTTCGTTTCCCTTTGAGGAATTCGGATCAAGCAGCTGCTAGTCAGCTATCCCGGCAAGCCTACACTAGGGACGACATATCTTCAATGTTTGTACAGTTGTATAAAGAGGCGGTTTTCGCGTTACTTTTTTTAAAAAATGTCCTTTCTGTTGAAATGTACATATGGGATGAAAATGAAGATGCGCCACGGAAGCTCTATTCTTGTTCAGTCCATTCGCCTACGGAAGAAACTGTGTGGCATCGCCAGGCGATTTTGAGACTTTCGAAGTCTTTTGGATCCCAAGAGTTGGTTATGGATACTTTTTCGCTAACTTTTCTGAGTGAAGAAGTTTCTGGAATGAGTGTGGTGACGAGAGATGACACTTTTGCCGTAGTTCAGGCAATGGCGCCCACAGCTTCCAGAATTGGTTCCTTTGCTGCTGCTGCTGCCAAAGAATTCGATATTAACTTACTTCCTTGGGCATCTGTTGCAGCTTGCGTATCAAAGGACTTAACTGAGGTAAAATCACTATTGTTTTCTTGACAAAGAGTCAAAACGTTTTTAGGGTGCTGCCATCTGCATTCACTTTTTATTTTGAAAAAATATGATTTGTCATGTAATCACACAATTTTAACAGGCTGATGTTCTTACACAAGGCCGTGCGTTTTGCTTTCTCCCTCTGCCGGTAAGAACGGGACTATCTGTTCAAGTAAATGCTTATTTTGAACTTTCTTCTAATCGTCGCAGCATCTGGTTTGGGGAGGACATGGATAGGGGTGGGAAGCTACGCTCTAATTGGAATAGGCTTCTGTTGGAAGATGTAGTTGCTCCCACATATACAAAGTTACTGCTTGAATTACGGAAAATATTAGTTGACTGTTATTTGTGTTATCCATTGTGGCCTAGTGGTTTCTTCGAGGAACCTTGGAATATCTTAGTGGAAAGTATCTACGGAAACATATGTGATTCGCCTGTGGTATACTCGGAAATTGAAGGTGGGAAATGGATATCTCCTGCGGAATCCTTTCTCCATGATGGCCAGTACCTGAAAAGCAAAGAACTAATGCAAGTTCTTGTATCTTTAGGAATGTCTGTTGTCAATATTCCCGATTACTTGGTTGAAATGGTATTGAAGTATGCCTCCAGTATGTCTCAAAGAGTTGTTCATCCATCATCAATTAGGCATTATCTAAGGGGTTGTGAAAATATGTGCAAATTAAACAGAAATCAGAAACTACTGCTTCTGGAATATTGTCTCCAGGACCTGGTTGATGCTGAAGTAGGTCAGCATGCACATGGCCTGCCACTGCTTCCATTAGCTAATGGTGAATATGGGTCATTTTCTGATGTTCCAGGGGGGACATTATATCTCATTAGCAGTGAGTCCGAGTATGAGCTGTTGCGCCCGGTGTCTGATCAGTTAATTGATCGAGACATTCCATCTGACATACTTAACAGACTTTCCTCCATTGCTAAATCTGCGAAGGCAAATATATCTTTCCTAAATGTTCAATTGTTTCTTCAGCTGCTCCCTAGATTCTTCCCTTCTGAATGGAAATTCATGAGTAGAGTTGAATGGGAACCAGATTCTTGTAAGTATCATCCAACTGCCTCATGGTTCATGCTGTTTTGGCAGTATATTCGGGTGGAATGTGGTAACTTGGCAAAGTGTAGTGACTGGCCGATCTTGCCATCTATTGCTGGGCATCTGTACCAAGCTTCCAAGGGCAATAAGCTTATAAATATTGAGCCATTGTCAGATGGTATGAGGACTATTCTTGAGAAGATTGGATGCCAAATTTTGAACCCCAAGTATGGAATTGAACATCAGGAGTTGTTTCATTATGTTTATAATTGTGATGGTGCTGGTGTTATTGATGCGATTTCTGATGTTGTTTTCTTAAATGGAAATTTTCAACAGAGATTCTTCCAAGATATTAGTGAAAGCGAAAGAAACGCGCTTCGCCAGTTTCTTCTTGACCCCAAATGGTATGTTGGAGGAATAATGATGGAATCTCACATAGTAAAGAGCAAAAAACTGCCTATTTATGGAGTATATGATGGTGGATCTAATTGTGGACCCCATTTTTCAGATTTGGAGTCTCCTAAAAAATGGTTACCACCTCTGCATATTCCTGTAGGCTTTCTTGGTGGGGGTGAATTTATTTATAGCCCATGTTATACTGAATTAGATATTTTAGTGCAATACTATGGCATTAAACGAATGAGTCGGTCATATTTCTACAAGGAAAAAGTTTTGAACAGAATCAGTGAGCTACAATCAGAGGTACGTGACTCTATTATGCTCACCATTTTGCAAGATCTACCTCAGCTATGCATTGAGGACACATCCCTGAGAGAATATTTGAGAAGATTGGATTTTGTTCCAAGCCCTAGTGGCACTTTGAAAAGTCCTGAGATGCTATATGATCCTCGCATTGAGGAGCTGTTTGCTCTTTTAGAAGGTTCTGACAGTTTTCCCTGTGGTGCATTTCAAGAATCACATGTTTTGGACATGCTGCAAAGTTTGGGACTTAAGTTGGTGGTTTCTCCTGATACAATTATACAAAGTGCTCGCCAGATTGAATCTATTATGCATGAAGACCCTGTGAAAGCAAATTTTCGAGGCAAGGTGCTGCTCTCGTATCTTGAAGTGAATGCAGCAAAATGGCTGGTCAACAGCCCTAGTGACTATAAAAATGCAGCGAATAGGTTATTGTCAAAAGTAAATACGGCTCTTAATCATTCTAATAGATCTTCTGAATATGATCGGGAGAAGTTCTGGGTTGATTTGAAAATAATATGCTGGTGCCCTGTTCTTGTCATTCCGCCTCATCCATTGCTACCCTGGCCAGTGGTATCATCAACAGTGGCCCCACCGAAGCTGGTCAGACTACAGGCAGATATGTGGCTTGTTTCCGGGAGCATGAGAATACTGGATGCTGAATGCTCCTCACCTGCCTTGTCATTAAGCTTTGGTTGGTCTACTTCACCAAGTGGAAGGGTGATTGCTGCACAACTCCTTGAGCTAGGGAAAAACAATGAAATTATCACAGATCAAGTGCTTCGTAAAGAATTGGCTTTGGCGATGCCGAGGATATATTCTATATTAGCTGGAATGGTAGGATTAGATGAAATGGATATTGTCAAAGCTGTTCTTGAAGAATCTCGTTGGATCTGGGTTGGAGATGGGTTTGCAACATTAGAGGAAGTAGTTCTGACCGGTCCTTTCCATTTGGCCCCATATGTACGCGTTATTCCTGTTGATTTAGCAGTTTTCCGGGATCTATTTTTGGATCTAGGTGTACGAGAATGTCTGGGTTCTACAGATTATGCTGGTATTTTATGTCGAATGGCAGCAAGGAAAGGTTCTAGTCCACTGGACGCACAAGAATTGAGGACTGCAGCATTGGTTGTGCAACATCTGGCTGAAGTGTACCTTCAGGATCAAAATATTCAGATATACTTACCAGATCTGTCTTGTACCTTGTTCCTGGCATCTGAGTTGGTCTATAATGATGCACCATGGTTACTCAATTCTGAAGATAACGTCAATGCACTTGGGAGCTCGTCTACAATTTCTTTGAGTGCAAAGGGGAACATGCAAAGGCTTGTTCATGGTAATATATCGAATGATGTGGCAGATAAACTTGGTGTTTGCTCTCTACGTAGGTCTTTGCTGGCAGAGAGTGCAGATTCAATGAACTTGAGTTTATCTGGAGCTGCTGAAGCATTTGGGCAGCATGAAGCCTTGACGACTAGGCTTAAGCATATAGTTGAAATGTATGCGGATGGACCTGGAATACTTTTTGAATTAGTGCAAAATGCGGATGATGCTGGAGCTTCTGAGGTAAGCTTTCTCTTGGATAAGACCCAATACGGAACATCTTCTCTTCTCTCTCCTGAGATGGCTGAATGGCAGGGGCCCGCACTCTACTGTTTTAATAGTTCTATTTTTAGCTCCCAAGATCTTCATGCTATCTCACGTATTGGTCAAGACAGTAAACTTGAAAAGCCTTTTGCAATTGGAAGGTTTGGGCTTGGATTTAATTGTGTTTATCATTTCACAGATATACCTGGGTTTGTTTCTGGGGAAAATATAGTGATGTTTGATCCTCATGCCTGCAATCTTCCGGGAATTTCTCCAAGTCATCCTGGTCTTAAAATAAGATTTGTTGGGAGAAAAATATTGGATCAATTTCCTGATCAGTTTGCTCCGTTTTTGCAATTTGGCTGTGACTTGCAGAGCCGATTTCCTGGAACCCTCTTTCGGTTTCCGCTTAGAAGTGAAATTGCTGCTTCTCGAAGTCAAATAAAGAAAGAAAAATATTTACCTGAAGATGTCTTGACACTCTTCTCTTCGTTTGCTGAAGTGGTTTCTGAAACCTTGCTGTTCCTCCGGAATGTGACATCTATCTCAATATTCATAAAGGATGGGGCTAGTCATGAGATGCAACTCCTTCACCGCGTAGTCAAGCACAATGTTAATGAATATTCAGATGAGCCATGCCCGTTGCATCCCATGCTCAGTTTCCTTCGCGGGGATCAGAAAGCTGGGATTGACAAAGATCAGTTTCTAGGCAAGTTGAGTAAAATATCTGATCATAACTTACCGTGGAACTGTGAGAAAATTCTAGTTCTGGAGCAGAGTTCGTCTTATAAAAAGTTGCATTTATGGATGGTAAGTGAGTGTCTATCGGGTGGACAAGCAAAAAACAAATTTTTGTCCATGGATAAAAAATCTCAAAATTTCATTCCTTATGCTTCTGTAGCTGCATACTTGCATTGCTTTGATATTGATGACACAAAGGAAGAAAGTAACTCTGACAATGTGGCTGCTGGAGAAAAACTTAAAAGTATTATACTGAGTCATTCCCAAGTTCCTAAAAATTTAGAGCATGATAGGAAAAAACTCGAGGGCCGAGCCTTCTGTTTTCTACCTTTACCCATCAGCACTGGCCTTCCAGCCCATGTAAATGCATATTTTGAATTATCGTCAAATAGGCGTGACATCTGGTTTGGTAATGACATGGCTGGGGGTGGAAAAGTACGATCAGATTGGAACAGGTACCTTCTTGAGGACATTGTTCCTCCTGCTTATGGTCACATGCTTGAGAAAATTGCATTAGAGGTGGGGCCTTGTAGTACATATTTTTCGCTATGGCCCATGGAACAGTTATTGGAGCCATGGACTTCCATGGTGAGGAAGTTTTACAAGTGTATTTCAGATCTTCAGCTACGTGTCCTGTTCACAAAAGCTAGAGGGGGTCAGTGGATCACTACAAAACAAGCCCTTTTCCCGGATTTCAATTTTCCGAGGTCGACTGAGCTTGCAGAAGTGTTGTCTGATGCAGGTTTACCGTTGGCTGTTGTGTCAGGGCCTATTGTGGAAAGATTTATGGAAGTATGCCCATCCCTTCATTTTCTAAAACCTCAGTTGCTAAGAACTTTATTAAAGCGAAGGACGCGTGAGTTTAAGAATAAAAATGGCATGTTACTGGCTTTGGAATATTGCTTGAGTGACATAGAAGAATCTGTTGCATCTGATGCTTTATTTGGTTTGCCATTGGTTCCTCTTGCTAGTGGGTTGTTTAGTACTTTCAGCAACCTAGGAGAAGGTGAAAGGATATTTGTTACAAGTGACATTGAGTATGAACTTTTAAAAGATTCAGTCCCACATCTTATTGTGGATCGAACCATTCCGGATTCTCTTCTGAAGAAGTTGCAACATATAGCTCAATTTGGAACCTTGAATATATCTGTCATGTCATGTTATTTGCTTGAAAAACTTTTCCCTAGGCTTTTTCCTTTGGAGTGGCAGTCTGCTAAGCAGGTGGCCTGGGACCCACAACACGATAAGCAACCAAGCCTAGAATGGATGAGACTTCTTTGGGGCTATTTGAAGACATCTTGTGCTGATCTTTCTCTGTATTATAAGTGGCCTATTTTGCCCGTGCAGGATGGTTTCCTCATGCAGCTTGTGAGAAATTCTAATGTTATCAGAGATGATGGTTGGAGTGAAAACATGTCATCTCTATTGAAGAAATTAGGTTTTTACTTTGTGGCTATGGATTTGCAAATTGACCATCCACAACTAGGAGCATATGTACAGGATGCAACAGCAACAGGTATTTTAAATACCTTATTAGTCATTACCAAGGATAGCCAGGATTTGGAGATACTCTTCAGTGACATGACAGAAGGAGAGATGCATGAACTTCGAAGTTTCATCTTCCAGTCAAAGTGGTTTCAAAGTGGCAACATAGAGGCTAGGCATATTGAGTTGATAAAGCTTCTCCCCATGTTTGAAACATACAAAAGCAGAAAACTGATGAATTTATGCAATCCAACTAAAATGCTTCGACCAATAGGTGTACTCGAGGAGCTTTTGGATGGGAAATTTGTTCGCACTAATTCAGAGAGGGAAAGCCATATATTAAGAACTTTTTTAGGGGTCAGAGAGCCTTCCATGTCTGAATTTTACAAAAACCACGTGCTTAGTGACATGTCTCTATTTTTATCCCAGCCGATGGCTCTTTCTGCTATCTTACATGATATAAGAAGTTTGATTGAAGAAGATGTATCCCTTGTGAGTGTATTTGCATTGATACCTTTCATTCAAGCAGCTGATGGTTCCTGGAAACCTCCTTCTAGGTATTTTTTTAAACAACTCTTTAATGCCCCGTTATCACATGCTGCATTTCAAGAGTTGATATAGTTTTAATCAACTATTTAATGCGCCATTAATGAATGTTGTACTTAACACACACACTCACTATTTTTCTATGTTAGAAGAGATTAGAAAAGTGGAATCTATTAATTTGTTCAGTATCTAAATTTTATATATTCGTCTTGTTATCACTTTTTAATTTCTGTTGAAGTTGGATTAAATTTTGTTACATGTTTCTTGATACAGAGGATTGGAAATTTGCACTTGGTTTATTTATTTACATTCCTTGAATTCGGCATATCCAGTCCCATACTTTAGGAACTTGGCTTAGCTGGTAAAGATTTTAAACAATCTTCAGTGTGCGATGTGTTTAATTGCTAGTTTACTAGTACTTGTCCTGTTGTTAAGGATATCCTACAAGATTTATTTGTGGTATTTTACATGCTATTCAGCTCCTAGTTGAGAAGAATAGTGATTTTGCTAATTCTATTGCAGGCTCTATGACCCTCGTATTTCTGGACTGCAGAAATTGCTCCACAAAGAAGCTTTCTTTCCTTGTGACAAGTTCTTGAATGATGAAACTCTTGAAACTTTGGTATGTCTTGGACTCAGGAAAGATTTGGGTTTTATTGGCTTGTTAGACAGTGCCAAGTCGGTTTCCTTGTTGTCTGATTCAGAAGATTCAGAAACACTCATATATGCAAGGAGACTGCTGTTTTGTCTGGATTTTCTAGGTTTTAAATTTTCTACCATGGAAGCAGATCGGAGTTGCAACAGAAGTATTAATTTTGTATATCCTGAACAAGAAGATCCTGCTGAAATGATGAATTCTGAAATGTCATATAGATTACAGTGGGATATGGAGATTGAATCATGTTTGGGGAGTCAGTTCTCTAGTGAACCCAGAGAAGAATTCTGGTTGGAACTAAGAACCATCAAATGGTGTCCTGTCTATGCTGATCCACCTATAAAGGGCCTCCCATGGTTCACTTCCAAACAGCAAGTGTCTTCTCCTAATACTGTCAGGCCCAAGTCACAAATGTGGAGGGTCTCCTCTGTCATGTATATACTAGAGGGCGACTGCTCTTCACAGTACCTTCAATCGAAGCTTGGGTGGATGGATCAGCCTAGTATGGGCATTCTGTCTAATCAACTAGTTGAGCTGTCCAAATCCTACTGTCAACTTAAGGTTGACTCTGAGCTAGATCCCCTTCTTGGTTATGAATTGCGGAGTGAAATTTCATCTATTTATTCAATGCTGCTAGAATTTCTCGATACTGATGATTTTAACATCCTGAAATCTGCTGTAGAGAATGTCCCCTGTATTTGGATTGGTGATAATTTTGTTTTGCCTACTGCACTTGCGTTTGACTCCCCTGTTAATTTTCCTCCTTATCTATATGTGGTTCCATCAGAACTGTCGGAATTCAGGAACTTACTTTTAGCCTTAGGTGTGAAGCCTGCTTTTGATGTAGTTGACTATTTGCGTGTTCTTCAACGGTTACAGCAAGATCTGAAAGGCCTGCAGTTATCATCTGAGCAGCTTAATTTTGTTCTTCGTGTCTTGGATGCTATTGTTGACTGTTCAACAGACAAATTATCTCATGATTCATTCTCAAGTTCGCTTTTGATCCCTGATTCGTCAGGATATCTTATGTGTGCAGTGGATCTTGTTTACAATGATGCGCCGTGGATGGAGAAAAGTACTCTAGTTGCCAAACACTTTGTCCATCCCAGTGTAAGTAATGAGCTTGCTGACAAGTTAGGAGTCCAATCACTCCGTTGCCTCTCTTTAGTTGATGAGGAATTGACAAAAGATTTACCCTGCATGGATTTTTCAAGAATATCTGAGTTGCTTACTTTGTATGGCAATGAAGATTTCTTGTTGTTTGATCTGTTAGAGTTGGCAGATTGTTGCAAGGCAACAAAACTACATGTGATTCTTGATAAGCGGCAGCATTCCAAGCAGACTTTGCTCCAACAGAATTTCGGTAAATTAATATATTGTTTCTAAATGATATAGAGCTGGCAATAAGTTTCTGATCCCTATTTTGCTCTTGTATTCTACTTAGGTGAGTTTCAAGGACCTGCTTTGACAGCTGTGCTAGAAGGAGCGAGTTTGACCCTAGAGGAAGTTTGCTGCCTCCAATATCTTCCACCATGGAAGTTACGTGGTGCTACCCTTACTTATGGTCTGGGGCTGCTTAGCTGCTACTGCATATCTCATTTGCTGGCAGTTGTCTCGAGTGAGCACTACTATATCTTCGATCCTCTTGGGCTGGCTCTCTCTTTACCTTCAAGCCGTGCCCCTACAGCAAAAATGTTCTCTTTGATAGGTATGTTATTTAGTTCATTCTTGTGCTCTATTTAAGGAAAGTAGTTCCTGAGACTTTCACGGCTGTGGTAAGTTATAATACAGGCAGTTTTTTTATACCAAACCGTTCATCACAGAGGTGCCAGATAATTGAGTGGTTTGAGTGCAATATGTATTGGTTCAATCAACTTATAAGAAAAAACTACTTGCATAAATAAATTATGAAAGGACTTTGCAAGAAAATAAATTAACTACAAACGGTCAAGATTTACAACAAATATGGCAGCTTAGTTACGGACTTCATCATTTTGCCTGGAAGTAGATTGAGGAATTATTTAATATTTTGGTCAATATTGAGTATTGAGAAATGAGCAGGTCAATATTTACCGGGTAACATCAATAATTAACTTGCTATATTATATGTTGAAGATCACAAGCTTTACTATTTTGAATTTACAAAATTCTTCATTATTTTCGCAGAAGTATTTAAATTTTAAAAACTTTTTTCTTCTTATTACTTCAATAGTAATGTTGGATAGTGGTTATAATGGAGGCCGAATTCTATTTACATTCCTGTTAAATGGAGTTGAGTATCGCCTGCAAGCCGCTTATAGAGGAATCAGTTCTGGAATTGGTTGTAATCAGCTCGGATCCAATCAGTCAGGATTGTTCTGAATCAGTTGATTCAACTTGGTCCATATACAAGTGTTGGTCTAGAGAATCGAATCAATTGAAACTTGGCCAAACCGGTTTGAACTGGCCTAATTTATTGACCCTGATAAAATGAATGCTTCTGGACAATTGATTTGCTGGTTTGACAAGGACGGTTTGCAAAATACTAGCTGGTATTTCCAGTATCCTGGTACACTTTGGATTATATTATGTATTGGCCTAACTTCATGTGAGGGCTTTGGCAGAATCGACTAATCCGCTGGTAAATTCCAACTTAAATAACATTGACATAAGCCTTCTCCTTATAGATGTGTGCATATTCCACCAGTTCAATTATTTAGAGATGTAGAGGTCAACATTCTACAGGTTATATGTAATTTTAGTCTGAATAAGTTAATTCTTATCCTGTAAAAGTTAATGCCATGTCATGAACCTATCATCAGGTACCGACTTGGCTGAGAGATTCCATGATCAATTCCAGCCAATGCTTATTAACCAAAAGAATTTATGGTCTTCATCAAATTCAACAGTTATCCGCATGCCTTTATCATCTGAATGCATGAAAGATGGCCTTGAGTCAGGTTGTGAAAGAGTACAGCACATCCTTGACAGATTCACGGAGCGTGCGTCTAAGACGCTTTTGTTTTTAAAGTCAGTTTCCCAGGTAAAACGTTTGAACTTAAGTCTAAATATGTACCTCCTTATTGCTAGTTTTTTCACCTTCAAGACCTCTCGTTAAACTGTTATTGAAGACATTTTTCTTTTCTCAAAAGATCCTTTTTATTCAAGACTTTGGCATATGGTGTTAGGTGACACTATCAACTTGGGAGGATGGGAGTTCACAACCAAGTCAGGAATATTCTGTCTGCATCGATCCATCATCTGTTGTTATGAGAAATCCATTTTCAGAAAAAAAATGGCGAAAATTCCAAATATCACGATTATTTGGCGGTTCAAGTGCAGCCATTAAATTGCATGCCATAGATATACATGTGTTTCAAGGGGGCATCAAAACAATTGAAAGATGGTTGGTTGTGCTTAGCCTTGGATCTGGACAGACACGAAATATGGCTCTTGATAGGTATGGCATACCAGGTTGCTGTTTTTTTAGATTCTGAACGAACAAGTTGTTCGTAAGAGATGCGAGAATAAATAGTTAAGATGGGTCATGTTAATGATGATGGCAATATTTTTATTGCTATTTTAGTCCATTTCCTCTTGAGTGTAACTTGGTTAGTTGTTTTTGTAGGGAATTTCAAGTAGCTTTAATTGAACTTCACGTATATTGAGCAATTGTGGCCAGACTTGTTATACTTATATGATATGATTTTCCTGTTAATAACTTTCTATTGTCAATTTAACGGTTGTCTGTGTCTATCTGTTCTTTGGCTTTTCAGGAGATATCTAGCTTATAATTTAACACCAGTTGGAGGAGTTGCGGCACTTATATCTCAAAATGGAGAACCAGGCCCCATTTTGTCAGCCAGCTCTATTTTATCACCGCTTCCTCTTTCTGGAGACATATGCATGCCTGTTGTGGTTCTGGGATGCTTTCTTGTTTGTCATAATGGTGGACGCCATCTTTTCAGCTACCACGACACCAATCAGGCATCTGCGTGGCAGTCAAATAATATTGGAAACCACCTAATCGATGCTTGGAATAAGGAGCTTATGTGTTGTGTTCGTGATTCTTATGTAGAAATGATCTTAGAATTTCAAAAATTACGAAGGGAGCCTCTAAGTTCTAGTCTTGAACCCAATGCAGGGCGTGCAATCAGTCTAGTTTTGCAAGCTTATGGTGATCGCTTGTACTCATTCTGGCCAAAGTCTAAACCTCACTTGGTATCCTCTGAGCGGTCTGATGGTGACATCAGCAATTCAAATTCATCAGATGCTTTTGATGCAGATTGGAAGTGTTTGGTTGAACAAGTTGTACGGCCATTCTATGCTCGCCTTGTTGATCAACCCGTCTGGCAGCTGTACCGTGGGAATGTGGTAAAAGCTGATGAAGGCATGTTTCTTTCGTACTCGGGCAATGATTCTGGGACCAATTTACCTCCTGTTACGGTTTGTAACTTTATTAAAGAGCATTACCCTGTATTTTCAGTTCCCTGGGAATTGGTTACTGAAATCCAGGGTGTGGGTGCTACTGTGAGAGAAATCAAACCAAAAATGGTTCGAGATCTTTTGAAGGCTTCTTCAACATCTATTGTACTCCGATCCGTTGAAACCTATGTGGATGTTCTGGATTACTGTTTGTGTGATATCCAGGTACCCGATCCAAATAATTTGCAAGCATTGGATGGACCTGTTGTTGGGGTTGCTGTTGATGAATCACATGTGGGTGGAAGAAGCGTAAGTAGAACTACTACACCTCTGGAGTCAAATGTGCATGCATCACGCTCTCAACATGTTCCTCACCAGGCTCCTGAAGCACTAGAAATCATGTCAAATCTTGGAAGAGCACTGTTTGATTTTGGTCGTGGGATTGTGGAGGATATTGGCAGGACTGGTGGTTCAACAATTAATTCGAATACCATGGTAGGATCGAGTTCGGATTCTGATTGGCATTTGCGATCTATAGCTGCTGAGCTCAAAGGCTTACCATGTCCAACTGCTACTAAGCATCTTGCAAGATTGGGTGTAACTGAGCTTTGGGTCGGAAGCAAAGAGCAGCAATCATTAATGGGCCAGCTAGCAGCTAAGTTCGTGCATTCAGAATGCCTTGGAAGAGACTCTTTAGCAGCAATTTTGTCAAACCCAATCATCCACAAATTCTTAAAATTACAAAGTTTTTCACCTACTTTACTGTCAAATCATATGAAATTACTTTTCAGCGAACAGTGGGTAGCTCATGTCATGAGTTTAAGTAGTGCTCCTTGGATTTCATGGGATCATAATTTGACAGACGGGGGTCCTTCCAAAGAATGGATAAGATTGTTTTGGAAAACTTTTGGTGGTTCTGATTATTTTGCTCTCTTTTCTGATTGGCCCCTTATTCCTGCCTTCTTAGGTAGGCCTGTCTTGTGTCGTGTAAGGGTTCAGAATCTGGTGTTTATTCCACCAATTACCGAACCAAGTTTGGAAAATAGGGTCTCAGTATCAAGTGTATCTGTGGTTAGTACTTCTGAATCTGAACTGATGCAGAGTTATTTGTTAGCATTTGAAAAGACTAGATCTACATACCCTTGGTTATTTCCCCTTTTGAACCAATGTAATATTCCAGTGTACGATATGTCCTTAGGTTCTGGACCACCTCAGTGCTGTCTACCCGTAATTGGTCAATCACTTGGACATGTCATTATTTCAAAGTTGCTTGCTGCTAAACATGCTGGTTACTATGCTGAACCTGTTTCTTTCTCGGATAGGGATTGTGATAAGCTGTTTGAGCTTTTTGCATTGGATTTTACTTCTTCCACTGGCCCAACGTATACCAGAGAAGAGCTTGATGTGCTGCGCACTCTCCCCATCCACAAAACTGTTTTGGGGACTTATGTAAACTTGAATAACCAAGGTCGATGTATAATTTCTCCTGTTTCATTCTTTAAGCCCTCTGATGAACGATGTCTTTCTTATCCGGTGGATTCAGGAGGAGCTTCATTATTGCATGCTTTAGGGGTTCCGGAGTTGCAGGATCAAGAAACATTGGTAAGGTTTGCGTTGCCTGGCTTTGAACGAAAATCTCAGGATGAAAAGGAAGCTATCTTAATTTATGTATATATGAACTGGCAAGATTTGCAGTCAGAGTCTGTAGTCTCTACTCTGAAAGAGACAAAGTTTGTGCGAAGTGCAAATGAACTTTCTGCAGAATTATTTACACCTAAAGATCTACTTGACCCTTGTGATTCCTTGCTAGCGTCAGTGTTTTCTGGGGATAAAGCTAGATTTCCTGATGAGAGGTTTGCTGCTGATGGGTGGCTACATATCTTGAGGAAAACTGGACTAAGGACATCTTCAGAGCCAGATATGATGCTTGAGTGTGCAAAAAAGGTTGCACTGCTTGGTAATGAGGCGATGAGATTCATAGAGAATTCTGATGATTTGGAGGCATATCTCTCTGATATGCAAGCTGGAATTGAAGTTGAAATATGGAATTTGGCTGTGTCTGTTGTTGAAACTGTATTAAGAAACTTTGCCAATGTATATAGTAATAACTTTTGTAGTCAGCTTGGCAGGATTGCATTTGTCCCTTCTCAGAAGGGTTTTCCAACTATTGGTGGGAAGAAGGGTGGAATGAGAGTTCTGACATCTTACAGCAAAGCCATTTTATTGAAAGATTGGCCTTTGGCCTGGAGCTGTGCTCCGATACTTGCTGCACATAATGTAATCCCACCAGAGTACTCATGGGGAGCATTTCAGTTACGGAGTCCACCTGCGTTTTCCATGGTCTTGCAGCATTTACAAGTACATATTACTGAAACTTATTTTCTTTTGAGCAGTCCAATAGTCTTGTACTTGTACACATAGAAAGCCATCTCAGGGAGATCTTGGGAGGACTTGGATCTTGCCAGGGTAGCAAGATAAGATTTCAAGGCCAGGATCCTCTCCTTGACATTTAATTGTGTAAAGATGTTGACAGAAATTTTTTAAAGAAAGTGCTCTTTTTAAAAGTTGTTGATAGAAGGAATTTGACGAGAATTTGTAGTGGCCCTATTCCGTTTTACAGTTGGGCTCCACATTCTCCATGTTATTGGTATGGAGATTTTGTAGCCCAACTATGAAATGAAAAAGGGCCATAACAGAATCTCGACTAAGATCCTTTGCAATTGCCCTTGTATCTTTTTTGTTTTAACAAAAAAACTACCTTTGCATGCTGATGATTAATATACATGAATCTACCAAATTGGATGTACAAGAATAAAGGATGTTCTTTTAGAAACTCTTTTGTCCTAACTCTATTTTGAATGAAACATTTCCTGTCTTGCCAAGCTTATTTTGGATTCTTAGCCTGCCGAGACAGCAGATGAGGCTGAGATGGAAATCCTTGCTTGTACAATATGTCCTAAATTAGGTTAGAAATGAAACAGGTTGTGGGACAAAATGGGGGTGAAGGAACTCTGGCCCACTGGCCAACTTCATCAGGCGTGATGAGTGTGGAGGATGCTTCTTCTGAAGTTTTAAGCCACCTGAATAATGTATGGGGCTCTCTATCTGCTGCAGGTCAGTACGTGCTTCCAACATGTTTATTTAAACTATTGCCATTTTCGATGAGGTGTAAATTTGACGTGCATGTAACCATAAGCACAGTTTCCCTTCCTATGCATGTTCATTTGTGTTGGTTGATATGCATTTGTGGTGCCCAAATGTACCTGGAAAAGGGCAATGCATTTAGCATTTTCTCTGATGCTGTTTGTCGTTTTTATCTTTTATAAATTGCGAAGGTCTATCTCTCACAGGGTGCCAGCTACAACTTGGTAATTTTGTTGAGATAGATATAGCAGTTGTTACAGTAACATAATTAAGTTTGATTGGACCACATCCAAAGCTGAGATACGTTTTTTCTGGCAGATGTATCTGAGTTGCTGAAAGTGGCATTTATACCAGTTGCAAATGGCACGCGCTTGGTGACTGCAAACTCGCTATTTGTGCGTCTGACAATTAATCTCTCACCCTTTGCTTTTGAACTTCCTACATTTTGTCTCCCATTTGTGAAAATCCTGAAGGATATTGGACTTCAAGATGAGCTTTCTTTTGCCTATGCAAAGGAGCTTCTTATAAATATCCAAAGATCTCGTGGATATCAGCGGTTGAATCCAAATGAACTTCGGGCTGTTATGGAAATCCTGAACTTTATTTGTCATGAAGGCAATAAAGACAAGTTAGATCAAACAAGTGCGGAGATGGAAACAATTGTTCCTGATGATGGGTGCAGGCTTGTTTTGTCAAGGTCATGCGTTTATGTTGATACTTGGGGATCCCAATTTGTCCAGAACATAGATCACTCTAGGCTAAGATTTGTACATCCTGATCTATCGGAGAAGATATGTATAAAATTGGACATCAAAAAGCTATCTGAGGTGGTAGTGGAGGTAATGTTTACTCTAGTTCTTTGACTTTGTTGCTAGTGTGTACTTTTGTTTATAGCATTCATTTCGGTATTTCAATAAAACTACATCTCCAATTGTTACAGGAACTTGATCCTGAGCAGGAATTGGAGGTGTTAAATGAGTTTGGACCAGTTCAATTGCAGAATATCATAGACAAGCTGAATAGCGGATCTTTACATGCTTCACTGTGGACCATCTTAAAGACTCTAGCCAATTACTCATTTGCATCTGAAGGGGTTACCTTTGACCAAATACAGATTTCTCTGATATCCATGGCGCAGAAGATACAATTTGTTCGGTTGATCCACACTAGGTTTTTGCTGTATCCGACATGTGAGGACATAACGCTTGCAAAGGCTTCAGTTGTTCCTGATTGGGACCATGCATCAAAACACCGAACCCTTCACTTCATTGATAAACAAGGGGGTGTTATTTTAGTAGCAGAACCTCCTAGTTATATGTCTGTCTTTGATGTTATTGCTGCTGTTGTGAGCAGAGTACTGCGCTTGTCATTTGTTTTACCTGTTGGGTCCTTATTTTCATGCCCAGTGGGTTCAGAGAAGGAAATCCTTAATATACTAAGACTTGGTTCTGCCAGGAGCAATGTGGAAGCAGGAGGAAGTAGTGAGACATTGGTTGGTAGAGTATTGTTACCGCAAGATGTTCTTGACGTGCAGTTTCACCCGTTGAGACCATTTTACAAAGGTGAAATAATAGCCTGGAGGTCAAGAAAGGATGGTGAGAAGTTGAAGTATGGATGTGTTCAAGAAGATGTGAGGCCATCAGCAGGTCAGGCCCTTTATAGGTTTATGGTGGAGACAGGACCTGGCGAGACCCAGCCTCTTCTTTCTTCTCAAGTTTTCTCATTCAGAAGTATCTCGTTAATAGATGGCGGATCTTCTGTAAAGTTTCCAGTTGCTAGCCAATTGGATGTGACTGGGGAGCATCTGCTGGCATTTAAAGGTGCTGGTACTGCCAACATGTTGCAGGTATAAGATAGGCCTATAAAACAACTTACATGATTTACCTTGAGCGTTTTACCTGTAAATAGTATTCAGAAAAAAAACTGGAACTCTAACTACTATCATTGTGACAGGCGGCTAATGAACTACAATATGGAAGAGTATCTTCAGCGGAACTTGTGCAGGCTGTTCACGAGATGCTGTCTGCTGCTGGAATCAATATGGATTCTGAGAAGCAAACTCTGCTTCAAACAGCTCTAACACTGCAAGAAGAGCTTAGAGAATCTCAGGCTGCTCTTTTGCTTGAACAGGTGTTTTTGTAGCTTACTCTAAAGGTTATATTAGATTTGGTGGTGTTTGCTTTTTGGTGCATCAGTATCATCTGAGTATGGTCCTGACGAATGATTACTTCACGTTATCTGCTTATGTTAATATGTTAGTAGTAGCTAATGATAATTTTTTGCAGGAAAAAGCTGATGCTGCAACAAAGGAAGCTGAGTCATCTAAGGCTGCATGGTCGTGCCGGATATGTCTGAATGCTGAAGTTGATACTGCACTAAATCCTTGTGGACATGTTTTATGTCGCAGATGCTCAGCTGCTGTTTCACGTTGTCCATTTTGTCGCCTTCAAGTTTCGAAAACCTTGAGAATTTTCAGGCCATAAGGGCATACTTGGGATGAGGATGATTATACCTGAGGGAACTGATGATGCAGTAAACAATGTGGCATGGCTCTGTCGGACATGTCACAGAATGCTGAAGTTTGTACAGCAACAAATCATTGTAGACACGTGTTATGCCATATATGTTACCAATATCACCGGCTTCAGGGTTAAAAAATCCCAAATTTCTTCGGGCATGTGGGCACCACCAATTTTGGAAGAGAAAATATTGCTTCCTTGAATCGTTTGCTCATTTTGATGTAGGGACTCCATCTCCCATGTAAGTTGCAAAGAAGGTAACATATGGTTGGGCATTACTAATTTGCTTAGGAAGTCTGTGAAGCAATTTTTTCCGTTTCAGGGCCCAAAGAACTTCTTAATGAGTTTTGATCGATGGAGCCATTGTAGAACTCAAGGTGGGTAAAAATGTTACCTTTCAAGTTATTCAAGAGTTTTTCTTGATGAAATTTTGGTATTTTCAGGACTGTTAAAGGAGGAATTTGACTGCATTCATTTAATATTTCTAGAAAATGTCTGTTTCTTGAGTAATGGGAAGAAAAAGTATGAAATTTGCTATGTAAATATTAAAGTTGTACTTGATAGCTTTTGCAAGATAGTTGGTTAATTGTTCTTATATGAATCTGAATATGAATCAGCTGCTCACCTCTTCTTTGGCTGCGCGTATAAGTAGATTGAGCTATATGTTCTACATCTTTTTAGTCTTCACTTCAACTGTCAGAATCCTGATAAACCTATGTTTTAGATCTTGTTCTCCCTGTCCAACAATG
The DNA here is from genome assembly GCA_039654745.1 of Houttuynia cordata. Lineage (NCBI taxonomy): Eukaryota > Viridiplantae > Streptophyta > Magnoliopsida > Piperales > Saururaceae > Houttuynia > Houttuynia cordata. Next base: position 44,294,884 of record CM077504.1, on the reverse strand, counting down.
ACCGGGCCTTTGTTTTTAAGAGACTATATGATATCTTGATTTCTGAAGTTTGGAGAAAGAGCAACTCAAGAATTTTCCTTGGGGTAGTCAACCATAAGTGATTGCTTCTGTGTCAAATCGAGGATGAGGCATGACTGAACTAACGTCTATTCATGTTCATCTGATTGTCAAGGTGTCTACAATAATTGCGCAGGAATTTCTAGTTTAGTTTGTCATGTGGTTGTTGTATTCCACCTTTTAACTCTACTATATTTGCGGGACATAACTCCCCTATTAAGGGGAAAATAATTCATGATATAGGTCAAAGAGTTTTTTTATATAGTATAAGGTCAAAGAGTGTAAGATAGAAAAGATACATATGTACATACTGCAAAGGTCTGACATGTATCCTTATTTGAGTTGCTCAAGGACTAAGCTTGCCTGGAGAAATGCGGATGAAACCTTTACTATGTTTTCTATTTAAATACATCAGTATGATATAAAAATTGAGATAGATGTATGCATCTGATGTTGGCTGAAAATCAGAAATAATTTACTGCAAGCGACTTACAGTGGAGTTTTTCAGTGATTGTTATTTCCAATAGGAACAGGAGACATCAGCATTTTGTTTGGTTTACCAACTAATCCCATTCTCACTCATCTCTCAAGGCAAACTCATCTCTGATTATATTTTTTAATATTGATACTTTAATACTCCCGTCGTCCAGAATTGTTATCACCATAATGTTTTTTATATTGATAATTCTGTACTTTTGCAGGTTTCCATGTCCCCAAAAGATGTGTCAACATAAGGGCATGCACTGTAGGATTAGTTTTTCTGGCAGTGATAACCCTACAGCAGATTCCTACACATTTCCATACATAGTTGATGTGTATGGAAATGAATGGGTGAACTGATGTAGGAATCTGCTGTACAAATATCGTTTCCTTAGTTTTTCACCCCTTTTTAGATTAGTCGGTGTGGAGTTAGTTTGGTTGTGTACTTCAGAAGTAGCAGCGGGGTGTGCCAAGGAAAAGAAAAAGAAAAAGCGAGAAAGGTCATAGTCTTTTTCTATCTTAGCGTTTGGATGGAGAGAAAGCTCTGACTGCAGAATCTCCATTTTCTCTCACGTGGGGACCGCACCAAAACTTCCGTTACGCCTTTTTCTGTTTCAAATAGGAAGAAAACGCATAATATTCATGGGGATTTTAAGGTGCTTAGTACTTTAATTAATGAGGATCTCCTGTGTGGCCCTTGGTACATTCCCCCACAGCTCCATTATATTCACAACTTCAAACAACTAAATCACCTATCCTCCTTCCATCACATTTACAGACAACAGAACCAAGTGGCGGACCTTCTTGCAAATATGGGAGTTCCAAGTTATTCGAAGTATTGTTTCAAATCTCCCCCCACTGAGCTTCTACATACCCTTCATTTAGACAGACTGGGACAGCTTTTTTCCAGATCAGTTCACTCTAGTTAGTCTTTTCGTTTTCCTTTCTTGTAGCAAAAAGAAAGAAACAAAGAAAACGCGAGAAAAGTCGTGCGTCCCCTCATTTTTTTTTCGCATTTGACTTTTTTTTTCTTTAAACAGACTCCACAGAGTTGCAATAATTCCCAGAATCCCAATTGTGTTTATCGACTAATTTATGATCCACTAGCCCTTCTTTTCTTATTGCACATGCCTTGGCACCACTTCTGCACCGTAATCTGTCAAAACCTCTATTTTTTTCACAGGTTGACTTGTGAGAGGAGTGTAATGGCTAATTACGCATAATAAAGTATGGTTTGTGACTTTTTGCCAAGAGTCTTGATATAACCGTGTGAAAAGCACAATAACTTCCCGTCAAACCTATTATTTGGTATACTGTCAAGTCAAATCTAATTAATACTAATCAAGGTCGAGAATCGAGATCCAATGGCGCTATTAGAGCATACTAACAGGACCCTTAGTATTTTTATTAACATTGTTTATCATTAATGGCTATTAGTACTCCCTCCGTCCAAAAAGTAGTGACTGTATTTAAAAAATTATGGATCCACAAAAAGTGACTATATTTGTCTCACATGTGAATAAGCATAAGCTTGAAATACTATGGCCTCCAATGCCAATTCAACCCATTTTCAAATTTTGTCACTACTATGTGGATGGAAACAATATTATTTTGTAATTCAAACAAATGAGACACCATTTGAGACAGCTGAGTGTTCCATTCTAGCATCCATTCCGGAGTACTGAATAATTTCTCTTCCATCATAGGGCCCACTTGTATGACATGTCACCACCATGTCTACTGGAAAGGTGGGCCCATCCGTGACAAACAGCACACACACAGCGGCGTGCCTAACAATGCGTCGGTGGACAAAATTAAAAGTCAGGAAAATCAGCCCATTCAACAAAGGTCTCTCGTTTACATAAAAAGAAAAACAAAAAAAACAAAAGTCTCTCATTTCATCCAGAAAAATTAAAAAGCTCATTAGATATTAGACTAAAACTACCATAAAAAATAAAAAAAGGTCTTAGACTAAGGGGCCGTTTGGGGCGTGATTATTGCAAAAATATCCAGACTGGATATTGGATATATACTATAGCATCCATGTGGATTTTTACATCCAGGCGTTTCAGCTGGATATATAAAATATCCAGATGCTACAGTATAGCAAAACATCCCTTCTGGATGTTTTGCTTTTAATCACGCCCCAAACGCCCCTAAATGCTAGCAGCTCGCAGCACGCTCACATCCACGGTCCCGGATTTATGTTGGACCATGTGGGGACTCTTAGGCGTCCCGGGAATGAAGAATTCAACATCTGGTCATCTGGACATGTTTGGAACGTGTGCACGGATTACAACCATCAAAGTATGTGGATCCTACGACGGCTGCCATCACACGCTTCAAACGTGTTCTAAAAAACAAGCTCTTTTCATTTCATTTTTCAGAAGAAAAATGCTTCTCTCCCGCCCAGATGAAACTATTAGATGGACTCATATATAGTTATATACTACTCTCTCCATTCTAAAATGCTATAGATATTTGAAAATATTCACTGTTCTAAAATATTATGTACATTTTGTCAAATTATGTGATTTTTTTCCAAAATTGGAGAAGACTTAAAATGATTGACTTGAACTTGGTTTTCGAACGAGCATACGAGTTAGACGGGATACAAGGGAGAAGAAGTCATGTGACTTCCCTTGTAGGCTTCATGGTCCAATAAAAATGAAAAATTTCTCAAATGTACAAAATATTTTGAAACAAAAAAAATATAATAAATTAATGCCAATTAGCTAGAACGTATATGGATGGCGTGGGCTGTTGATCTTGAAAATTGGCTACTCCCTCTACCAGTTGTACCCGATTATTTCTCCGCACCCATTGGGACTAGATCCTACGTGGCACACTAGGCATACTAAATAACACCTCCGAGAATTGGGCCCACATCACATGCATAAGTGCGAGCGCGTTCTGGAAGAATGTAAGTACATGTTTAACACAAATAAGAAGTGGACTAAAAAATCCTTAATCCTCAAAACCGAAATCCATCCGAAATTTCCGATCTTCATATAAAATCCAAATTCCCTCAAACAAATTCCCAATTTGTCTAAAATCGAATGCAATTTGCTGCGGCGGGATTGGGAGTTGGGCGATGGAGAGCGAGAGGGGGAGGCGCCACCACTGCCCGGTGGCCGCCGACAGCGCCGGGTGGCCGGGGTTTTCTTCTCCGGTGAGTTTCATCGAGCACCGGGTGTCCAAGCTTGACACCCTCGCCGGCGTGGCCATTAAGTACGGTGTGGAGGTGGGAGACATAAAGAGGATGAATGGCCTGGTGACAGACCTTCAGATGTTTGCTCTCAAGACGCTGCGGATACCGCTCCCGGGGAGGCACCCTCCGTCTCCGGTCCTCTCCAATGGAGCCGCCAGTCCTGGGTATCATTTTTGCCATTATTTTGTTGATTCCTTATCGTTATTGCTGCAATGCTACTAATGATAGATGATACTAGTTGGTGATCTTAACTCCCTTGTATCAAATTCCTGTGAGTTTTTTTTTTTGCGACTCGGGTGTCGACGACAGAACAGATTGCTTTTGCGAAGTAATTTCACAATTTATGTGCGTTATTGCTTCCGACCGGAAGTAATAGATACATTTGGTTTTTGAACAGTTCATTTACACAAAGCAAATGTGTTTATTAATTCCGGACGGAGGGAGTATTACTAATGATAAACAACACTGATGTTCTTGGGAAGCTTAATCCCTTGTTATGTGAGTTTTTTGTGAATTGGGTGGCGATGGTAGATTACTTTTGCGAAGTAATTTCGCGATTTTGTATACTCCATCTGCCCCCCTATTAGTTGGCTGGATTTGGAATCAGGAATGAACTAAATTTAGTTCTATTTGAATTTTCAATTAAGATAATTAATGTGGGATTGAGGGAGTGATACAGAAAAGTTCTATTTAAGAAGGACATGTATACTTTGATGTTAACACGGTAGTTCAAAAACTTCTGATACCATGTTGTGGAAGTGCAATTCTTTGGAACTGGAGCTTTTCTTTGAAATATTCTTATACTTGTAGCTGAAAAGTGTATGATTTGGAGGTAGTGTTGAGTTGAGCTGGTGTTTTGCGGTTCTTATTGTTTTTGCTATAAATGAAGATATTACGCAAACTTGATAATCAGTCAATGTGTTGAAATTGTTGTAGAGAACGTAATGGGCATATGGAGAGCTGCCATCCTCATCTAGATGACTTCGAATCGTTTCTGCCGCTTAAATCTAAATCGCGACAGAGAGGTTCTACAGCCATGAGAAGTTTACAGGGTTACTACAGCCTTACATCTTTGGATGATAGAGGTGAAGCTGAAGGCACTGAAATGTCTGTTTATGGAGCAGGGATTGCACGAAATCTGGATAAGGGCCACTTGGCAAAATTATATCCGGTTTCAGAATCACTTCCTTTTGGGCGCCATAAAGCTAAAAGCTTTATTAATGGCTTTTTAACTGAAAATGGTGAACTGATTGAGCATTTACTTTTACCAGAAATTGGAAATGGAAAGGCTGAGATTTGTGGTGATGTCGCTGTTGGAAGGCACCAGAAAGCTGAAATAGAACCCAGTTCTCCTCCGCCTGAATTGATTTTGATGGAGGACAATGTCTGTGGGGGATCATCTGGAAGAGCAGGGAAAAACCTAGGTTTGAGGCCTAAATCTATTAATCGTGCTGCTTTACCAACTGATGCAGGTACAGGTTTATCGAATCAAAATTCAGTCCCAATGGGAGACTTAATTTCAACATCAGATGGACTTGATGCAGTTCGAAAATCTTTTAGCACTTCAAGTTTGCAGTCGGAAGCTGCTTCATCAATTTGGCCAAGATCCAAGTGGACATTGAAACATGATTTACAGTCACTAACTGCTGTAGCCATCACAAGACCAATCTTTGATGGCTTGCCAAACTCAATTACTGGCAGGAGAAGCAAAGCTGCTCTTGATTAGCAAGCTTTAGAAGAATCTTTATGATTTTCATTTCTATCTGATACTTCGATTGGTGGACTTTTTGTCCATTGGGATGGTAATTTCCTGGAGAAGCCTTCCCATCAAGCAATAAATCATACAGCATAGAGTTTGGAAAGAAAAGAAAGGGATGAATAAGTTCCTGGTGTAATGGTTGACAGCTGGTGGTGTGATGTTGGCAAACGACCTGCCTGACTTATACCACAGAACAGAGGAATAGCTGAGGCGATTATCTGTAGGAATGGGGGTGGGGATATTGAATTTTCTTTTGAAATTATTTGTATCTACCTTGATATAGCTTCAAAATTGCATATAGCTTAGTTGTATCTTTGTAATTACGAGGAAAATCTTTATTCAGATATTTACACATTAATATCAGTGTATGAAAAGCTTATTGACTGCTTAAATGATATATATGAAGTTGCTAAAATGGTTTATAATTTCTTTATTCATTTCTGTGATTATAATTTGCCTTTTCGAAACACACTTGAACTCTCTAAAAGTGTTGTAAGAACTCTCTAAAAGTGATTAAGTGGAGACATTAAGGTTATGTATGTTAGCCTAATGAATACTCAACTTAGCCAAGCCATCAAAAGGGACTACTCCGTCATCTAGCTCAAGATATTTTTTCATGCAGCCTTGCTCAAAATATCTTCTCTCCTGCTTGCCCTGATCTGAGTCTCTTCCTCCCCAACATTTGACGGTCCCCTATCTGACCAGTTACTTCAGAACAGAAGAATGCCTTCTTCCCATATCCTGGTAAACAACCTCAGTACTGCTGCTCTAGGAAGTGCCACAAGAAAACCACTCCATTTCTTTTCACCACAAGTACCACAGCTAAGGAAGTTGAGAAACAATTCATTCAACTTCTGCAGGGCATCTCCAACCAGGATTAGTCCTGACTGCGATCTTTATGACCTGCTGGGGTTGGACAGCTCCTCCGACCAGACGCAGATCAAGAACGCCTACCGGTCACTCCAGAAGCGATGCCACCCTGATATTGCCGGCTCTGCAGGCCATGACATGGCCATCATCCTGAACGAGGCCTACTCCGTTCTCTCTGACCCCTCCTCCCGCTCCATCTACGATCAGGTGAAGTCCAATATAAATCTATCTATATGGAAACAAATTTTATGATTTTTTAAACACACCATAACAAAGTTATCAGTTTTCCAATTTCACCCTTCAATTGATCCTTCCGTTATTGTGACATGGATATCAATCAATTATCATATCAAGTGCATACATCCATTTACATGAAACCAACGTATTAAAGACCATATTGTGCTTAATTATGGGAAGCGAGGGGTGGATATATTGATTAGTTCTAGTAGTTAATCAATCATATATGTATAGTTTTTTTGTGTATTACTGCTTTTGTTTGGACAGTGGACTTAGAGGTGTATGTGCCATGTCACTGTGTGTTGTAGGAGATAGCCAAGTCGGAGGAGTTCCGGGGCTACACCGGAAAGCCTGTCTATTCGACATGGTTTGGGGCGGAGGCCGAGCAGCGGGCTGTTTTTGTGGATGAAGTGAAGTGTGTGGGCTGCCTCAAGTGTGCTCTGTTTGCCGAGAAGACCTTCGCCATCGAATCAGTGTATGGCCGAGCTCGGGTGGTGGGGCAGTGGGCTGATCCTGAGCACAAGATTCAGGAGGCCATCCAGACCTGCCCTGTCGATTGCATCTCGTACTTACTCTTTTCATAGTTCTCTTTTCCACTTGAGAAAGCTCCCTTCATTAGGCTATTACCTAAATATTATCAATGGGTTATATACTCCCTCCGTCCAACAGTATGTGTCCTCATTAGAAAACCAAAATGAACTGATTTTAGTTCATTTTGGTTTTCTAATGAGGACACATGTTTTTGCACGGAGGGAGTACTATATTATGTACTCCCTCTGTCCCATGTTTATAGCCAAATTGAACCAAATGGACCTCTTAATATTGGACAAACTTTTTCCCAAATGGAGCAATTAACATGTGGAAGCTAGGGAGTAGCTTCTTTCTAATATTTTCTTCACATATCAGAATGACCTTACAATATAATCAACAACATCAAAACATAATAGAAACTTTGTTATAGTATTAGTTTCCAAGCCTTCACCTGATTAGGATAGATGTTGGAAAGCATGATTACCTACTATACACAACAATAGTTTATTAGGATTAGTCATAGAATGAGACTTTTAGTTGCTAATGTAGGATAGTGGAGAGGTCGAAGCTGGCGGCGCTTGAGTTTCTCATGTCTAAGCAGCCCCGAGGCAACGTCCGCGTCGGAGCTGGCAACACCGGAGGGGCTCGTGTCTCCAACATTTTCGTTGATGCCAACAAATTCGAGACCAGATTCCATGAATTGAAGGACGAGGCCTCTAAGCGTGCTTCCGAGGTACAAACTTTAATTTCTAGCACCACTAATTTGTTCTTCATAATTGAACTTTGCCCATCTCTTTCATCTAATTATATGTTTAATTAATTACATATAATTAGGCTGATCTTCAAAGGGAGGCTAGAAACTCGGCCATTCAGGCCATAAGATCTCTGACAAACTGGTGGTACTGGCACCCACCTACAACTTCATCAACCACTGCTACTTCAAGGCCTCGCCGGAATCCGGCCCTTCTCTCCGACAAGTCGACGCAACCTAATGTGGAGAAGCTTCACCAAGCAGCAGCCAAGCGCCGAGCAGGCCAAAGTGCACGTAATTCTCCTCAACTAAAGCCACCAAGCAAACAATACATGACTGATGAGTACTGGACCCCCAACCCCATCCTTCCTAGTCCAAGGCCCAGCTCCGAAATTTCTTCAACTTCATCTTCTTCTTCATTACAAGGAAAGATCAATCGTGATGATCATCATACTACAAACAGCACTAGTGATACGTATACAGCGTGGCCGAATCCATTTCACTCGAATATTCCGATTGTGATCGCGACATTTGCTGCATGTGTTGTGGGATTGGAGGGGGGAGAGCAGACTAGAGGAGGCCTGAAGGAGCATCTAGGTGGTGCAGTGGCGTTGGAAGTGGTAAATAGTTCTTTGATGCAGGCCTTCTTGGCTGGGGTCACTTGGTACTTGATTGGAGTTGCTGTGCTAGGGTTGGTGTATGCTTTTGTAAACAAGAAAGTAGATAGGTCCTGAGATATGATTGAATGATTTTACAAAGTACAATTCCAATGTCATGTAATTAATACAAGTTTCTATAGTTGCTATCACGCAGAATCATGTACGAGTATATTGAATTACAAAACAAAAATGTGTCCAATATATTGATAGTTACCACGTACTAGTTTGTGTTTTTTTACAGTTCTATGATAAATAATTCTTGAAACGTACTAGTTTGTGTTTCTTACAGATCTATGATCAATAAATGTAATACAGTCTCCATAAAAAAACATGTTTAAGAAACTGAATGTGTTATCCTCCATTTATAGCCATGTTGCAGCGAGGGAAGAGGCAGGTTGTCCTGCCCTTTCTAGTAAGGTTCTAAGGCCCACCCCCTTGTTGTTAAGGATAGTGATATTCCTACATCAATTTTCTTATAACACTGATGTACACCGCCACGTGGCTTACAATGAATGAAAAATTAGTGTAAGAATATCATTATTTGCATTGGCTCCATTCATTGCAAGCTGATCTATACATGAAATATGCATTTTATTATCTCCTAAGCTTATGATTATGCTAGTGTTTGATTAGAATAACTACTACTTTAATATAGTTTTTGGTTTTTGTAGGAAACAAGAGTAATACACAGAAATGAGGTGAAAAGCAACTCGAATGGTTAAATTATCATAACTTCGTCTACAAATATCTGATTGGACTGATTCAAGCCTCATGTTAATTTCAAGAAGTCAGCTTTCCAACGCCACCAACCACGCGCAATTCGGAGTTCGGGACACAAAGTTATAGCCATTTAAAGTTTCTAAACAGTAACTACGATCGATCGGGAATCACTGTGATCGATCGCTAGAGCCGCAAAAGCACTATATTGAAGGACACGATCGATCGGCATAAAAACGATCGATCGTATCTACTGGAATTTTTGATCCGCCGAAGACAGTAACTACGATCGATCGGTATCATACGGCGTCGATCGCAACGCGATCGATCGGAGGAAAATAGTGAATGAATAGCGATCGATCGTCTAGCGAACGATCGTCAATCATAGTGATCGATCGCCGTATACGGAAAATCGAAATAAGACCTGTTTTGACTTGGATTTGGAAGGGGACTTCGTGGTTTTCCTTCACCCCTATATATATGCCTTATGGGAGAACGTATTGAGCACTCAACCTTGGAGAACCAGAGCTTTATTGGAGGCTAGAGAGGAGCAAGAGAAGGAGTCTTGAGCAAAGAAGAAGAAGAAGGATTCATGACGATGGATCTACTTAAAGAGGCTTTTCTTTTCTCCCTTTCTATGTGTAACTAAACTTTTATTCAAGGCTTGATGAAGCCCTAGATGTGTATTGCTACTCTTGATAGTTTAATTCTATAAAGTTGATTATGATTCATGCTTAATGCGATTTCATGAGTTCTTTTGAGTGCTTGACCATAGACTTGATTGATATGAATGAAATTAGATCTTTTTAATTCCTGCGCTTAGCTAAAAGTAGGCTGGTGTTAATTCTATGCCCGACCAAGGATAGGATCATTAGCCCAAATGATAATTCTATGCCCGACCAAGGATAGAATTATCTACATTAATTTTTAGTGGATGAACTCTCGTGTCCGACCAAGAACGTGAGTGAATTCATTGTGATTTGTGTGTCTGACCATGAACATGAATTACCATATCATGTCAATTTGAGCGTAATAATAATTGAGAGTAGTAATTGCATGTCTAGTGGTGGATTCTCTGCCTTGATATTTCTCCATATTGATTAAATCTCAGTTAGATTAGATAAAGTTCATTGCTTTCTTTAGAATTAATTAAATTACACCTTTTACTTCTCTTAAATTTGGTAAAGTATTCACCGTCCTTGAGGTTCGACAACCCTTTAATACTCACCGTAGTACAATTGCCTTGTGCACTTGCAAGGGTTTATATTTAAACGATCAAGTTTTTGGCGCCGTTGCCGGGGACGGCACAATAGTTTACTAAATTCTTAGCATAGTTAGTTTTAGAGTAGTTTAGTTTAATTTAGATTTATCTTCATTAGCTTAATTTCGTTCTTCTTCTTTTGCAGGATTAAGAGAGGACGCTGATTTTCGTCATCGTTGGAAGGGCCATCCCTTCCCACTATTTGCACTCTCTTAACCTTCTTTTAGAGTAACTTTGGGTGCTTGGTGTTTTTCTTTTCTTTGTGGGATTGCATGACGTGCTAGTTGTCGCTATTAGGTTGCTAGTTGTCGCTATCTAGGGTTGATGCTTGCTAGTTGTCGCTATTAGGATTGCACAGGTTTTGTTTGATTTTTATTGTGCATGCATGGTCGTCGCTCCCTGAACCCCGACCTTACCTTTGATCCTGATCCTGAGCGCCTATATAGAATCTGTAGAACTCCTAGCAAACCAATCCCTGAAAATCACCCGATGGCGGACAACATGAACCTTGGGGGTGGGAATGGCCTAAACCAGAATCCACTAATGCCTCATGCCCGTACCCTGCAAGACTACTACCTTCCCACTGCCTACACCTCCCCTTCCTGTATCCTACTTCCTGCAACCGTGGCTAATTTTGAAATTAAGCCAAACATCATCCAGATGCTTCCCACATACCATGGCCAATTAAATGAGAACCCCTATAGGCACCTACAAAATTTCCTAGAGGTTAACACAACCTTTAAACTTACACTATCTGATGACCAGGTGCGCCTTAGGCTGTTCCCCTTCACCTTAAAAGATAGGACCAAGGAATGGCTGTACTCCCTTGAGCATAACTCTATTTCCACCTGGGAGGAACTTCAGGCTGAATTCCTCAAGAAATACTTTCCTGTGGGGCGGACCAATAAGATCCGCCATGAAATCATCACATTTACCCAGACACCTAATGAACAATTCCATGAAAGCTGGGAGAGGATGAAATCCTTACTCCGGTCCTGTCCCCACCATGATGTGCCCAAGTGGCAATTAGTACAGAGATTTCATGAGGGTGTGTGTGATCAGCATAAGACCTTAATAGACGCCTCCTGTGGAGGCACATTTATGAAAAAGACTCCGGATGATGCTTGGGATCTACTAGAGGACCTGAGCGAAAACTCTCTACACAGTGCCACCCTCTATAGATCGGAAGGCCATATGCCTGGCAGGAATGCCTCAAGGGGAGGCATGTATGATGTTAAAGCTACCACGAACCTAGAACACCAAGTGGCATCCCTTACTGAGAGGCTTGACCGGTTTTTCTCACAGACTCCACCTTATACCCCAACCTCTCAAGATGCCTGTGCCATCTGTGCCAGCCCTATGCACACTATTGTTGACTGCCCCTCAGCCTCCCAGTATCCAGACCTTGTACAGGAGCATGTCAACTTTGCACAAGGATACCCTAGAGCCAATAACCCCTATTCAAATACCTATAACCCGGGGTGGCGAAATCATCCAAATTTCGCCTGGAGACAACCTAACCAGGGGCCCAATTTTAATCAGGCCCCAAGACAGGACTTCCAAAGCCACTCTCAACCTTATCAACCACCCTCGGCTCCTCAATTTGGCCAATCAAATAAGAAACCATCCTTAGAAGACCAGATGAGCCAAATACTAGCCACCCTAACGGAGATGAAAACCGATCAAAAATCCCAGGCCCAGCTTGTCCATTCTCATACACAATCCATTGCCAAAATAGAAACCCAGTTAGGACAGCTGGCCCAATCTATGAACCATAGGGAAGTAGGAACCTTGCCCAGCCAACCACAGCAGAACCCTAGAGGCCAGTTCGCCGTTGAAGGTTCCCAATATCCAAATGAGCAGGTGCAAGCTGTTACTACCCTAAGAAATGGAAAACAAGTTGACAATCAGGTTAGGGACCCAACCATTGCGAGTGAGGACACTCCCCTTGAGAAACAGAATCAACCCACTCCTACTATGCCTGATCCTGTTAGCCTCCCACCACAGAAGGATGTCCCAGTTGAGCCCACCAATGAAAAATCCTATCTCCCTAGGGCTCCTTTCCCTCAATGCCTCAACCAACCCTCCCCGTTTAGTAAGTCCCACCAACGAATGGAGGAAATGTTAGAGGTGTTCAAGCAGGTTAAGATCAACCTTCCCTTCTTAGATGCCATCAAACAAGTACCTGCCTATGCCAAATTCCTGAAAGACCTGTGTACCCAAAAGAGGAAAACCAAATCCCATGTCACCCAAAAGGTCTTTTTGACCAACCAAGTAAGCTCTTTACTGACCAGTGATATGCCACCTAAATTTAAGGACCCAGGTGTCCCTGTTATATCCATTGTCATAGGTGACCATACCATTAGCCGAGCTCTCTTGGATTTACGGGCCAGTGTCAACCTCCTCCCTTACTCAGTGTATGAACAACTTGGCCTAGGAGAGTTACAGCCCACCACAGTCACCCTTCAGTTAGCAGACCGATCCATTCGCAGATCTAGATGTGTTATAGAAGACGTTCTCGTTGGAGTTGACCGGTTCTACTTTCCTGTTAATTTTGTCGTCTTAGACATGGAACCAGTTGCCAACTCCAAATCCCAAATTCCTGTTATCCTTGGCCGCCCTTTCTTAGCCACAGCCGATGCCACCATTAACTGTAGGTCAGGGCTTATGAACGTCTCCTTTGGGAACATGAAAGTTAAATTAAACATCTTTAGTGCTTCCCAACAACCCTCGAGTGAAGCTGAGTGCCTTGTGGTTGACGACTTAGATGACCTCGTCCAGGAATACCTTCCCTTTGCTGTGCTTAAGGATGCCCTCGAGCACACCCTTTTCTATGACTGGATCGATCACTATGAGGGCATACCTGACCTTGAGGAGGTCCATCACCATTTAGTGGCTGCCCTATACCCTGGACTTATTCCATGGCGGCCTCATCCTGACCCTCTCCCTGTGTCTACCGCCCCACCTCTAAAACCTTCCATCGAAGCCCCACCCAACCTTGAACTAAAAACCCTTCCTAGCTCCCTTAAATACGTCTTCCTCGGCCCCAACAACACCCTTCCTGTCATTATCTCATCTAGCCTATCTATTGATCAGGAAGCCCAGTTGTTGGAGATCCTTACCACACACCGGCGAGCTATAGGATGGACAGTAGCCGACCTCCGGGGTATAGACCCCTCTGTGTGCATGCATCGCATCAACCTGGAGAACCAGGCTAAACCTTCTAGGGAGGGGCAGAGACGGTTGAACCCTCACATGAGAGAGGTGGTGATGAAAGAGATAGTGAAACTCCTAGACGCAGGTATCATATACCCTATCTCTGACAGCGAGTGGGTGAGCCCCATCCAAGTTGTCCCTAAGAAATCGGGCATCACGGTGTAACCAAACTCAGAGGGTGAACTTGTGCCAATAAGAGAGACCACGGGCTGGCGGGTATGCATTGATTATAGGAAGCTGAACTCCAATACCCGTAAGGACCATTTCCCTCTCCCATTCATTGACCAAATCCTCGAGAAACTAGCGGGCCAAGAATTTTATTGCTTTTTAGATGGGTACTCAGGATATAATCAAGTGCCAGTTTTTCCAGGGGATCAGGAAAAGACGACTTTTACATGTCCCTTCGGTACATTTGCGTATCGAAGAATGCCTTTTGGTCTTTGTAATGCCCCTGCTACATTTCAGCGATGCATGATGTCCATCTTTTCCGACATGATTGATAAATTTTTGGAAGTTTTCATGTACGACTTTTCAGTATTTGGCACTTGTTTTGATGACTGCTTGCACAACCTTACTTTGGTTTTAAAACGCTGTGAGGAAACAAATTTAGTGTTAAGTTGGGAAAAGAGCCACTTCATGGTTCAACAGGGGATTGTGCTTGGACATGTTATATCAAAAAGGGGTATAGAGGTTGACAAGGCCAAGGTTGACCTGATTGCTAATTTACCACCACCTACATCAGTTAAACAAATACGGTCTTTCCTTGGCCCTGCAGGGTTTTATCGCAGATTTATCAAAGATTTTAGCAAGATATCACGTCCATTATGTCACCTTCTCGGTCAAGACGTGCCATTTGACTTTGATGATTCGTGCAAAGATGCTTTTACAAAGCTCAAATCCCTCCTCTCTAGCTCCCCTATCATTAAGCCTCCTGACTATACACTGCCCTTCGAGATAATGTGTGATGCATCAAATTTTGCTGTAGGGGCAGTGTTAGGCCAACGCATCAATAAAATTCCTCATGTTATATACTATGCCAGCAAGACACTCACTGATGCTCAATTGAATTATACTACCACAGAAAAAGAGTTGCTTACTGTTGTGTTTGCATTAGATAAGTTCAGGTCATATCTCTTGGGTAGTAAGATCATCATTTTCTCTGATCATGCAGCCTTGAGGTACCTTCTTTCCAAGAAGGATGCCAAGCCAAGGCTGATCCGTTGGATTTTACTTCTCCAGGAATTTGACTTTGAAATTAAAGACAAAAAGGGTTCTGAGAATGTCGTGGCTGATCATCTATCCAGAATTCATATTCCTGATCTACATAGCCATGACCCTCTAAGAGATACATTCCCTGATGAACAGCTCTTTGCTGTCTCCACTACATCTCCACCTTGGTTTGCACATATTGTGAATTATCTTGCTGTGGGTCAAATTCCAACCTTTTGGTCTAAACATGACAAAGACTTATTTTTCTCTCGAGTCAAACATTACTATTGGGATGACCCTGACCTGTTTAAGATATGTGCTGACCAAGTCATAAGACGATGTGTCCCCGAGAGTGAGTTTCATAGCATCTTATCTTTTTGTCACTCTCAGGCCTGTGGTGGACATTTCGGTGGTAAGAAAACTGCGGCCAAAGTACTTCAAAGCGGTTTTTATTGGCCAACTCTATTTAAAGACGCTCATGCTTATTGTCAATCTTGCGATCGGTGTAAAAAACTGGGAGCTTTGTCTAAAAGGAATATGATGCCCCTACAACCAATTTTGATTGTTGATTTATTTGATGTTTGGGGTATTGATTTTATGGGACCTTTTCCACCATCTTTTGGTCATACATATATTCTTGTTGCTGTTGATTATGTTTCTAAGTGGATTGAAGCTATTGCCACTAGGACCAATGACCAAAAAGTTGTGCTGGACTTTCTTAAATCTAACATTTTTAGCAGGTTTAGAACTCCTCGAGCTATTATTAGTGATGGAGGTTCTCATTTTTGTAACAGGTCTTTTGAAGCTCTTCTCAAGAAATACGCTGTCACCCACAAGGTTGCCACACCTTATCATCCTCAGACGAGTGGCCAAGTGGAGATCTCCAATCGCCAAATCAAGCAGATTTTGGAGAAGACGGTTCGCCCCGATAGGAAGGATTGGTCCTTGAGACTGAATGATGCATTATGGGCCTACCAGACAGCTTTCAAGACCCCGATTGGTATGTCTCCCTACCGATTGGTATATGGAAAAGCTTGTCACTTACCTGTTGAGTTGGAACACCGGGCGTATTGGGCTATTAAGGCGTACAACTTTGATATGGATAAAGCCGGTGAGCAGCGAAAACTCCAACTGAGTGAGTTAGAAGAGATGCGCTTTGATGCATATGAGAATGCCAAACTCTACAAGATGAGGACCAAGGCTATACATGACAAGATGATTTCCAGGAAATCTTTTCATCCTGATCAGAAGGTGTTACTCTATAATTCGCGGTTACACTTATTTCCTGGGAAACTTCGTTCTCGATGGTATGGCCCTTACATTGTGAAACAAGTCTACTCTCATGGAGCGGTTGGGATTTATAATCCAAAGGATGGGACTACATTCAAAGTCAATGGTCATCGATTGAAACCATATCTCGAGGCTGTGCCAGATATTGATGTGATGATTGTTTACTTGGATGATCCGGCAATTACAGCTTGATTGTGTCTACGTCTGGCTGAAGACGTTAAACTTAGCGCTTGGTGGGAGGCAACCCACGTATTCAGGTGTATTCTCTCCTTTATCTGATTTTCTTTATTATATGCTCATTGTCATGCTATATTTTATTCACATTGAGGGCAATGTTCATAATAGGTTTGGGGGAGGGAATATTACTTGTATAAAAAAAAAAAACGAAGAACAGTAGATACGATCGATCGGGATTTACGATCGATCGGTCTCCGATCGACGCCTTATATTTGCGATCGATCGCGATACGGTACATCAACACCGTTCATCTTCAATCTAACAGGCGCTGTTTCTTATTTACATAACGATCGATCGGCTAAAATAGCGATCGATCGCGGGTCGTCTTCCTCGCGCATAAATCCCAAAAGGCCGCGGCGAGAGAAATCTATTTCCGCTCGCCGCCGCCGTTTCCGACCCTTGTTTGAGTTGAAACTCCGGCCCTCAAAGGATTTTTGCACGTAGAATCCAGATCCGGTGTCTGTTTCCGGGATTTCCCACTCATTTCATCGCAATCACTCATTTTTCTTCCGGTAAGTCAAAACTTAAAAACTCGATTTTTCTTAGTTTCCGGTGGATATTGTTGTGATTAATCTTATGCATCCTCTTCTAATGACTATTGCGATGCTTATGCGTGACTTTCAGCTTTTGATTCTTCGATTTTAGGTGTTTTTAGGAATTTTGTTCTTGCGGTGAACAGTGATTTCTATAAAAAAAAAATTCCGCAATCTGATTTTTGAATCCCTTTCATGCATACTTTTATATTGATGATTGTGATTTGTGTTATGCATGTTGCTTCCTTTCGATTTCCTAAATTTTCATAAAATTTTTATTTTTATTTTATTTTTTTATTATTATTTTCAAAAAAAAAATCGAAAATTTTTGAAGTGGATCTGTTATTACATGCTTGCTGTGATATTTAAGTCTTGCAATTACCTGCTGCATATTCTTGTACCTTGATTGAATTTTCACTATTATCTTTGGTTTTCAGGTACAATGCCTCAGAAATCCGTCGCGCACAAACGCCATAGGGGTGAGGCTTTTTCCTCACGTCCTGTTCCTTCCACCCCTCCATCTGAACCTGCTGCACCGCCACGGCCCATCCAGTATGAGAGGCAGGTGGTCCTCAACCCGATTACTCCCGATCTTCCAACTCAGCGATGGATTGAGGACAGGGCGGATTGGGTGAACTATTTCACCCATATCGCGGCAAAAAGGCAGAATGCGTTCGCCATGGTCCACGAGGACCCAGTTCGTGAATTTTATGCAACTGGCACCATAGAAGACAGCGATGATCCGGAGCAGGTAACTATTCAGAGTATAGTATGTGGTGTTCCGATCAGAGTTCGAGTTGCAGATATTGCTAGTGCTATGGGTTGTGACCGAGGTACGATTCATCACCCTGACTTTAATGGATATCAGTTCCCTCCGTACCGGAATATCACGGGGCGATTGACGGGGTCGGCAGTAGGCCCTGGGAACTCTACTTGGCTGGCCGCCATTAGCATGCGATCGGAGTTTCGTTTTGCATTTTTAATTCTACAGCATGATGTCTGGTCAGCCAGGAAGGAAAAAGTCGACCGAACTATGACAGATTTACTTTATGTATTCGGCGATGATACACGGCGCCGTGATCTTGACTTGCCTTCATTCGTCTTTGGCCGGATGAAGCAAATGATGGTGGGCCGTAAAGATGAGAGGATACCCTACCCCAACATTTTAGAGCGAATATTTCTGACTCAGGGGGTGCATTTTCCTGAGCATTCTCGTATATCTCATGGACTGGGGCCTATTGGAGTTGCTGCGTATAACCGTATGATGGGCCATACACGACGCGGGTGGCCACGAGCTCCCCGTCTTGAGGATCATGCTGAGATACCTGAGGATGAGCCTGCTCAACCACCATGGGCGACGATGCAGCAGCAGATCAGCGATCTCACTGGCCATGTGCAGGAGATTCGCCAGTCACAGCAGGAGATTCGCCAGTCCCAGCATGCTATTACGGAACGCCTCGACTTCATAGTCGATTTTCTTCATGCATGGCATTTTTCTCCAGGCGATGGTGTAGACGGCGATGACCAGGACTCTTTGTCCGCTCTTTCTCTGGTGTTTTCCTTCCTCCTTCTCTTTTCCCTTTTTATGATCATTGTATTTTGTCTTTCATTGTGCATTGAGGACAATGCTTATATTAGGTTTGGGGGAGAGGATGTGCTTCATTATAAAATCAGAAAAGGAAAATATATATAAAAAAAAGAGTTAAATTTGTTTTAGTAGTTTTAAGTTGTTTGTTAGTATTTCTGTTAGGTTTTGATAGTTTATCCCGTAATGATGCATGTTACAATTCTTAGGAGATTAATTTACATTGGAAGTGTGAGTAAGTATACTGGAGGATAGATACACTTAACTGAGCATATCTTTCTGTTACAGTCCTCTTGGAACAGGTGCTTGAACTAAGAAAATTCACTTACACACACTAGTTACATAAAGTAATACCATCTAGAGATTTGTTGAATGCTAATTTACAGTGGGATATCTTTAGTCATAGTCATTGGATGATGTGTAGTTGTCTGTTGAGCTTAAAAGATCATGATAGACCATTTACTTGGCTATGGCAAGGGATTGGAACCGGAAATAGGTTGAGAGTATAATACAGCCTGGACAAAATAAAGATGTGCTGAAAATATGAATGATGAAAATGAAAATGAAAACAAAATGAAAGAAAGGGGGCTGCTTGACTTTATAGGATTAACTTAGGCTGATGCTCGGGCCCGAAGCGGTCTCTTAAAACCTAATGCCCTAAGTCAATTTGGCTGGGAGTCATTGGCCTGAGTCATTGCTAAACCTAAGTATCTTGAAGTCAGGCCTTACACAGTCCTAGCGAAAAAAGGAAAAAGAAAAAAAAAGTCTGTGGTGTATTATCCTCTCAAATCTAGAATGTTGGACCCGAAGGAGGCGCGCAGATTTGTGCTATCATGAACCTAAAGATTACGATGACTATGTAGATTCTGATGTTCTTTGGTTAATGGGTAACACTGGATCTGTATAAAACAGAAATTTAGAATGTATTGCTACAATGTTTTACACTTTCTACTATTTACATTATCATGCTATATAATATTGAGCAGAAATTTCCAAGATGAAAGTGTGGAATAAAACCACTTACTTGAGGGCTTATATATTCCTGTTGATTATGAACCAAGTACATGTGGTTGATTTTCTTAAGCATTGTAGTGTGCATTTGTCGGGATAATAGGTTGTATGTTTTGCTATGTTTTAATTTTTGCTTTGTTTTTGCACTTAGATTAATTAGATTAATAAATACATGTTTGTGGGTAGCATGGCTGCAAACCCTCACGAGACAACACTCGTCCTACTAGGGACACCTAGAGGTTTAACGGCTTGTTGCATACGCTCAATGCAATCGTGTTCCCTACGAAAGTGGTGTTTACTTTTATGCATTAGTTCCTTAGTTTGTTTGATTTCATTTTATTTTGTTTTGCTTTGCTAGGGACTGGCAAAATCTAGGTTTGGGGGTATGATCTATATATGAAATATGCATTTTATTATCTCCTAAGCTTGTGATTATGCTAGTGTTTGATTAGAATAACTACTACTTTAATATAGTTTTTGGTTTTTGTAGGAAACAAGAGTAATACACAGAAATGAGGTGAAAAGCAACTCGAATGGTTAAATTATCATAACTTCGTCTACAAATATCTGATTGGACTGATTCAAGCCTCATGTTAAAGTTCAAGAAGTCAGCTTTCCAACGCCACCAACCACGCGCAATTCGGAGTTCGGGACACAAAGTTATAGCCATTTAAAGTTTCTAAACAGTAACTACGATCGATCGGGAATCACTGTGATCGATCGCTAGAGCCGCAAAAGCACTATATTGAAGGACACGATCGATTGGCATAAAAACGATCGATCGTATCTACTGGAATTTTTGATCCGCCGAAGACAGTAACTACGATCGATCGGTATCATACGGCGTCGATCGCAACGCGATCGATCGGAGGAAAATAGCGAAGGAATAGCGATCGATCGTCTAGCGAACGATCGTCAATCATAGTGATCGATCGCCGTATACGGAAAACCGAAATAAAAATGACTTGGATTTGGAAGGGGACTTCGTGGTTTTCCTTCACCCCTATATATATGCCTTATGGGAGAACGTATTGAGCACTCAACCTTGGAGAACCAGAGCTTTATTGGAGGCTAGAGAGGAGCAAGAGAAGGAGTCTTGAGCAAAGAAGAAGAAGAAGGATTCATGACGATGGATCTACTTAAAGAGGCTTTTCTTTTCTCCCTTTCTATGTGTAACTAAACTTTTATTCAAGGCTTGATGAAGCCCTAGATGTGTATTGCTACTCTTGATAGTTTAATTCTATAAAGTTGATTATGATTCATGCTTAATGCGATTTCATGAGTTCTTTTGAGTGCTTGACCATAGACTTGATTGATATGAATGAAATTAGATCTTTTTAATTCCTGCGCTTAGCTAAAAGTAGGCTGGTGTTAATTCTATGCCCGACCAAGGATAGGATCATTAGCCCAAATGATAATTCTATGCCCGACCAAGGATAGAATTATCTACATTAATTTTTAGTGGATGAACTCTCGTGTCCGACCAAGAACGTGAGTGAATTCATTGTGATTTGTGTGTCTGACCATGAACATGAATTACCATATCATGTCAATTTGAGCGTAATAATAATTGAGAGTAGTAATTGCATGTCTAGTGGTGGATTCTCTGCCTTGATATTTCTCCATATTGATTAAATCTCAGTTAGATTAGATAAAGTTCATTTCTTTCTTTAGAATTAATTAAATTACACCTTTTACTTCTCTTAAATTTGGTAAAGTATTCACCGTCCCTGAGGTTCGACAACCCTTTAATACTCACCGTAGTACAATTGCCTTGTGCACTTGCAAGGGTTTATATTTAAACGATCAGTAAGCTGAATCTGAGAGAAAATAGTAAGTATACAAATAACATCATGTAATATGATATGATAATAATTAATGTGTCAATACTAGTAATTGGACTATATACATATGGAATATCACAGTAAGAATTGGGTTAGAAGTAATCTAATTAGGAGGGATAATCCTTTGAGCAAGTGATTTATAACTATCTACCTTGAAGCGTTGATGTCAGTTTGTGATTCTATTTGGAATTCAAATCATCTAAAATTCTTTGATTCTCTTATCTCTGATATTTGTATTATAAAATTCCAATGCATATGAAGAATTCCTATCTAGGGCTGAACATGAAAAGTATGTATTGATTGTATGGTACTCATTGGGTGAGTTGTTATTATTTGAAGTGTTTGGGTTATCTCGTTATTCCAAGAGTGATTTGCATGACTTTAAGAAGCTTGTTATTCTATGCTACTCCAATGAGTGAGTTATTTATTGGCCAACGACCTTGACACTTCTATCCATACTCCGTGAGAGAGTCTATTCTAGTAAGAGATACCTTATGATCGTAGAGTGTTGCGACCTCTTTTCCTTTGAGATATTGCTCATATTGATTTCATGATTGTTTCTTCCACTAGAGATCTTGCGAGACTTTCCCCATGGTGGATTCATAGTATGCTCAATTAAGCCATTGCTAGATCTTGCGAGGTCACTTATATTTATGGGGTTGCCATTCCATACTGCCCGAAGGGAGGCACTATACGTACATTAGATTGTGGACATTACGAAAGGTCCTCAGTCTCCGCCCATCGTGTCCGTAAGCACTGGTGGGGCCAGCATCCTAGACGCATGGCAGGGTTCCAAAGAGAGGACCCTAGGGTGGTTCTGGTATATTATTTTAGTCACTTGCGAGCGACCAGTTCAGCGAGCAGAAATTGTAACTCCTTTCACTTTTGATGTCTGGAGCCTTTGATATAAATGTCATTCTCTCCTTACCCTTATGTGTGGTAGGAGCCTTATTGATGTTTTTCCTATACTTGCGAGTTAGAATTGTTATTGACTAACCTTACAGGTGTATCGACCTCGGTTCAGTTCAGATGTTATGGAATGTCTACAACCTTTGTTATTCTTAATTCACTTCATACTGCTTGTTTTAATTCAGTGAGTTTTTACATCCTACTGAGAGTTTCTATGAAATACTCATGCATCCTCTGATGCAGGCGCAAATGAAAATTGAGATCAGGAAGTGCAGTAGTGGAAAGACGATTACAGGAGCCGTGAAGAGTTTTAAAGACTATCTAGTTATTTGCTTTGCTTTTATTGATGCTTATGACATTATTGGCAATTGTGTGCCATAGACTTATATGATTATTTTATTTTAATTTTCTTAAATGGATTATTATTAAGTAAATTCATTTCATATTATTTATTGATGTCTGTTATTGTATTACACTGATTGCGGGCATAATCGGTTACACATCCTTTTGAGATGTTTGTAATCGGTAGTGAAATCGACTATTCGGTCGCGTGCCCGAGATCTCTACCTTGAAATGTATCCTATTTGTTGGCTTCCGCACTCCGATCGAGGTATGGGATTTCGGGGCGTGACAAGGAAGGTTAAGGTAAAAAGGGCCTTTAAACGCATTTTTGGAGAGCCAAACAACCCCTATATTGAGCTGCTTTTTTAATGTACCTGGCTCACATGCATCCGCCCAGGCATGTGTGGCAAGTGCTTCAGGCTACGTAATTTTGATCGTGAAGCAGGTTTTAAAAGAAGGGGCAATCTAGTTTGGGCTCATTGTCCCTGCTCGTCTGCTACTACACAAGAGATTGTGCGTGGCGCATACATATTTTCAAATATAAGACATGGAGCAAATTGATCTCCTTTACCTTCATTATACTAGGCACATTGTATGAGAAAAAATAAGAAACTAAGCAACAACAAAGACACTTATGGCTATCCACCAAGGACCACCTCAGTTTTGTCTGAGCATCCGGCTAGATCGTTATTAGAACATCACACTGTTATCGTAATTCAAGCAAATTAGCATTCCAACATAGTCGCAAATGTATCGCAACTTAACAATAAAGGTATCACAACTGCATCAATTTGACATTGCAAATATCATGTAATAGACTAAAAATGCGTTGCAACTTGACCGTAATGTATACGATCTGGTAACATCGCAACTTAAACTAATATGGCATAATAAATGAGGTCACTACATAGTGCACATGATGCTACACAGCCTTCCCCATATCAGCGTGATTCCAAGTGCCACCACCAAGATGGACAACTTCAATGTTTGAATTGACCTCCTGCTTGCTTCCTGCTGCCTCTTAGTGATTGGTGCTGACAAAGAGACTGCACTGTGGACTTGCCCCGCTCGCTGGCTGGCGAACCACACTGACTACCTGCAGTTTTTCTTGTGGGTTGCGATTTGGGTGTGGATGTTGAGACTAGAGCTTGTTGCTTTACTTGCTAAATAAACACAAAGTGAGTTTGGTTGCAAATTCTGCATGTAGAAGAAGCGTCTAGGGAAATCTAAGGCTTTTGATTTTGCATGAGAATCTGGATGTTCAAATTTTGCTAAAAGTAGAAGCAATTACATTGCTTGTAATTATCCAAAGCGTAGAAGTAAGAATGTAGGGAGAAAATGTGTGGGGCTCAAAAAAATATTTTCCCTACGTTCTTACCCCTTTCAGCTTTAAAAAATTACAAAAACTACCATTACTTAATTCTTCAGTAACTTTCCATGGGAAATCTCCTCAAGAGGAGATTCTATGAGAAGTCACTTTTCTCCTCCAAAATGACTTCTTCCAACGCTTCGCCTTTTATCGTACTTCTCAAAGAATTACCCTACTGGACGTGCTACTTCGGAAAGAACCCTAAATTTTAAGGAGTGATGTTGAAACTGAATTTTGGTGTGTGAATTTGACTCCGAATTAAGCATGAATTATGAGAGAATAACTTGAATCATGTTTGGTTTAAGAATTTAGATTGATTTAAAATTCAGGCTAAAAGAGGATTTTTCCCTAATTCATGCTTAGGGGTTGTTTGGTTCATGAATCTGGCAGTAAATTCAGCCTGAATTTGGAGATAACTGATTAAATCATGTTTGGTTTATGAATTTGGGGTGAGTTTAAAATTCAGCCTGAAGAAGGATTATCCCCAAATTTAAGCTTAATTTGTGAATCGTCTCACGAGGAGATTCACCAAATTAAGATTGAATTGTGAATTTTTAATTAAGCAACCAAACGACATTCCCGTTTTACACCAATTTAGTATGAATAAATTTTCTTTTAAAATTGTAAAGGATTGTAATAAAAGTGGAACTGTACTTGTCATTAGCTAACTCCCTCTATATTAATTGGCTACTCCACAATCACTCTATTGTTTGGAAAAGTTCAGAACTCAGCTATTGTGGGTAGAACTCACTAATTGATCCCCAAAACTTCCTAGTTTAATTTGACAATTGGGAATGGTAGGAGGATGTGGAAGGTAAGATGCATATTAATTTGAGGAAGGTAAGATCTGTTGGGTCAAAAATTTGAAAATATATAGCCAGTGTGTATGTTGTGTGGACTGTGTAGGCGCACCCAAGGAGATTGGCGGTGGGATATGGTGCTCTAAGAGGCTTGTTGCTCTACTTCTTCTAATCGGTTCCAAGGACTCAGGCACTCAGCATTATCGCGAAACCGAAATATCCATAGCAGTGGGCGGGCGGGCGATTTAAAACCCTCCTGGCCCATGTATTATTAAAGTTGGCCGCATGAGCAGGAGACGTGTGCTGGGCACATATAAGTATAAATGGACAATTAATTTTAGCTCTTTTTTATAGAAATAAATTTAGCTCTTAGAGATTCATACCTTCTTCCCTCGTTTGTCATCAGTGGGCCGACGATCATCCATCACCTTGTCAATGTGTGAAGTTTGTTCCTCGGTTACATCCTGCAGGAACTCCCCGTCTATCGGTACGGTCTTCCTACTCGACCACTTAGCCCGGGATGTCCAACACCACCACCGCGACGTCCTCCTCTCTCCGGTGACCCTAGTTTTTGGTGGCACCTTGGGTTCCGGCAACCGCCCGAAACATGACGGGAGGCATGAAGTCCTGTGCCGGCCTTCATGGGTTTCCTTGCTCTTGGGGGAAACCATGGAAGGGGTGAGGGTTGGTGAAGGGAGGTTAACGTTTTATTTATGTTTATTTTCTTTATGCATGATGTACGTAAAGCCAATTAGCAGAATTTGATTATCTTTTCTGCCACCTATTTAACTTATAATATCACAGTTTAGTTCTGCTATGGCTATCACAAGCTGCCCCCAAGGCTCTTGCAAATGACATCAAACACGTTATTCAGCTGATAGTCAGCATTCTGGTAATTCGAACATGTATGATAATGCATGCTTATTGCAAATTTTTGTCCATGATTTGATATACATTTGCCATTTGTCCATGTTCATGTCTGTAATTGTACATACTTCGTGAGTTAATGCCGTAAAGAAAAAGGTTCCGTCAGCTAATGACTAACATGCACCAAAACAAGAATGTTCATGGTCACGAATTTAGATAATATAGATTAAGCTGTCTCATCAATTATCTTTTTTCTTTGGGCTATTTTCTTCTTGATTAAAGATTGCAAGTCAACTTTGACATCCGTGATTGTGTGATTTTCTGGAAAATGGGGTAGGCTAGTTTATTGATTTATGTTAACTAGAGAAGAATTTAATTTGCCAAGTTTATTGCATTGACAAGAAGATTATCGTAAAAGCAGTCAAAGATATACAGTTTATAAAATAAGAATTTTGCAAAGGTTTGCTTGAAGTCAGTGTGAACATCATTGCAAAGGATAATTGCTCTCAAAACAAAGAAATATTTGTTCAGGATTTTGTTTACTTGCTAGTACCATATTGAATGGATGGACTTCAACATACTACACCAATGGGAAAATGTAGTTACGTCAGTAGTCTCTCTCTGAAATTGCATTTACAATATGTGATTTACATCACTTAGTAATGTAATAAGCCCTCTCATTAATTGTCTAAATTTGAAATAAAAAATGAACCAGTTTTAGTTCTATTGATTAGTATAAAGACAGTTAATGTCGGCCGGACAGAGAGAGTACACACTAATACAACTATGTTATATGTAAAAAAACGGTGCTGTAGTGACGTACTTAGCGTCCATCAGATCTTCGTCTTATACGATGTAAAAGAGTTAGCACTCTAATGAGCTTACTATATAATTAACCGTAGACTAAGGGCCCTCTTATTTGTGTCCCAATATTTTATTACCACTTTCTCTCACATTTTCCAATTGTTACGAGTCATTTGTAATCAGTAGCATGTGTCGAAGTTCATATTAATAAGTATTCTTAGTGGACTAGCACTTACGTGGGGAAAATAACATAAAAATAAATTGGGTTCATGACTTCATGAAGGCAGGCCTAAAATTAAGGGCTCACAAGACCAAAATAGACCTCTCCACATTGAATATTCACAAGCATGCCCTTCTCCTCCCCCCTCTTCCATCGCTGAGGCTACCATCTCTCAGCTAGCCGTGGGAGGGCTAGGCTGCCATTGTTCTATATATTCTTGATCGGTAGCGTTGTGTCTAGGCGTGAAGTGATCACCATCGCCCCCACACATTTAGTTACCCTAGCTAAAACTAAACCTTGTAGGAATGGTGAAGCCTAGGGCGATTTATTTTTTAAATTATAAAAACTATGCAGTTATTTGACTAAGGGTCCGTTTGTTTGACCTGAACCTGAAAAGCTTTCTGAAAATTCTAAAAAACTATTGATCTGAAATTTTGATATATGATATGAAATCCTAAATCTGAGTGTAAAGTTCTGAATTTGAAAAGTCAATTTTATTGACATAAAACCTTCATGGAGGAGAAGATGGCCTCGATCCAGGGGTTGACAAACCCGCCGCATCGGCATCACCTCCTCCAAACCCTAACCTCTTCTCTCCCCATGAAAGTCGAGGTCAAGCTCCGCCTTCCCCACTCCGCCGCCCACCAATCCCTCTCCGACCTTCTCTCCTTCTATCATCTCAAAACCCTTCTCCAGGAGAACGTCTTCTTCGACGGCGACCGCGGCGACCTCTCCTCTAAGCTCGTCGTCCTCCGCCTCCGCTTTTATGGTGATGACGACTCCACCTGCGTCGTCTCCCTCAAGGCCCGCGCCTCCATTGTTGAAGGCATCAACCGCGTTGAGGAGGACGAGGAGGCCCTTGCCCGCCCCTGCGTGACCTATCCCTGGCGACTCGTCTCCCTCCCTAATTCTCGCATCCTGGACCGGGTCAAGCAGGAGTTTGCTTGGGCCGAGGATGATCTCGACTTCGTCTGCTTGGGAGGGATCTGAAATGTTTGAGCTATTTACCAATGGGAGGGGCTTAAGCTGGAGCTGGACGAAATGGGTTTGCGGATCCCACAAGGGTTTTCAGAAAATTCAAATGGGTTTTCCCATCTGAATTTTTAGGCCATTTTGCATACATGGGCTGAATTCAGGACGAAATTCAGATACCCAATCAAATGGGCTGAAAAGCCCCACTTATTCAATTCAGATCTTAATAAGGGTAAACAAACAACCCCTAAATAAAAATTCCTCGAATGGTGCAAAGCGTCTAAGACAGGTAAGCGAAAAATGTAGATCAAGGGTCCAACTAGTAGTCTTGCCAATGGGCAAGTTATGGTGCGGCTAAGACCTCTTCCATGACCATGATCATCTGTAAAAGCTCTAACCATAATCGTTTTATCACCAAAGAGTATAACTTCTTCCATAATTATTCCATTAACAGTTACCCATCTGAAATTTTTTTCCATATTACTTGGCCAATGAGCTTGGAATACCATATTACCTAGTTTTTCTGGGCTCATGCCATATAACCCAATTTTGGAACCTGGTCTTCCCATTTTGCCTTCATGCCCAATACTTGTTTTACCTGCCCTGAGCCGTGCCCCATTTCACACAAGCTTTCACCACAGTGATCATACGACAATGAATTTCCCTGTCGGAGGCAGAAGCTTGCTGATGGAGAGACGGTGCAGTGTGGCATACACAAATATTTTTTGGCAGCTTTAGCATGTCAGACCTAAGTGAAAAAGTATGGGTACGGCAATAAAATGGCGAGGTAAGCGTACAGAACAAAACGGCAGAAAACTGAATATACGGGAAAATAACGTGAAAAAATGGGAAAATAATAAAAATAAAAAATTAATATAGTAGGTTTAAATGTTAAAGAATAACATATTGTAAAGTTGCACATTTAAAAAAGGAGTTTCACTTTAAATAAAAAAACGTGTTTTACGTGTTTAAACGCATTTATCGGGATAAAATGCGTTTATTTCGGAAAAAATACGTTTTCCCGTTTTAAACGCGGAGTTTTATGGCTGAGTGGCTGAAATGCATAAAACGCGTTTTATATGTATTTTAAACGTGTTTCTGGTCACATAGTATCAGACGACCTCTTCTACCAACGAGCAGACAGAAGAAGATCGCCAACGCCTGAAGAAGCACTTTCACAACTTTTCCATTCTATTGAAACTACTCTTTGCAAATTTATTATCCCCACAAAAAGGTGTCTCAAGGAATTTTAGATTTCCTCATAGGAAAAAAGAGGAGAAAAATATAGAAGAACACAAAAAGAATGGGAAAAATGGATCAGAAATGAAGAAAATATTACAAAATTGAATGTTGCCCTCAAATCATTTATTTAAATACATGACAATGAACTTCCTTGCCGTATGATCTCTGCGAGGGAAGCTTTTGTGAAATGGGGAGCGGCTTAGGGCGGGTAAAATATGAAATATTGGGCACGCAGGTAAAATGGGAAAACCATGTCTCAAAATTACGTTATATGACATGAGCCTGAAAAACCAAGGTAATGTGGCATTTCGGGCTCATTGGCCAAGTAATATTGAAAAATCTCCCCATCTGGTTAACGAGTTAATTATTACTCCCTCTATCCAAAAATATGTGTCGTCGTTAGAAAATCAAAATGAACTAAAATATAGTTCATTTTGGTTTTCTAATGAGGACATATATTTTTTGGATAAAGGGAGAAACTTATTTCTTGGAGTTTTCGCTTCTATTCACCAAACTTATAAGAAAGTTCATTCAGGAAATAAAACAATAATCCACAAACAGGTGTTTATCCATCATTCTTCTCTTTTTTCCCTCACATTTCAGAATTCATTAGTAAAAGATTAGCCAAAAACACTTGGAAAGAAATCATTGAGGTATTTTTAGGAAAAAACCATCCATATTTAAAAAAAATTCACTTGTCACGCCCCAAATTTCCAACCCCAAAATACGCGGAAGCGATAAGCCGTTCAAGGTAACAGGGTCACAAATCTGGGACGGACCGAATACTCGATTCATCACCATAAATCCCATGTACAAATGTGGGAATATCCGGATCAAAATGACGTAAATAATTGTTCAAAAGTCTCAAAATAAAATAAAACTAACCAACGTAAACAATCCAAATAATCCCACGAAAACAAGTAAATAAAGCAAGTGACACGCAAGCCACAAAATAACTAAATATCAAAATATCCACTATCATCAAATAAATAAATTCTACGCTAACAAGTCTCCACGACTTCCACGAGCACCAACCTCCACGTCACCAGAATGCTGTTCACACCTCTTCAGCTCTACGCCCTGCATCAGAAGATGCGTGAGTATTCCAGAGGAAATACTCAGTAGGATGCTAGAAAAACTCACAGTAGGAACAAGCAATAAAGAAACCAATAACAACTAGGTCTGATAACTCAGAATAACATGACGCAGATGGTACTTACCAGGAAAAGATACCGCACCCAAAATATCTCATCGATCAGGGTGGAAATAAATTACAATAATCAAAATGACTCCAGACTTCCAAAGAGTAAGGAGATAAACAAATATCTGATCTAGACAACCAAAGTGTCGAAGGTGTCAATTTCTGCTCTCTGATCAGTCCACTTCCTCTTTGGACTTTAATACCAGAACATCCTAGAGGTTCTACGTAGGAACCCGGCCAAGCGTCGAGGGATGCTGGCCCCATCGGTGCTTACAGGCACAATGGGCGGAGATTGCAGACCTTCCGTAATGTCTAACAATCTAAAACGCACGCGTTGCCGTACTCGGCTGAACTACGGAGGTTCATAATCATCGGAGGCCACTCTGGGTCTAGTTATGGCTCGTGAGCATACTATGATCCAACCTAAGAGTGTTCAACAAGGCTCTTAGTGAAGAAGCAGTTTACATGGAACTGAGTTTGACTAACCACAACCAAGGGTATTCTCGTGAATTAACAATTTCAGAAACTAGACTCTCACGGGAGTACAAAGGAATTCTCAGCATTTATCAATGACTGACTCTTAAGAGATTAACCAACAATAGGCTTGTGCCCATGCACGAGCTGACTCGAAATCAGACTCTTCGGTGTAAACTCTATCAACGTCATTACCATGCACTATTACAATCAAGATCATCCCTAGATTACAAGACTCCTGACTGGTGTCCCAAAAACTTTAATGGTAGAATTGAAATGGATAACCCTAATCTAATATCAGGGTTTCAAGAGGTCGAAGATGTGCGATGTTAGGCACCGCGAGCAAAGACATAGATGACCACGATATTTGGAATAGAGACAAACTCCACACGTATTATTACCATAAGTACTCTCTGGAATTCTTACACGATAGTACCCTCCTTATGTTATATAATAATAATATATGCATGTATATACATATATAAGTAGTTTTAGTATAGCGTTTTATTTAATCACCGTGAAAGGACACTGTTATTGACACAACAGCTCCATTCCCGGAGTTCCTCCAGTCTACCCAGAACTTTTCAATCCTGAAAATTTTTACAGCAGACAGCCCCGTGTCTGTCGATCGTTATCCAATTTACAGAATATTTTTCTGAATTTTCTACAATTAGTTATGAATTTTTGAATGCAGTCTGTCAGCGCAGGATACATCCTAGCCGAGAGCACTACACTAAACAATAATCCGATTTCCACTTGTTGTTACTAATTCTAATCACAACTAAGGTCTTTTAGACTTAAAACCCTCTTACATTAGGTCATTATTAACTTCTGGACAGACCATTAATTATACATTAACTCACCTATTAACCGCTTCTTAAAAAATGTTTTACAACATAGCCTTAACGGTTCATTAACCGGCAAACTAGACAACTTATCCCAGACACTTAAGCTTCAATTCAGACTTATTGACAGAAGTCTTAAGGCCCACAAATCATGACTCTTAAATCTTAACACGTTCATCTTATTAGTACAACCATTACTCTCTTTTAGATGGTCTTATTACCTACATACCACTTCAATTAGGGTAAACACTACATAAAGTAGACAACTTTATCCGGACACGAAGCAAAACCATGAACCACGACTTGGGACACATAAGAACATGCCAAACCAGTAGATTTACCTCTGAAAGCTTGCTGCTTTTGGATGAGAAACACAAGAATTACACCAATCGATACATCAATTAAATCGATGCATAGAAAAATGTGAGATCGGGTGACTAATAACAAGAAAGAAAACAACTTTTCTTAAACATACCTTCATCTACACAATTCAGAGAACAATAATCCATATTATACATCAGATACATGACTCACATGAATCGAAATAGACACACATCAACAAGGACGACTTGATCGAATTGTGCATGGAAGATTCACATCAAGAAATCAATCGGTATATCAATAATTGCATAGATTTAAGCAAATCGAACAACTAATCCAGGACAATAAGGACGTTCATATCACTCACAACATCAGAACGTGATGTACATATAAAAATTGAAACCTTAATGAAATCATACTTGTGAGAAAAAGAACATCTTACCGATGAACCGGTACTAATTGTACGTCAACCGGTTCGGATTCGAACTTGCTTTCTTGCGATCTCCACACGATCCAACGTACACCACTTGCACACACCACAAGGAGAGGCCTACTGGTGGGTAAGGGGAAAGGGGGAGGACGTGGAAATTGGGGAGAAAACACCACGAAATAGAAGAGAGGGCTGCCGGTTCCCAAAGGGATGGCCGGCCCTCTCAAAGTGGGTTTAAATAATTCATGCCTTTTGTCCTCCACCGTCCATCTCCACTCCATCCAAGGGCCAAGGATCGTCCCAGCCCTTCCCAAAACCATCAGCACAATCTCCTCTAACCCCAAGATTCTTTTGATTTGATTGCATCTAGGTAGGATTTTATCTTCTCTCAAAATCTTACCAAATTACTAATGTAACTTACTAAGTAAAAAGAAATCTTTTGGGACTACACTTGGCGCCAAATACCAGCAAGGAAAGGCCACTTCCAACCCCCAAAAGGGGCGTCCAATCCATGATTAAAATATGCTTTAGTTAGCCTAATTAAATCCTTCATAATCTTGATTCTCCAATAAGTATCAATTAGGGTTTTAACTACAACCCAATTTACTACGTTTAGAACCCCTTAAATAGATAAATCAGGCAAGATATGACCCAAAGAAATCCCCCAAAATCTGTCCAAGACGTTTCCCAATGGAATTGCCTCGGGATACGCAAAACCACCGGTGATCGATCGGTGCGTATAACGCGATCGATCGTCTTGCGATCGATGCCTTACAAAACCGATCGATCGTCTACCGATCGATGCCGTTTGAAGGTGATCGATCGGTCTGACGGAAAAACTTCAAATTTTTTATTTTTAATGAAATTTTCAGAATTCAAATTTACTCCCATTTAGCAAGGAAAAGTTACCTTAATAATATAGAAAAATTTACGGCCGCTACATCACTAGACATTCTTTTAGGTAGAATTTTTTTTGGTGCATTTATATTAGTGGTTTAATAGTTTAGACAGGTGGGTAAAAGAAGGCATAAAGTATTTAATATTTACAACTTTACCAAACGACTAAACGTTAACGATTGTAGAATGATATTTTCGTAATGGTTCATCTTTAAATTGGTTGGATAAATCATAAAATCATCTGCTTCTTATCCAACTGACAATTTTAACAAACCATTTGGTGTTTACCAGCTACAGTTGAGACTTTAGAATGGTTAAACGACTACAATTGGCAGCCCTAGGCTAAACACCAGTGTTCACAGGATAAATTTTGCTTAATAGAATGCTTGTTAGTTGCTAACATTTTTACTACTTTTATAAAACTTTTAAATAACTTAAAATAGCTTTTATTCCTTTGAAAGTAATGACATGGAAATAAAGTTTGACAATTTGAGGTTGGTCAAAGGACGTATCAAACATTTCCCCTTTTTCTTGACCCTTATCCAAATCAAGCTGTTAAATTAAGAAGAATGT
This sequence comes from Houttuynia cordata, assembly GCA_039654745.1. Lineage (NCBI taxonomy): Eukaryota > Viridiplantae > Streptophyta > Magnoliopsida > Piperales > Saururaceae > Houttuynia > Houttuynia cordata. The sequence goes on along the minus strand of CM077504.1, from coordinate 44,261,160 downwards.
CATTTACCCAAAAAATTAAGAAGAATGTCATGAATCGTACATCATCTACTAGATTGTCCCAAAAAGTATCTTTTAGGTGTTGGATTGATCCTCTATCTTCCTAGAGAAGGATAATGGTCCATGCAGTCATGCTTGGCATAATAAGACATCAGATTACAAGAAAGAGTCCCCTTCCGAACAAGAAGCGCTATTGAACGTTATACTCCTTATGTCCAATAAAACTCGTTTACATTACAAAGCAGGGAAAATTATTGGACTATATTTTATAGTGTATGCTAGTATTTGGCTAGAAAGAAAGGATAGGGCTAGAGGTTTCTTCCCGGTCAGCTAGCTGCACCTTGCCCCAGGCGGCTGGACTCCTTTTATTCATCACATGCAGAGGTATTAAAGAGCCAAGTCAAGCTGAGCGTTAGGCTATTTCGGCTTGAGATTGAAATTTTAATTTTGAGTTCGAACTGAGCTCCACTCGAATTGAGTCGAGTCACTTTAGCGCGGGAGCCGGCTTGGTTTAGTTGTTTTTTGTTCTTATATCTATATTCACGATTACTAATATTTAAAGGAGAGACTATTATATATATTCTCATTAGTTTGAATCCATATATGTCAAAAAATGGTTTTAGTTCTCATGAGATAATTACCTAACTCTTTTAAAAACAAAGATTGAAGTAATTATATATGAAAAAAATGAAAAATAACATAAGATATAATAAAATTTAAGACTTGATTGAGTGTGATATATACATGCACGTATGATAAAATAATGAAGAAAGGTATCCTCCGGGCGCCCGGAGAGAACCTTCTCTCCGGGCGCCCTCATCTCAACCGTCGGATGAGATCCGACGGTTGAGACTCCTCCTCTCCTACTCCCTCCCTCTCCCCCTCGCACCTGCCACCCCGCGACGCCCCCGTGACCCCCTCCCACTCCCCCCAGCGACGCCCCCGCCGCCCCCCTTCCTCTCGCCCCGCCACCACGGTGACCCCCCTCCCGCCATCTCCTCTGGCTCGACGGGGGGCCCTCGCCGTGGCGGTGGGGCGGTGAAAGGTTTCCACCTTTCGCCGCCCCACCGCCACGGCGAGGGCCCCCGTCGAGCCAGAGGAGATGGTGGGAGGGGGGTCACCGTGGTGGCAGGGCGGCGGGGCGAGAGGGAGGGGGGAGAGAGGAAGGGGGGGAGTGGGTGGGGCGTCGCAGAGGTGGCGGGCGACGGGTGAGCCAGAGGGAGAGAGGGGGAGGAGGAGAGCGGCGGAGGGGCGTCGCAGAGGTGGTAGGCGACGCCGAGGGGGCGGGGCAGCGGGGGCAACGGGTGAGCCAGAGGGAGAGGGAGGGAGAGAGGGGGAGGAGGAGAGGGGCGGCGGGGCGTCGCAGAGGTGGCGGGCAACGCCGGGGGGCGGGGGCGACGGGTGAGCCAGAGGGAGAGGGAGGGAGAGAGGGGGAGGAGGAGAGGGGCGGCGGGGCGACGCCGGGGCGGCTGGCGTCGAGCCGAGAGGGAGGGAGATAGGGGGAGGGGGAGAGGGAGGGGCTTAACCGTCGGATCTCATCCGACGGTTGAGCCTTGGGCGCCCGGAGAGAAGTCCCTCTCCGGGCGCCCGGAGGCTACCGGCCCTCTAAAATAATATATAAATAGTGATTTTTAATTTTTCTCGAGCTTTGAGCCGAACCAAGACGAGTATGATTGAGCTTGGCTTGACCAACATCGAGTTGAAGTCAGATACGAATCGAGCTTAAGTTGAACTCAAGTCGAGTCGTGCTTTCAAGTTGGCTTTAACATGACCTTCATCATGCATGTCAGCGTGAGTTTTCCGGTTATGATATTTACTTAGGATTTCTAGGTTGAGTGGAGAGAAGACTTTCTAGACGGATCATGGTGAGACTCATCTTTTTGTGGTTAATAGAAGGGAGATGATCGTGAGATGGGAGCATGCTGTTTGTGGTACTGGATGTTGCATTCGTCCCGCCAAAAAATAAAGTTTTTTTAAAAGAAAGTTTCATCCCTCGTCATAAGGGCCTTCTAATTCATATTGTAAGAGAGAAGATGGAGACTGTAGATCCGTAGATGTCTCACCCCCTCCTTAGTTCGGTAATTTTGAAGGATTTTTAGGATATTCTATTGTTTAAGTCAACTTCTATTGCCCTGAGAGAGGTTTTTTTGTTCGGTTATGTCTTCTTAGACATGGTGAATTCTTATCTCTGGGGTGGCTTGGTGCAACGAGATACCCTCTTGTTTAAACTGACATTGGAGCATGATAGGTTTTTATTGTAATACTTAAGATTGATTGATGTATCTTGAGTTTCTATTGAATGATATACTTTTGAATAATAAAAAAGCAAAGTTTCTCTCCCTCTCCCCGTGTTTTTAGTCTTGAGAGAGCAAGTCCATCCATGTAATGGTGGACCGTCTTTTTCTAAATCCAGACCAAGCTTTGTTAGACAGAGGGAATATCAACTTAATTGATGGAATTTATACTTTTCTCTTCCGTTGCAAAAGAAGGTTGACATGTACGTGATCCCATTGAAAGCAAGATTACCAATGGGAATATAGCAAAAAAAAGAAAGATTACAAACGGAAACAGCAACATAATTGAGAGAGCAGCTACTATACGACAAGTTTGTCATGGCTCATAAATCTACCAATCACACGCACTTATTTAATGCACTGCATCAATATAATCAATTAACTTGACTGATTAGGATGATGCTGCAGACTTGCTAAGCTGAGCCTTAATATCAGCAACGCTAGCTGAAAGCGCAGGCTCGGCCTTGCACAGCTGAGCCACCATCTTCTTGGCCGCCACCCATACGACCCCTATCCAAGCCGAAACTGTAATAACTGCTATGGTCATGGAGGCGGTCGAACCTGAAACAATAAGGACACCCGCCATGATTATGAATACAGCACTCGCAGTGGCCGTGAAGAAGAAGAGCATGAAAGCCAGCACAGCCACCAACACCACAAAGGCCAGCTTCCCCATCATAACGACGAAGAGGAGTCGAAGAGGGTCGTGGCCAACCCAAACTCGAAGCTTTTGAAGCAGAGGAGTGTAAGAGGAAAGGGAGAGAGGGTGTTCGAGAATAGTCATCAAGGGAGCAGGGATGAATTTTGAGAGGGTATCCTTCACGGTTGACTCTATGGCCTGCTTTATCATGTCTTGGATCATATTCGTGGGATTCAGGCTCGTGCTTGCCGACTTCCCGATGTCCTCGAGCACATTCAAGGGATTCAGACTCGTCGCGGCCGCCGTCGTCTGCTGTCCAATTTCCTGAAGCACATTCAAGGGATTCAGACTCGTCGCCGCTTGGGTCGCCGACGTCGTTGCGGCCTGAATCACGTTCAGGGGATTCAGACTCGTAGCAGCCTCTGTTGCAGTGTTCTGAAGCACATTCAATGGATTCAGACTCGTCATGGCTTGCGTTGTCGATGTCGCTGAATTCAGACTCGTCGCGGCTTGCGTCGCAGTCACATTCAAGGGATTCAGACTCGTCGCGGCCGCCGTCGTCTGCTGTCCAATTTCCTGAAGCACATTCAAGGGATTCAGACTCGTCGCCGCTTGCGTCGCCGACGTCGTTGCGGCCTGAATCACGTTCAGGGGATTCAGACTCGTAGCAGCCTCTGTTGCAGTGTTCTGAAGCACATTCAATGGATTCAGACTCGTCATGGCTTGCGTTGTCGATGTCGCTGAATTCAGACTCGTCGCGGCTTGCGTCGCAGTCACATTCAAGGGATTCAGACTCGTCGCGGCCGCCGTCGTCTGCTGTCCAATTTCCTGAAGCACATTCAAGGGATTCAGACTCGTCGCCGCTTGCGTCGCCGACGTCGTTGCGGCCTGAATCACGTTCAGGGGATTCAGACTCGTAGCAGCCTCTGTTGCAGTGTTCTGAAGCACATTCAATGGATTCAGACTCGTCATGGCTTGCGTTGTCGATGTCGCTGAATTCAGACTCGTCGCGGCTTGCGTCGCAGTCACATTCAAGGGATTCAGACTCGTCGCGGCCGCCGTCGTCTGCTGTCCAATTTCCTGAAGCACATTCAAGGGATTCAGACTCGTCGCCGCTTGCGTCGCCGACGTCGTTGCGGCCTGAATCACGTTCAGGGGATTCAGACTCGTAGCAGCCTCTGTTGCAGTGTTCTGAAGCACATTCAAGGGATCCAGACTCGTTGTGGCTTGCGTCGTCGATGTTGCTGAATTCAGACTCGTCGCGGCCTGCGTCGCAGTGGCCTGAATCGCATTCAGACTCGCCGTCGTCTTCTTACCAATGTCCTGAAGCACATTCAAGGGATTTAGATTCATCACTCTTAATTTTCAGAAGGACAACCCTACGTCTAGTACTTTGGTGTTCACCTTTGGCTGCCATGAACATGCATGCAAAGACATATATTATAGTAGTTAGGTTATAGCATGATGTGTAAGTTGTAACTATCATCAACAAGTGGGAGGCCTCATCGTGCAACTCGCAGTTCTCCGGGACACTGTTCTCTAATCCACGTGATTCTGCATTTTGCCCACGATTGTTCCGGATTTATATAGTCATAGAAAAGTTCTGTTTTTTGTTAAAAATGTGTCATTTACTAGTAAGAGACTAAGCGTATGAAAACGATTAATAAGTACACAAAAAGGACTTGGATATCGTTCGCTTTTGTTGTGTAGTTCTGGGGTGATCAAATGTCTAATTGACTGTACCTTAATTTCTTTTGTGAAGTTATTCATTATGTGCTTCATAAATCAATGGATTATTTGGGATGCCATTTGATGATTGTAAGAAAAGTAAATTTTCTTATTTTTCTTTACCCAAATGAAATAAAAATAATAATTTATTTGGGGGGAGGCCCATTTTTTTGCATTTTCCTTTTAATTATTTAAGATGTAAAAGGTTGTTTGGGAGGTTCATTTAGCAACCCATTTAAGAATAAACAAGTATCTTCTATTACCAAACAAGCATCTCAACCGTCCATTTTTTATGAAATATAAAATCATTCATTTTATACTTATGTGTCTCAATTTGCATGCCCTAATATTCATTTCCTTAAATAGGTAGCATGAGCTGAAACACGTTTGCTATCAATACTCACGTGTAAATTTCATGGAATGCCAGCTCGCCGATATATTGGCGATATATCGGTATCGGACACAAACCGATACACCGATACCATTAAGTATCGGATTTTCAATTTTTTCCAAATATCGCCGATATATCGGCGATATATCGGTTTCGGACCGATATATTGGCCTTTTTTGAAAAAAAAAATATTTTTTTTAAAAAAAAATTGAAATCTATTCTTTATATAAGATAACATACAGCCCAACCTATGGCAGTACCTCGCACTGATGGGTACAACCTTGGTGTCTCAGACATGGAATATCGTATCGGATATCAGTAAAATATCGGTCGGCCTAAGAGACGAAATATCGGAGATATATCGGAGATATTGTGTAAAAAAATATCGGTCGTCAAAAACTAGTTTTTACCATATATTTTCACAATCTAACTTCTAAAATGAGTTATACTAATTTAAATAAAGAATAGATTTCAAAATATGCATAAAAATGCATATTAGGATAGAAAACAAACATGAAAGTTTTTTTTCCAAACGAAGCAATTAAGAGCATCTCCGACGGAGTCTGCCAATTTCACCTTGGCAGCTCCATCTGCTTGAATTAGCACCCACCAAGGAGAATAATCACTCCAGTAGGGTATGCCATATCCTAGGCTTAAATGGCTTTCATTGGAGTTCATTCATGTCAATTTGCCCACATCAACATCTCCAACAGAGTTTTTCTTGCACTATATCATGCAGCTCTTCCAAGATCTTCTCCTCAACGTCCGGGTTGCATTCCACCAGCCAGAAGAACCATGCCATAGTCAGTGAGGAGGTGTCCCTCCCTGCCAGTATAAAGCTCAAGCAAATGTCCCTCAAGAACTTGTCAGAGTAAGGCTTTCCATTATCACCCTCCAACCTCATGAACACAGTAAGAAGATCAGACCTGGAAGAAGTCTCACCCTCCATCTCCAGCTTCTCCTCCATATTCCTGGTCATCTCGTCGACAAACTCATGGACACTGCTGATGTACCTCTTGGCCTTCCTCATGATCTGCCACACCGAGGCCAGCATGGTGAACTGGAACGACGATGCCTCGGTCACCTCCTCAAGGCCCTGGAAAAGGGAATCTCCGGCAGGCCGGGCCATAGGTAGCCGGGGTCCACCCCAAAGTTAATTAAACAAACATTATTAAAGGTTAGCCAAATTAGTATGTGTTAGAAGTGGGTATTAAAGAGGTATTAAAACCCACTTATTAATGATGTGAATGAGTGAATTGGGAGAAGGATGAATAGTCCCACATCCACACCAAAGAGGAGTTGTGGATGGTATATAAGGTCCAAGGTTGGCCTTAGAAGTTAGGCCCAAGGGCCACCCCACTTTTGTGGGGGGAGAGAGATGTTGGACCCATGCAACTAGGTGGGCTAACCCACACGCGCGCGCCGCCGAGCCGGCCGGCCATGCGCGGCCGGCCGGGTTGAGTTAGGTTGGGTTGGGTTGGGTTAGGTCAACAAGAAAATATTATTTTGGGACAAATTCAATGGTTTGGTTTTCTAATTTATTTTGGTTCAACCAAAACGGGTCCGTTTTATTATGACCGTTAACGGACGGACGCGTCCGTTTAACGGGAAAGGGTTTCAATGGGCTTTAACGGGATTTCTATAAAACTTGTAAAAACGGGTTTTTCTGTACGGATTTTTTCAGTACTTCATCTTCTTCCTTCCTTCCTCTTATGTGAAAGCATTACACATTTGTGGTTCGCTGCGCGTACTGTTTGGAGTGCTCCTACAGTACGTGGTTGATCTTCTTATCCTGGGAGGCAGACGCCCAAGAGTCCTAAGCACCGTCGGGAGAGCGCATTCTGTCTTAAGGACAAAGTGCTTCGCTTGATTCGATCATTAATTTCTTCTAACGTTTTTTCGTCTTTGCAAATGTACTCATTTCTCATCCTTGAGACAGTAGCAGTAAGTAAAAATTTGTAACAATCTTAAGACAGAATGCTTTTTATGTTGTACTGTAATTTTGATTACTGTACTGTTCTGTAATTTCTACTGTAATTACTGTGCTATTACTGAGATAATCTTCTGTGATTTGCAAAGTTACAGAAATGGCTACTGAGAACTTCACTCCGGTACTGATTCCCACTCCGGTGAATGCTCCTGTTCAAGTTAAAGGGGAGAAACCATAAAAATTTAGTGGTGTGGATTTCAAAAGATGGCAACAGAAAATGTTGTTCTATCTTACCACGCTGAATTTGGCCCGATTCCTTAAAGAGGAAGCACCCGTTCTCACTGAGGAGAAACGGGAAGACAAAATGGCTGTTGCGGCAGTAGATGCATGGAAACATGCAGATTTCTTATGCCGAAATTATATCCTTAACGGATTGGACAACACATTATATAATGTGTACAGTTCGATGACAAGTGTTAAGGCACTGTGGGAGTTTTTGGACAAGAAGTACAAAACAGAAGATGCTGGAATGAAGAAATTCGTGGTCGGCAAATTTTTGGACTTCAAAATGGTGGACTCTAAGACTGTGATCAATCAAGTTCAAGATCTACAAGTTATCCTTCATGAAATTCATGCAGAAGATATGACTTTAAGTGAGTCTTTCCAGGTGGCAGCAATAATTGAGAAACTACCACCTTCCTGGAAGGATTTCAAGAACTACTTAAAGCATAAGCGGAAGGAGATGAACTTAGAAGATCTGATTGTGAGGTTAAGGATTGAAGAAGACAACCGTTCTTCTGAAAAGAAAACTGGGGTCATGGCATAGAAGCCAAAGTCAATGTTGTGGAACAAGGGCATAAAAGCAATGGCTTTACCAACAAAAAGAGGAAGCATCCTGGGGGTCATTCAAACAATGACTCCAACAATAACAAGTTCAAGGGCAAGTGCTATGTGTGTGACAAGGTGGGCCATAAGGCTAAGGATTGTTACAAACGGAAGAAACAAGATGGTTTCAAGAAGAAGAAGGCACAAGCCCACATGACCGAAGTGGAAAATCTCTCCACCAATGTGCATGACATCAACCTTTCTGTTATGATTTCGGAAGTGAATATGATCACTAATGATAGAGAATGATGGGTGGATACTGGGGCTACTAGTCATGTGTGCTCAAACAGGAGGATGTTCTCCACTTATCACTCCGTGGAAAATGGTGAACAACTGTTTATGGGCAACTCTTCTACTGCCAAGGTTGAAGGAATTGGAAAGGTGGTGTTCAAAATGACTTCGCGCAAAGAACTTACGCTCAACAATGTGATGCATGTGCCAGAAATTCGAAAGAATTTAGTGTCTGGATCATTGCTGAGCAAGAATGGCTTCAAGTTGGTATTTGAGTCGGACAAATTTGTTTTGACTAAGGGTGGGATGTATGTGGGAAAATGGTATCTGAATTAAGGGCTTTTTAAGCTCAATGTATTACCTAATGTATCTGTTTCTAATGTTATGAATGAGAATGCTTCTTCCTCTTATATGATTGAGTCATGTGATGTGTGGCATAATAGATTAGGACATGTTAATTATGATGCTTTACGTAGATTGATTAATATGAAATATCTGCCTAAATTTAATATTGACTTTAATCATAAATGTGAAACTTGTGTGGAATCTAAATTAACAAGGAAATCATTCCAAAGTATTGAAAGTTGTACTCAACCTCTTGAGTTAATTCACAGCGATGTCTGTTACTTAAAACTTGTTCAAACAAGAGGAGGTAAAAAGTACTTTATTACATTTATTGATGATTGCACTCGTTATTGTTATGTATACTTGCTGAGAAGTAAAGATGAGGCTATAAACATGTTTATATTATATAAAACAGAGGTTGAGAATCAACTTGGCAAGAAAATAAAAGTTCTAAGAAGTGATAGAGGTGGGGAATACGAATCACCTTTTGGTGAATTCTGTTCACAACATGGTATTATACACCAAACCACGGCACCTTATTCACCACAGCAAAATGGAGTTGCTGAATGGAAAAATAGAACTTTAAAAGAAATGATGAATGTCATGTTAATAAGTTCTGGGTTACCACAGAACATGTGGGGGGAAGCTTTGCTTTCAGCCAATTATATTCTCAACAAAATACCTCATAAGAAAACCTTGCAAACACCATATGAGTTATGGAAAGGTTGAAAGCCTTCCTATAACTTCTTAAAAGTATGGGGGTGTCTAGCAAAAGTGGCGGTCCCTAATTCCAAGAGGATTAAAATTGTACCAAAAATTGATTGATTGAATTTATAACTATTTTTACTCGCAATCGCACAAGACTCAGTATAGTCTAGTGGTAACGAGGTCGAACCCAAAGGACTTGGTTGATTAATCTTAATTCTAATGAAAGATTTTATTTTTTTATGAAACTAGTTATAACAGAATGAAAAATTCTAATTTAACAAAGCAATGAAATTTATGTGAAATAATATAATGAGAAATATATTAAGACTTCGAATCCACCCAAACCAAATAGCTATCCTCTCCGTTAAACCCGTACAATTCCAAGTGATCAATTATCCGTGCCCCTCTCGAAGTCACGAATAATCGTAATGTGTGCAGCCCTCTCGAACATGCAACTAAACAATTAAATCTAATTTTAATTAATCTCCCTCTCTCGAGCAAAAATCAATCATAAAAAAATGCAATCTTTATTCAAATAATACCTCGGAATTCGCTAAGATCTCTCAAACATTAACAAACCCTTAGTTTAATTTCACTAACAATTACTCTACCCTCTCTCGAGCAACAGAATAATCATAGCAAAATATTAAGCATATGGAATAAAAACCACAACTTTAGAATTGCAAATAAGTATTGAGAGTCAACAAATTCAGCCGAGTTTCATCTGGTCTTAGTACAATGAATTTAGCTAGACATGAGAAGAAGGGAAGAAAAAGCCTGGTTCGTTGGATTGGTCATACGCAGGAATACTGTTCACGCGCACTGTAGCACTGTTCACTATTCACTTGCCTTCCCCGGTGAGATGCGTACTGTAGCAATTCGAGACAGCAGTTTGCAACAGCCCGAATCCGCCCCAAAATCAGTCCGGCGATCGGCTCCTCCCTCACTTTTCTTCTTCCGGCCAAAGACCCACCGGATCCTGGCTCAAATAGTACCCAAATTGTCTGTTTTTGCTCCCGGAATAGCTCTGTTTTTCCGCAAAAACCAGTCCTCTGTTCTCGTCTCCAAACTCTTCACTGGGTTTTTATAGATTTCGAGTGAGAATCCTTACCCCCTCGATTTCTCTTTGAGATAAGCCCGAATCTGAGTCTATAATCAGCACGATTCTCCTTCAAACGAGTCCTAAATCGAGCCGCTTCTGTCTCAAACAAGCCCCAAATCAAGCATGACTCTTCCTCCTAATTTCCAAATCCAACACGTCTCTACTCGTCGTCATGCTCGATCGAGCCCAGCCTTTCCATGAAACCACCATTGCCGATCGTCTTCAGCTCCGCCATCTTACCATGAAACCAGAGCTTCAGCCGTTTCGAGATCCATCACCCGAACAGAGCCCAAGCTCTGTTCTTCCACTTCTGTCTGAAATAGACGAGCTCCGCCTTCCATCGCCCAAACCATGAAGATGTCGCCGCCATTTCAATAGCCCATCGCCTGCCGTTTCCTGTCTTTTGCCACGACTGCCATCGTCTGCCAGAACCCGAGCTCCGCCGTCACGATCTCAGGCCGCCATTTCCAGATCGCCGCCCAATCATCTCCACCGTCATTAGCATCGCCTCCCAGCTCCGGTCGCCCAGCCGTTGTCGGAGCCTCACCTTGCCGGCGCTGTAGCCGCCGGTCATCTTCAACCTTGTCCCCGCCGGCGTTCGAGCAGAACGAAGACAAAAGCTCTGTTCTTCGTCTGGAACACCCGAGCCGATGGCTCGGGTTGGTTCATCTTTTTTTTCTGAACCGAACCAAACCGGACCGGTTTAAATTCCTTTTCCTTTTTTTTTTCTTATTCTCAAATAAAACCCGTCGTAACGATCTCCACTGCCGAATCTCCGATCTCGGCATAGAACCCATTTGACATGCATTCTCTTTTGCGATTTAGGACTTTTACAACCTGCATAAATATAGTTAAATATAATTTATGCGCATCATAAATTATAAATCCATTAAACCCAATTAACGCATCTAAATTAATCATTTAAGCACATTTGTTTATTAATCTCCTAATTACTCACCTAACATGAATAACCCATAAAATCCTTACTTTCAACTAAAATTACGACTAACATATAGGTAGGAAGGCATATAAAAATCCCACACCTCGATCGGAGTGCGGAAGCCAATCAATGATATACATTTGGAGGTAGAGATCCCGGGCGCGAGACCGAACAGTCGATTTCACCACCAATCACGACCATCTCAAAAGGATGTGTAATCGGTCATGCCCATAATCAGTGCAATACAAATACAAACATTAATGAATACTATGGAATGGAAATTTACTTAATAATACTGATAATAATCCATTTAAGAAAGTCAAATCAAATAAACCTATAAATCTATGGCACACAATTGCCATTAACAGTCATAAGCATCAAATAAGCAAAGCAAATAATATAAACTCTAAGTCTTCACGGCTCCTGCGACCGCTTCACTACTGCAACTTCCTGATCTCAAATTCCATTTGCGCCTGCATCAGAGGATGCATGAGTATTTCATAGAAACACTCAGTAGGATGTAAAAACCCACTGAATTAGGACAAATAATATGAATAGGATAAGAATAACAAAGGTTTATGAAGATGCCGCAACATCTGGACTAAACCAAGGATTTATACACCTGAAAGGTTAGTCGATAATAATTCCAACCCGCAAGTAGGGAAAACAACAATAAGGCTCCTACTACACATATGAGTAAGGAGGGAATGATAATCATATTAAAAAGCTCCAGACATTAAAAGTGAAAGGAGTACAATTTCTGCTCGCTGAACCGATCACCCGCAAGTGACTATACCAGAACCACCCTAGGGGTCCTCTTTTTGGAACCCTGCCATGCGTCTAGGATGCTGGCCCCACCAGTGCTTACGGACACGATGGGCGGAGATTGAAGACCTTCCGTAATGTCAACAATCTAACGTACGTATGTTGCCTCTTTTTGGGCAGTATGGAACCGCAGTACCACAAATATTAGTGACCCCGCAAGATCAAGCAATGGCATAATGTGAGCATACTATGAATCCACTTCCGGAGAGAGTCCCGCAAGACCTCTAGTGGAGGAATCAATCAAATAATCATGATGAATAATAATTCAAAGAAATAGAGGCCGCAACGCTCTAACCACATAAGGTATCAATCACCGGAACAGACTCACATACAGAGTATAAGTGGGAATGTCACACAAAGAGAATAACACAATCCATACATACGTTCATGCTCAGCCCTAGATGGAAATTCATATAGGTCTTATTGAAATATATAAATCAGAGATAAGGTATTAATGAATTCCAGATGATTTGGATTCCAAATGGAACCTCAAACCGACACAAGCGCTTTATCTTCAAATACACGATTACGGTTTTCTTAACATAGGTATTACCCATCTATCATATTAACCATAACCCAACCTTACTGTGATAATCATAAGGATATAGTCTAGTATTAGTTACTAGCACGTCATATCATCTTCACATCTTATAAAGTGGTTTTACTTAAGTACATAGTATTTTCACTTAGATTCTGCTCACTGTCTTATGCACAACAGTCCCCTTCCGGCGGCTCCCAGACACTGTACAGTTAAGGTTATATTCTGAAATTTTTACTGAGAATACCCTTGTGGGTCTAGTTTCTAACCCCACCGGTTTTATATTTTTCTGATATCATATGAATTAGTTATGAATTATTTACTGTCGACTGTCCGTGCAGAAACAGTTCTGGCCGAAAGTGAAATACATGATTAAACTTTAATATTCTTATTCCGAACCACTTATAGATGATAATTTACTCATGATAGATGATAGTACTCCCCTCCTAGATTAATTACAGATCCTGAAATTAACTAGGATTACCAAAAGATTCCCTTTTATCATGTTTCTCCCCATATAATACAATCTTAGACCAAATATCTTTCAATTAAGTCGATTTAAGCAAAACGATCATTAAAGCATAAGACTCAATCATTAGACATCATAATCAAAGCAATATCAGAACTTTTATCTTCTGTAAAATTAATAAAGCATCCAACTTTGATCTGATTTACCATCTAGACATGAAGCATGAAGGCATATATGCATGTATCGCAATACACATGGAAAACAAGACATAAATCATTAATCCCGCAAGATTCAAAGCAATACTCCAAGGAAGTCAGTAAGAACACTCATCATATAATGTGAGAAAAGAATAAGAAGAGAGGGAAAAACCATCCTACTCTTTATCACCAAAAGACGTCGCCTTTCTACGCGATGTTCGTCTCCTCCGCTTCCTTCAAAGCTTCCCGATCCAAGCTCTTGAGCAATTCCCACTAGAAGAGGTCTTCTAAGAGAGGGATGAACGTGGGAAGGAGAGGGGAAAGCCTCTGGACGTTCTAGGGTTTAGTTTTCAAAAGCACAAGCCTAGACTCTATGGGTTTATATAGAGTTTTTAGAAGATCTTTGCCCAATCAATTCTACCATATCTTGGGCACTTTCCACCAATGGGAGAGTCCCTAAATCACCCTAGGAACGTGCAATACAAGTCTAGTTAGGATATGACATCTTTCCCAATCAAATCCGCCTCAAAATTAGGTTAGAATTCGCCAAACCGCAACTGGCGATCGATCGTGCAATACGGCGATCGATCGTCCTGCGCTGTTTACAAACTGCGCGATGGCGCCGATCGTAGCCGATCGAAGCCGATCGATCGTGTTCCATAAGCCGATCGATCGTTTTCAGCGCGATCGATCGTGTTTATTCAATTTCTCATATCTTTTTACTCCGAACTCCAAATCACACAAAATTGGTGTCGTTGGAAAGCTCTTCTCACCAACTTTAATTTAAACAAAGCACCACACGATCAAATCAATCATTAAGAGGGTCAAATTTCAGTTTTAAGATACTTACTAATTTTTCGGATGTTACAGGTTGTATTATACTCTCAACCTATTTCCGGTTCCAGCCCTTGCCATAGCCAAGTAAATGGTCTATCATGATCTTTTAAGCTCAAAGAACAACTACATATCACCCAATGACTCTGACTAAAGACATCCCACTGAAGATTAGTATTCAACAAATCTCTAGAGGGTATTACTTTATGTACTAGTGTGTGAATGAGTTTTATTAGTTCAAGCACCTGATCCAAGAGGACTGTAACAGAAAGATACTGCTCAGTTAAGTTCTCTATCCTCCAGTATACTTACTCACACTTCCAATGTAAATTAATCTCTTAAGAATTGTAAAATGCATCATAAAGGGATAAACTATCAAAACCAAGAAAATACTAACAAACAACCTAAAAACTAATTTTTTTTTTCGTTTTTTTTTTATTTTTTTTAGAATAAATGAAAATATATGATAAACACTTCTTTGCTACACCCCCAAACCTAAATTAAACATTGTCCTCAATGTTTACCAAAATAATACTACAATGAATAGTAAAAGAAAATAAGTGAGGAAAGAAGTCACCTGAATGGAGAGCCTCATGGTAGATGTAAAGCATGAAACATATAAGCGAAGAATGAGGAGATAATATAAATATGGAAAAATTAAATACACCCCCAAACCTCGACGGTAGCATCCCCACACAAGGAAGAATTAACCTACAATAACAAAAACAAAAAATAAAACAAGCAAGAACATAAAATTTGGGTTGCCTCCCAAGAGTGCTAAGTTTTACGTCTTCAGCCAGACCACGACCTTCAATTCACTCAGGGGTCTTTGGGTCGTCCAAGGGATAGATGATTTCCTGGTCAAAATTGTCTTCTAAGTACGGTTTTAATCGTTGACCATTAACTTTGAAGATACTGCCATCCTTCGGGTTTTGAAGTTCTACCGTGCCATAGGGGAATACTTGTTTCACAATGAATGGTCCAGACCATCGAGAACGGAGTTTCCCAGGAAATAGATGCAATCGTGTATTGTAGAGCAAAACTTTCTGATCAGGCTGAAAAGACTTTCTTAAAATAGATTTGTCATGAAAAAGCTTAGTCTGTTCTTTATAAAGTTTTGCACTCTCATAAGCATCGAGTCGCATTTCTTCCAATTCATTAAGTTGCAATTTACGTTCTGATCCTGCTTTATGCATATCAAAATTCAAAGCCTTTATCGCCCAATAGGCACGGTGCTCTAACTCCACTGGTAAGTGACAAGCTTTCCCAAAAACGAGTCGATAAGGCGACATACCAATGGGAGTCTTGTATGCAGTCCTGTAAGCCCACAAAGCATCATTTAAGCGCAAGGACCAATCTTTCCTATCGGGTCTAACAGTTTTCTCAAGAATCTTTTTAATCTCCCGATTAGACAATTCCACCTGACCACTTGTTTGGGGATGATATGGAGTGGCAACCTTATGAGTAACAGAGTACTTTTTCAGCAAAGCTTCAAAAGATCTATTACAAAAGTGAGTGCCTCCATCACTAATAATAGCTCGTGGGGTCCCAAAACGACAAAATATGTTATCTTTCAGAAATTTTACCACAACCTTATGATCATTTGTCTTAGTTGCAATTGCTTCAATCCATTTAGAAACATAGTCTACAACAACCAGAATGTAAATGTACCCAAAGGATTGTGGAAAGGGTCCCATGAAGTCAATTCCCCAAACATCAAACAATTCTACGACCAGAATGGGTTGGAGAGGCATCATATCTCGTCGAGAGATAGATCCTAACCTTTGACATCTATCACAAGATTTGCAGAACTCATGAGCATCCTTAAATAAGGTTGGCCAATAAAATCCACTCTGCAAAATCTTGGCAGTAGTTTTCTTTCCCCCAAAATGTCCCCCGCATGCTTGAGAATGATAAGAATGTAAAATGCTATGAATCTCATTCTCAGGCACACACCGTCGAATCACCTGGTCCGAACATATTTTAAATAGGTACGGATCATCCCAAAAGTAAGATTTAACCTTAGAAAAGAATAAATCTTTATCATGTTTGGTCCAATGGGATGGAATCTGACTTATGGCAAGGTAGTTCACAATGTTGGCAAACCAAGGTGTTTTAATATAGGAAATGGAAAACAATTGTTCATCAGGAAAAGAATCATGTAATGGCTCTTCATCTTTAGATGTTTCAACAAGGATTCGAGAGAGATGATCGGCTACTACATTCTCAACACCTTTCTTATCTCGGATTTCATAATTAAATTCTTGTAGAAGTAAAATCCATCTTATCAATCGAGGCTTGGTGTCTTTCTTGGACAAGAGATGTTTTAACGCAGCATGATCAGAGAAAATGATAATTCTAGAACCTAAAAGGTAGGATCTAAATTTATCCAAGGCATAAACTACCGCTAGAAGTTCCTTCTCCGTAGTGGTATAATTCAATTGAGCATCAGAAAGGGTCTTACTAGCATAATATATGACATGAGGAACCTTATTTACTCTCTGACCTAGGACAGCACCAATGGCATAGTCTGACACATCACAAGTGGATATATTTTTACTATTGGAGGTGCAGCAGCGTCTTGGAAATCTTCTAAACAAACGTGCATTGCAAGATCCAAAATGGAATTAGAATTCATTGCACTTGATAAAGCAGGCGAAGAGGCTGAGTGGCCGTCATTTTTTAGAAGATATTCCAATGTGGGGGAAACCTGTGCCACCTATATGTATCTATTGTGATAGTCAATCTGCTATAGGAAGAGCACAAAGTAACTTGTATAATAGTAAGTCTCGACATATACGTCGGAGGCATAATACCATAAAACAATTGCTCTCTAGTGGAATAATTTCCATTGAGTATGTTCGGTCAAAAGAAAATATTGCGGATCCTCTTACAAAGGGTTTGACCAAAGAACAAGTGAGCAATTCATCGAGGGGAATGAGCTTGAAGCCTATACATTAAGAATCACCATAATGGCAACCCAACCTAGTTGACTGGAGATCCCAAGATCTAGGTTCAAAAGGGACAACCGAATTATGGGGGATTCAAGGGGAATCACTATAGAGATAAAATCTCGTTCCCATTCCTATGATGAGATAGTGATGCCTGCTGAATGAATCAGGATAAACTTTGCTTTTAATGGTTCTCATAGCTTGACTTAGTTCGAGTGGGGTATTGCAGGATGCTCCTAATGAGAATCACCTATATGAGTGTGAAGGGGCCACTTCTATGAGGATTTTAGGGCTAAACCTTCTAGAGCACTCATGAAAACCAAGTTTGTTCGGGGCCAAAATGAACAAAGTCATGAGAACCACAATGTGTCTGAAAAGTGATTGTGTGACTTCTATTGTCTTGGTTTACACAAACGGCTGAACAGTTCAAGACATCACGTTCACTGATTAGCCAGTAAACCCGATAGTCTTCACAAGGGAAGGTTCAAAGCCGAAAGCTACCACTCCCCCATGCATGATCTTCTCAATATTTGCTTTCACAAGTTTTCTGCATAGTTTTTTGCATAGTTATCCAGCCAATTCTCATTCATGTGGGGGATTGTTAAAAGTGGGAATTAAAGAGGTATTAAAACCCACTTATTAATGATGTGAATGAGTGAATTGGGTGAAGGATGAATAGTCCCACATCCACACCAAAGAGGAGTTGTGGAAGCGGTGCTGTGATAGGAGAAGCGGCTGTGCTGTGAAAAAAAAAGGGCTCTGTCGAGAGGCAGAGAGGGGTGGTGGATCGAAGGCTGGCTGTGCTGTCTGTGAAAGAGAGAAGCGGTTGTGCTTTAGTGATCGGAGAGACTGTCCTGTTCGAGAGAGGAAGACAGTCTGATTTGGGCTGATAAAGGAGACTGTTTTGGTGGGGGATTTGAGAAGAATTACTGCTGGGTGTGGAAAGGAAAGACTGATCTGAATTCGGGGCTGCTTTGCTTTGGCGAGAAGGGGACTGTCTGTTCTATTCGAGAGAAAGATCAGATCGGTTGAGGCGTGCAATCGAGAGATTGTTGCAGAAGGTGGAGGGAAGAGGAAAGCAAAACGGGATTATAGACAGACTGAAAGCAGCAAACAGGATTTTTATTATTATTTTATCTTTTATTTATCCAATTTCTGAGTTTTAAGTTAGTTGAACATCTGATTGCTTAATTAGAAAATAGAAATTAAACTTTTCATTTCATTGTTGCTTGCTACATACTCTAGAATTAGGTTGAATATCTTACTAAGTCTCTGAGGGATCGACCTCGTAGCCACTATTCTGCATTAGATTTGTGCGCTTGCGAGTATTATATTAAAATTTACATCAAGTTTTTGGCGCCGTTGCCGGGGACTACGTAGGATAATTTACCAAATTCTTAGAGTAGTTTAATTCCAATTTAAGTTAGTCTAATTTGTGTTGCTTATTAGTGCTTTGTCTTTTTGTAGGAGCAAGAGAAGACACGAAATTCTCGCCAACGTCGGAAGGGCCACCCCTTCCCCTCGTTTGCTTTCTTTTTCCTTCTCTTTTAATTTTTCTAGGTGCTTGGTATTTTTATATTGCTTTCTGTGATTGCATGCTTGTGTTAGTTGCGATTTTTAGGTTTGTTCTAGGTATTTAATTTTTAGTGCCATTAATTAGTGTATGCTTGGTCGTCGGTCATTGGGTGAAAAGCTTGCACCTCTTGACCTAGAAATTGAAAGAACTTTTAAAGCAAGACTCAAACATACAATGGATGTTACAAATCAATTAGGTAACATGGAAAATGAGAATGTGAGGAAGACATTAAAAGATTATTCATCCCCCATTCAATTCAACTCACCTTCTTGCATAGTGTTGCCGCTCACCACGGCACACCACTTTGAGTTGAAACCAGGGGTGATGCAACTTTTGCCCACATTCTATGGTTCCAATAAAGAAGATCCCTATAATCATGTTAAAGAGTTCCTTGACATTTGTGCTACATTTAAATTCCAAAATTTCTCTGATGAATCTGTTAGGTTGTGCCTCTTTCCCTTTTCTTTGAAAGAAAAAGCGAAAGCATGGTTGAACTCTTTAGAAGTTGGAACAATTAGGAGTTGGGATCAATTAGCTGAAAATTTTTTGAACAAATTCTTCCCTGTTCATAAAACTCATACCCTTCGTAGAGAAATTACAAATTTCATGCAGAAGGAGGGTGAACACTTTTATGAGTGTTGGGAAAGATGGAAGAATTTGCTCCTTAAGTATCCACACCATAGATTTTTAAAGTGGCAACAAGTTCAATTCTTCTATGACGGTTTAACACCTCAGAACCGTCAAATGGTTGATGCCGCTAGTGGTGGGTCAGTTATAATGAAGAGTGCCGAAGAAGCATGGGATTTTATTGAGACTATATGCGAGAATTCTCAGCAATGGGATTGCTCAAGTAGAGTTGACAGAACGTTTCCTTTTCAAAAGAAAGGAGGCGTATATGAGGTAGACAATAATGCACATTTGATCTCCAAGATAGACAGCCTGACACAACGTTTTGATGCGTTGATGTCTGCTGGTGGGCCCCAAATGCCATCACATGTCAATGTGTGTGCTATTTGCTCTAACCCCTCCCATGTCACACAAAACTGTCCCTCTAACACCTCTGGAGTGGAATACAATAGTGATCAGGCTAATGCTATAAATGCCTTTCCTCGACCTGGCAATAACCCATATTCGGAAACTTATAACCCAGGTTGGGCAAGGCATACCAATTTTTCATGGTCCAAAGGACCGCATCAAGGAGGACCACCAGGGTACCCTCCCAATCAATCTTATCCTCAACAAGTTCAAACATTCCCTACACAACCCAAGAAACCATCTCTTGAGGATACTTTGAATTTGTTCATGCAAAACTCTCTACAATTTCAAAAAGATACCCAACATTCTTTACATGCCAACTCACAAGCAATTGCGAAGCTGGAACTTCAAATGGGTCAATTGGCTTCTGCATTAAATGAGAGGGAAAAAGGTAGGTTTCCTAGTCAACCTGTAGCTAATCCCAAAGAACAATTTGAAGTGGGATCTAATTCTTGTCAAGACCAACCTCCAGCGCAAGTTAAAGCCATAACTACACTTAGGAGTGGAAAACAGATTGACAATAATATTGAACCACCTAAGACTGCCATAGAAACAACTACTAGAAAGGGTGAGGAACAAGAGAGCACCACTAGACCAGACGTGAGTCCTGATACATCGAAGAAGAGCCTAGAAGCTTCTTCATGTCGTGAGTCTAGCCATATGCCACCCTATATACCCAAGGCACCTTTTCCCCAAAGACTTGCAAAAACATCTCAAGGGAACAAACTTGATGAGACAATGGAAATTTTTAAGAAAGTGCAAATCAATATTCCATTGCTCGATGCTATTAAGCAAGTTCCCGCTTATGCAAGATTCTTAAAAGACATGTGCACCCAGAAAAGAAAATTGAATGCACACAAGAAAGTGTTTCTCACTGAACAAGTTAGCTCAATTCTTAAGCATAACACTCCTCCTAAGTTTAAAGATCCAGGATGTCCCACAATTTCATGCGTTATAGGAGACCATAATGTGGAGAGGGCATTGTTGGACTTAGGAGCTAGTGTAAATTTGCTACCATTCTCTGTTTATGAGTAACTTGGATTAGGAGAGTTGAAACCGACTACCATAACACTGCAACTTGCAGACAGATCAGTTAAAGTTCCACGCGGTGTTATTGAGGATGTTCTGGTTCAGGTGGATAAATTTTACTTCCCAGTAGACTTTATTGTCTTAGATACCCAACCTGTGCAGAATCCTGGTAGTCAGATTTCTGTGATTTTGGGAAGGCCATTTTTAGCCACATCCAATGCCATAATAAATTGTAGAAATGGGGTTATGAAGTTGTCTTTTGGCAATTTAAAGGTCAAACTCAATGTCTTTAATGTTAGACAACAACCCCCGGAGACGGATGATTCTTTTGCAGTGAATATGATTGAAAGTTTAGTAGAAGAATCTCTGCAAACTGTTTTAAATGATGATCCCCTCCAAACATGTTTAACTCATTATGGCTTAGACTTTGACATCGAAGGGTCTATTAGAGACGTCAATGCATTGCTTGACTCTACCCCTATATTGGACCCAACCAAATGGATAGCCAGGGTGGAACCTCTTCCAGTTCCCGAGTCTAAACTTGTCCCATCTATTGAAAAACCACCCCAACTTGACCTAAAACCATTACCTGCTACACTGAAATATGCGTTTTTAGGTTCTTCTAATACCTTGCCTGTTATCATCTCTTTAGACCTTAATTCAGAACAGGAAGGCAAGTTGCTTAATGTTCTTCGCGAACATAAGACAGCTTTGGGATGGACAATAGCAGACATTAAGGGTATAAGTCCTGCACTGTGTATGCATCACATTTACCTTGAGGAGCATGCAAAATCTTCCCGTGAAATGCAACGCAGACTTAACCCCAATATGAAGGAGGTCGTCAGAACCGAGGTGCTAAAATTGTTAGATGTTGGCATCATTTACCCCATATCAGATAGTACTTGGGTCAGCCCAGTTCAGGTTGTTCCTAAGAAGTCAGGAATCACAGTAGTCAAAAATGATAATAATGAATTAGTCCCCACCCGAATGACCACTCGGTGGCGGGTTTGTATTGACTACAGAAAATTGAACTCGGTCACAAGGAAAGATCACTTTCCTTTGCCATTTATTGATCAGATGCTTGAGAAACTTGCTGGTCATAGCTACTATTGCTTTTTAGATGGCTATTCAGGCTACAATCAAATTCCCATTGCTCCAGAGGATCAAGAAAAGACCACATTCACTTGTCCTTTTGGAACATATACCTATCGCCGCATGCCATTTGGGTTGTGTAATGCACCCGCCACATTCCAGCGGTGCATGATGAGCATATTTTCTGATATGGTTGAGCGGTTTCTTGAAATTTTCATGGATGACTTCTCGGTGTTTGGATCCTCTTTTGATGAATGTCTACACCACTTGTCTCTTGTCTTGGCAAGGTGTAAAGAAACAAATCTTGTGCTAAATTGGGAGAAATGTCACTTTATGGTTCATCAAGGGATAGTTCTTAGGCATGTTATTTCTAATAAAGGAATTACAGTTGATAAGGCCAAAGTTGACTTAATTTCAAGTCTGCCTCCACCAAAATCAGTAAAGGAGGTTCGATCTTTTCTTGGCCATGCTGGGTTTTACAGAAGATTCATCAAAGACTTTAGCAAAATTTCAAGACCTTTGTGTAATTTGCTTGCTAAAGAAACTCCTTTTATCTTTGATGATGATTGTTCTAAAGCGTTTGATCAACTCAAGCAATTTCTCACATCTGCACCCATCATCCAACCACCGGACTGGAATTTACCTTTTGAGCTCATGTGTGATGCATCCGATTATGCGGTTGGAGCTGTCTTGGGGCAGCGGGTGAATAAGATACCCCATGTCATCTATTATGCAAGTAGAACTCTCAATGATACTCAGCTCAATTATTCTACTACAGAAAAAGAGTTGTTGGCTATAGTTTTTGCTCTAGACAAGTTCCGATCATATCTCTTAGGATCCAAGGTCATAGTGTTTTCAAATCATGCAGCTTTGAAATATCTTCTTTCAAAGAAAGACACTAAACCTCGGTTAATTCGTTGGGTTCTATTACTTCAAGAATTTGATATTGAGATAAGAGACAAGAAAGGTTCTGAAAATGTTGTTGTTGCTGATCACTTGTCTAGACTTATTGACGAGTCTGCTGAGGAACCCTTCCCTTTGAATGAGTCATTCCCTGATGAACAACTTTTTGTTGTCTCTCAATTGCCTTGGTATGCTGGTATTGTTAATTATCTTGTCACATCTCAACTTCCTGAACATTGGACAAAACAAGATAAATCCAAATTCTTCGCCGAGGTTAAGCATTTTTTCTGGGATGATCCATACCTATTCAAGTATTGCCCAGATCAAATCATTAGGAGATGTGTGCCGGAGCATGAGGTTGATAGTATTATTTCTTTTTGCCATGCTCATGCAAGTGGTGGCCATTTTGGTGCGAAAAAGACTGCTGCAAAAATTTAACAAAGTGGTTTCTATTGGCCTACTTTATTCAAAGATACTCATGAATTTTGCACAAAATATGACAGATGCCAACGTATGGGTACACTATCACGTAGGTCCATGATGCCCCTTACTAACATTCTGATTGTTGAACTTTTTGATGTTTGGGGTATTGACTTCATGGGCCCATTTCCTCCATCGTTTGGTTATCTCTATATCCTTGTTGCTGTAGATTATGTTTCCAAATGGGTAGAGGCAATTCCCTGCAAAACAAATGATCACAAAGTAGTGGTTCGGTTCTTGAAAGAAAACATATTTTCTCGTTTTGGAACCCCTCGTGCAATTATAAGTGATGGTGGTACAAATTTTTGCAATAAAGCTTTTGAATCACTTCTGAAAAAGTACTCCATTACTCATAAAATTGCAACTCCATATCATCCGCAGACTTGTGGACAAGTAGAAGTTTCAAATAGGGAAATTAAACGTATTCTTGAGAAAACGGTTTGTCCCGACCGAAAGGATTGGTCTGAAAGATTAAATGATGCATTGTGGGCTTACCGTACTGCATTTAAGACACCAATTGGAATGTCTCCCTATAGACTTGTATTTGGAAAACCTTGTCATTTACCTGTGGAATTAGAACATCGTGCTTACTGGGCCATCAAAACTTTTAATTTCGATATGGACAAGGCTGGAACACTTCGCAAATTGCAGCTCAATGAATTAGACGAAATTCGTAATGAGGCTTATGAGAATGCGAAGATTTACAAAGCGAGGACCAAAGTTTTTCATGATCAATCAATACTGAGGAAGTCATTTGAGCCCGGTCAAAAAGTTTTGCTCTATAACTCCAGGTTACATCTCTTCCCAGGAAAGCTCCGTTCCCGATGGTTTGGACCTTTCATTGTGCACAAAGTATTTTCCCATGGGGCGGTTGATATTCAAAACCCTAAAGATGGAATTATTTTCAAAGTTAATGGGCAAAGATTGAAACCATATTTAGAGGGTGTTACTGAAAAGGAGGAGATTGTTCTAGATTTGGATGAACCTAATGCTCCTTCATGATTTTTGGTTACGTCTGACTCAAGACGTAAAACTTAGCGCTCTTGGGAGGCAACCAAAATTTTTGGTTCTTGATAGCTTTTTATTTGTTTAATATTTAGGTTGTTGATACATGTGTGAGGATGCTACAATCTAGGTTTGGGGGTGTATTTTCTTTTTCCATATTTTGTACTTACTCCTCATTCGTAGTTTGTGTGTTTCCATGCTCTACATCTACCATGACGCATCTCCATTCATGTGATTTCTTTCCTTACACTCCTTTTCTTTTTACTCGTTATTGTGATATTTATTTTGGTAAACATTGAGGGCAATCTTTCATTTAGGTTTGGGGGTGTCGAAAAGAAAAGTAGTATTCCTTTGGTTTCTATTATTTAAAAAATTAAAAAAAAATTAAAAATTGAAAAAAAAAAAAAAAAACCATAAAAATTTACTTAGTTTTAGGTTGTTTGTTAGTATTTTTTTAGGTTTTGATAGTTTATCCCTTTATGATGCATACTTCAATTTTTAAGAGATTAATTTGCATTGGAAGTGTGAGTAAGTATACTGGAGGATAGAGAACTTAACTGAACAATATCTTTCTGTTACAGTCCTCTTGGAACATGTGCTTGAGCTAATAAAACTCACTCACACACACTAGTTACATAAAGTAATACAGTCTAGAGATTTGTTGAATGCTAATTTTCAGTGGGATGTCTTTAATCAGAGTCATTGGAAGATGTGTAGTTATCTGTTGAGCTTAAAAGATCATGATAGACCATTTACTTGGCTATGGCAAGGGATTGGAATCGGAAATAGGTTGAGAGTATAATACAGCCTAGACAAAATAAAGATGTGCTGAAAAATATGAATGATGAAAATAAAAATGCGAAAAAATGAAAACAAAATGAAAGAAAAGGGGCTGCTTGACTTTATAGGATTAACTTAGGCTGATGCTCGGGCCCGAAGCGGTCCATCTTAAAACCTAATGCCCTAAGCCAACTGGCTGGGAGTCATTGGCCTGAGTCATTGCTAAACCTAAGCATCTTGAAGTCAGGCCTTACACAGTCCTAGCGAAAAAACAGAAAAAAAAAGTCTATGGTGTATTATCCTCTCAAATCTAGAATGTTGGACCCGAAGGAGGCGCGCAGATCTGTGCTATCATGAACCTAAAGATTACGACGACTGTATTGATTCTGATGTTCTTTGGTTAATGGGTCACACTGGATCTGTATAAAACAGAGATTTAGAATGTATTGCTACAATGTTCTACACTTTTACTATATAAAGTATCATGCTATATCATATTGAGCAGAAATTTCCAAGATGAAGGTGTAGAATACAACCACTTACTTGAGGGCTTCTATATTCCAGTTGATTATAAATCCAAGTACATGTGGTTGATTTTCTTAAGCATTGCAGTTTGCATTCGAAGGGATATTAGGATTGTTTGTTTTGTAGTGATTTTCTATTTTTTTTACACTTAGATTAAATAGGTTTAGTTCATAAATACATGTTTGTGGGTAGCATGGCTGCAAACCCTCACGAGACTTCACTCATCCAGCCAGGGACACCTGGGGGTTTAAAAGGCTTGTTGCATGCGCTAAATGCTCGCGATTTCCTGCGAAAGTGGATTAGTTAGATTTCTTTGTTTTGTTTTGTTTTGTTTTGCTCGAGGACTAGCAAAATGTAGGTTTGGGGGTATCTGATATATGCAAAATATACACATTTTTATATGCCTTTCTACCTATTTGTTAGTCTTATTTTTAGTTAAAGTAAGGATAATTAATGTTTATCTGTGTTAAGTGAATAATTTGGAGTTTAATGATTAAACTCGCTTAATTGAGTTATTTAGATGCATTAATTGGTTTTAATAGATTTATGTTTTATTATGCATCTAATTACGATTTATTTTTTATTTATGCAGGCTTTAGAGCTCCAAATCAGATCGCCGAATGTGAAACGCGTTAATCAGCTCATGTGAAGATATCGAAGATCCGACGGATGTGGATGATACGACGGGCTTTAACCCAATGAAAAGAAAAAAAAAATGATGAAAATAGAACCGGTTTAGCTATCCAAGGGTTCGGTTCGGGTTAAAAAAAAATTAAAAAAAAAACAGCAACCCGAGCCCGATGGCTCGGGCGCCTAGAACAGAAAAACAGAGCCTCGCTTGGAGGCTCTGTTCGAGCACCGGAGGGTGGGCAAGGTTGAAATCCGGCGGCCATGGGCGGTGGGTCATGCTTCTGGCAACTTGGCGGCGAGGCTATGGTGGCGACAGATTGAGACGGCGGAGCAACGGCGACGGGGAAAATTCCGGCGTGAACAGAACAAGGAAAGAAACACATTTGGAAGGTTTTGATTTGGAAAAATTGCGTGCAACAGAGCCGAATCGAGAAGTTGGAGAAACTTCAATTGCATCTATGAACCAGAAAGGGAAGGGGTGATTTGAAAAGGAAAAAAATCGACTTGCCGACCATATAAAGGACTCATTTTTTGGCTGTTCGGGGTGAGGTTCTGGCGGCCGTGGTGGATTGAAGAAGGAGGCTGCTCTGTTTGGTTCTGGAGGGACGGCTGGGCAGGAGGAGAAGCGGTGGCTTTTGGGTGTGTGGAAGCGGTGCTGTGATAGGAGAAGCGGCTGTGCTGTGAAAAAAAAAGGGCTCTGTCGAGAGGCAGAGAGGGGTGGTGGATCGAAGGCTGGCTATGCTGTCTGTGAAAGAGAGAAGCGGCTGTGCTTTAGTGATCGGAGAGACTGTCCTGTTCGAGAGAGGAAGACAGTCTGATTTGGGCTGATAAAGGAGACTGTTTTGGTGGGGGATTTGAGAAGAATTACTGCTGGGTGTGGAAAGGAAAGACTGATCTGAATTCGGGGCTGCTTTGCTTTGGCGAGAAGGGGACTGTCTGTTCTATTCGAGAAAAAGATCAGATCGGTTGAGGCGTGCAATCGAGAGATTGTTGCAGAAGGTGGAGGGAAGAGGAAAGCAAAACGGGATTACAGACAGACTGAAAGCAGCAAACAGGATTTTTATTATTATTTTATCTTTTATTTATCCAATTTCTGAGTTTTAAGTTAGTTGAACATCTTATTGCTTAATTAGAAAATAAAAATTAAAACTTTTCATTTCATTGTTGCTTGCTACATACTCTAGAATTAGGTTGAATATCTTACTAAGTCTCTGAGGGATCGACCTCGTAGCCACTATTCTGCATTAGATTCGTGCGCTTGCGAGTATTATATTAAAATTTACATCAGTGACACTGCACTCCCTCTCAAAGAAAAAGAGGTCGGTCAACCATGGTCCCTGGAAAGTGAATGTCCCGCCCATCCGGACGAGCATATCCACTCTTAGACGAGCATATCCAAATGTTGTGTCGGCGATATATCGTCGATATATCTGTGAAGAGTTATATTTGTCAATATATAAACTCAAATTGATATGGCACTTAAGTCATGGGATATGACTAGTTGTATATTAGCTTAAGTCATGGGATATGACTGGTTGTCAATTAGCTTAAGTCATGGGAGACAAATTAGCTTAAGTCATGGGATACAAATCTGTAATTAGCTTAAATCATGGGATACAAATCTGTAACGGAATATAGATTGTACAATGTAGATCTCTATATATTGAATAGAAAATACCGAGACAAATTGCTCGGTTTAATTCTCACATGGTATCGGAGCCTTGTTTCTTATTTCTTGTTCTTTGTTCTTAAAACTATTTCCGTGTAATGGCTGCAATCGGAGCTGCTTCAGAGTCCAATGCGTCTCCCTTGTTATCAAATGGAGTCTCTCACTCAACCATGGCAAGAGGTGATGGGTACTCCTCCCTTCCTGTGGTCAAGTCAATTCGACAAGAGATCTCCTTCAAGCGTGTGGCGACTAACTACCTCATCTGGAAAGCCCAAGTGATGCCAGTGTTGCGATGTCATCGGCTCCTTGGACTTGTTAATGGTTCTATCCAGAGACCAACCGGAGATGATGAAAGTGAAGAGGTTCTACGATGGCTCCATTTAGATCAAATGGTCTTAGCTTGGCTCATGAGTTCGGTGTCTGATGTTGTTCTTTCATAAATTATCACTTGTGAAACAGCACGAGAAGCCTGGTTGGCACTTGAGACACTGTATGGTCAATGTTCACGCACTCGCATTGGAGCAATGAAGACAGAGCTTCAAAGCATCAAGAAGGGCTCTCTCTCCATATCAGAATTCACTCAACAAGCCAAGTCCTTGGCTTTTGCACTTGCAAGCGTAGGACAACCTGTTATAGATGATGATCTAATTCTATGGATGACCAACGGCCTTGGGTCTGAGTATGACCCAATTGTTGCTGCAATTAACACATCTCGTGAGACACCTACTGTTGATGAAGTGGTATCCCTCTTGCTGGATTTTGAATTGCGAATTCAAAATCTTTCTTCCGTCGCTACAGCTACCCCAACGACAGCTTTTGTTTCCACTCGTGGTAATGGTCATGGTCGTTGTCGGGCTCACTATGGTGGACGATCAGGACGAGGGCACTTTAATCAGCAACAAGGAGGCAATGCACAACACAATGGCCATTACCATAATGTTGGTCGTGGGCGTGGTCAGCAGGGACGACGAGGTCGTGGCCGAGGTCCATCCTCTACTGCTTCTTGCCCGATCACATGTTACAAGTGTGGTGGCCCAAACCATAAGGCTAACAATTGTTTACTTCAAGATGCCACATCTGATCCTATTCAGTCCTTCCAAGCAATGCAGATATTAGATCCTCAAGATCCGGCATGGTATCCTGATACCGGAGCCACAAACCATATGACCTCTGACACATCTCAAGTTGAAGGTATGGTTCCCTACACCGGCACCGATCATGTTAAAGTCGAGAATGGAATGGGTCTTCCAATTTCACACATTGGATCCATTCAATTCCCACATTCGTCTATCAAGCTTCATAATACATTGATTGTGCCTACTTTATGCAAGAATCTACTTAGTGTTTCACAGTTTACATGTGACAATTCTTGCTACTTCATTTTTTACCCTTGGGGATTTGTGGTTAAGGATTTGAAGACGGACCAGGAAGTTGCTTGATGGACAGATGAGCAGGGGTCTCTACTCTCTTAGTCAGTCAAATAAAGTGGAAGCACCAGTAAGTTTCTTGGCAAATAAAGTGGACGGTGATACTTGGCATGCTCGGCTTGGCCATCCATCATTTCAAGTTCTTAAATCATTGTATCCGGTATTGGACCCTACTAAAAGAGCGTCCAAATCATTTTGTAGTAGTTGCAAGTTGGGAAAAATGTCTAAGTTGCCATTTGCACGTCGTTCTTCTTATGCTTCTCATGTGCTACACACTCTCCATTGTGATGTGTGGGGACCAGCCCCTACAACCTCAATTGAAGGTTTTCGATTTTATCTTATTATTGTTGATGAACACTCTCGTTATGCCTGGCATTTTCCTCTTAAGCACAAATCTGAAGTTAGTGATATTTTTATGAAATTTATACCATTTATTGAGAAGCACCTTGCAGCCAAGGTAAAATTTGTTCAATCTGATGGCGGTGGAGAGTTCACAAGCACAACTCTTCAATCCTTCTTCATTGCTTCTGGAATTTCCCAATTGTTTTCTTGTCCTGGAACCCCTGAGCAAAATGGCCTTGCAGAGTGAAAACACAGGCATATTGTAGAGATGGGGCTCACTATGATGGCGCATGGTCACGTCCCACAAGGATATTGGCATCATGCTTTTGAAACAGCAGTACTTCTTATTAATTGGCTTCCATGCAAGCCCCTTCATGGTCGTTCCCCTTATGAGCGCCTATCTGGATCTCATCCCGAGTACTCTTCTCTGAGAATTTTTGGATCAGCTTGCTATCCATGTTTGGATCCTTTAGGCAGAGGGAAATTATCATTCAAGTCAGCTTGTTGTGTATTTTTGGGTTACTGCACTCAACATAAGGGATATAAATGCTATGATTTGGCAAAAGGCAAATTGTATATCTCTAGACACGTTACTTTTGATGAGTCTCATTTTCCTTTTGCAGATACTCATCCAAAACAAGGTGTTGGGTCAACTACTAGTCATTTTCGACGACATAGCATCTCTCCCTTCTCCCTTCGCCCTATTCCAATAGATCCACAACCTAACTTGGCTGAAGTACAATTAGAAACAGCCCAATCCTCTCTTCATATTGATGCTCCACCTAGCTTATGCCCAACCCAGCAAGAGACTCCCACCCCAAGTATTGACTCTCTAAGTAGCTCTCCATCCAGCCCCAATCCTGCCCCTTCTTTACCGGCGCCTGAAGTGCCTCAACCAACCACTACTCCGGCTGTACCAACCCGTCATCATATGACCACTCGCACCATGGATGGGACCCGCAAAGTGAAGACATATTTGGCCACCAAACATCTACTTCCAGCTGCTCTTCTGGCAGATATCCAGAGTGTTGTTATTGAGCCTCTTACCTACAAGCAAGCTGCATCTAATCCTCTTTAGGTTCATGCTATGCAAGAGGAAATTGATGCCTTACGTCGAAACAAAACATGGAGCCTTGTTCCTCATCATCCATCCATGAATGTTATTGGAAGCAAATGGATATATCGTATTAAGCAACACATTGATGGTACAGTTGAAAGATACAAGGCCCGTCTAGTTGCAAAAGGCTACAATCAGCAATATGGATTTGATTTTGAAGAAACATTCAGCCCGGTTGTTAAAGCAGGTACCATCCGTCTAATTTTATCTCTTGCCATTACCTATAATTGGCCCTTACAGCAACTCGATGTCAAAAATGCATTCTTGCAAGGAGACCTCCAAGAAACTGTGTATCTTCAACAACCGGTTGGCTTTGTTGATAAGACTCATCCCACTTATGTATGTCTACTCCACAAAGCATTGTATGGACTTAAGCAAGCACCCCGTGCATGGTACACACGTTTTACTCCTTACTTGCAAAAGCTTGGTTTTCATAGTTGCCCCTATGATACATCACTCTTTGTATGACGATTGAACAATCAAGTGGTTTTCTTACTTCTTTACGTGGATGATATTATAATAACTGGAAGCCATGCATCTACTATCCAGCACCTAATTCACAACATCTCTAAGGAATTTGATATGAAGGATATGGGCAAGTTGCATTACTTTCTTGGCCTTCAGGTGAAGCGTTCTCTAGAGCACCTTACTCTCTCTCAGACAAGATATGCTATCCAGCTTCTTGAGAGATTTGAACTTTCTGGTGTAAAACCAATTAGCAGCCCGATTGCTGCTGGTGTTCACTTATCCTCTTATGATGGCGATCTACTCTCTGATCCATCTCAATATCGCCGTATGGTAGGCTCCCTTCAATACTTAACACTTACGAGGCCGGATTTATCCTTTGCAGTTAATCATGTGTGTCAATTCATGCATTCACCAGGAACGACACATTTGGAGGCAGTTAAACGAATCTTCAGATATGTGAAAGGTACACTTTCATATGGTCTCAAATTCTCTAGGTGCTCCTCACTCACTTTGCAGGCATTTTCTGATGCGGACTGGGCAGGGTGTCCTGATAGTCGTCGATCAATGACTGGTTTTGCCATATTTTTGGGCCCCAACTTACTCGCATGGGGGGCTAAGAAGCAGCTAACTGTTAGTAGATCTAGTACTGAAGCAGAATATCGTGCTATTGCCTATACAACAACTGAACTTTTGTGGATTACCCATCTACTTAAGTTTCTAGATATTCAACTTGCAAGTCCACCCGTGATACATTGTGATAATGTTAGTGCCATTTTTCTTTCCAAGAACCCAGTGGCTCACCATCGTTCTAAGCATATCGACATTGATGTTCACTTTGTGCGTGAACATGTGCTACGAGGCTCGCTTTGTCTTCGTCACATTCCTGGCATTGAACAAGTTGCAGATGTGTTTACCAAATCCTTACCAGGACCTCGATTTATTCTATTGCGGGACAAGCTCATGATTCGGGAAATCCCTCCATGATCTTGAGGGGGGATGTGAAGAGTTATATTTGTCAATATATAAACTCAAATTGATATGGCACTTAAGTCATGGGATATGACTAGTTGTATATTAGCTTAAGTCATGGGATATGACTGGTTGTCAATTAGCTTAAGTCCTGGGAGACAAATTAGCTTAAGTCATGGGATACAAATCTGTAATTAGCTTAAATCATGGGATACAAATCTGTAACGGAATATAGATTGTACAATGTAGATCTCTATATATTGAATAGAAAATACCGAGACAAATTGCTCGGTTCAATTCTCACAATATCGACTTTTATTTAGTAAAATAATACACTGTAATATTAATTTAATTTTTTTTAAAATATCGGTGATATATTAGTTTGAGTCTGATAAAAATATAAATATTTTTTTTTAAATTTTTTAAAAAAAATTAACTTTCCTGTTTGTTTTCTGCCAACTAGATGGATACGAGTTTAAAATACAAATATATATTTTAATTTATATATATATTTTTATATATATTTTAAAATTTATACTTATCTAAATATGTATCACTCATTTTAAAAATTATATTATAAAAATATATAATAAAAACTAGTTTTAGATCACCGATAATTTTTTACAAATATCTCTAAAATTCTAATATTTTACCGATATCCACGATATTCAACATTGCACCGCACTCCGAGGATCAATTACTGCACCATGCCCACAACCGCCGAGGTGAGGAGGCCATGCCTCTTTTCTTTTTCTTTGATAGGGAGTGCCGTCACAAAGAAGGCCAGGGCTGGGAGCAGCTCAGGGCTTTGAACTTGAATTTCCGGCAGGATTCCGCGCAGACCATCGTATCAGGCGAATACGCCGGTGGTGGTTTGCTGGAGCTCATGGTAATGACTGATGACTATCCTGGTGGTCTAAATAAGGTTGAGGTGGAGGCCGGGGCTAATGCACACATGCATGACAGATGGTCATATGTTATATTATCAGCAACAGTGTCTTTGCAATATGTGGTTCTCTTGGCGCGCGTTCGGTATTGTCTGGAAATAGTTACTACATAGTAGTCTATGTGTACTAGCTAAGAACCACCTATTCTAGTGCAACCAAACGATACTACCTTAGTGGTGAAAGGTTTTTTGTTTTGCTGCATAGTGCATGCATGGTGGGAGGTTTGATTGGCTGGCACATCAAGTGCTTGTCTGCTTGATGCTTAGGATTGGTTCATGAAGATTTCTCAATCACCAATTGGCTTACATGTTATCTCTTGCCTAACAATTAAGACGGCTCTTTATGGAGAGGATTATTAATTGCAAGTGGTCACTAATAAGACTCATGCTAACGGTAGCCTTTCCGAACAATTTTTCTGAACTTACCTTCAGAGCACGTGAACGGACACCAAATCTCTACACCAAACTCATATTGGCATGTTTTTCTTAGACACTGAAGCCCAGTTCTTCAGTCTCTAATAAAAAACTGGGTGCATGGGTCTCCAACATTTCCTAACGATTTTACTGAACTTACCTTCAAAGCACGTGAACGGACACCGAATCTCTACACTAAAGTTTATACACATGTGAGATGGCCTGTTTTTCTTAGACAGGGAAGCCCAGTTCTTCACTCTCAAATAAAAACCTGGGTGTATGGGTTTGATGTATAAATTCTTTGTAGCATTATCTTATCGTTTTGCCGGGCAGATGGGACGGATAACGAACTGCAGGATGAGGCCAAAGGCTCAAAGCTGAGGTGGAAACTAGAAATCCAGGATGGCAGAGAAATAGACCCAGCCAATCAAAATAAGGTAAACTCGGGTCTGGTCAGAAGTCCAACTACAAGGCACAGAGTCACCTTCATCTTCAGGAAGTCATGTGTCACGAAGAAGAAGAGCAGAAAAGACCACATACCAACCAATTCTTGAACAATAGAAAGGGAAATGACAAACCCCGTGCCCAATGACCCGTGCTTTTTCCCGTGCTCCAGGGTGGTAGACATCAGATCAAAGTAATTTGATGGCCACCACCCCGAGCACGGAAAAAGCATGGGTTATAGGGCACGGGGTTTAACATTACTTGAATCAAAATGTTATCCTAATAAATATTGCAACAAGACATTGAAAAGGTCTTCTCAGGGCTGCCTAACAGGTCCTACCCTCTTGATTTGTTAAATTTCAGACAAGAGTGGGAATACACTGCCAAAGATGAAAACTTCGAAGATGACTTTAAAGATGATACGAAAGTTGCACCAACGCCATCAAATTCTTCAAAGAGAAGAAGAACAAGAAGGGTGGGCATCTATGCATCTTCGAAAAATTAAGTTATACAAATAGACTCTTATTTTTTGAGTTCTTACTTTACCTAAACTATAGTTCATCATTTTTTTGGTAGTTAATCCTCCCTTAGGAGTGTTTGGCGTTAGAGGTGTTCTACCCTCGGTTTAGAGGAGAGTCGATCATGTACTTAATTTTCTTTGTACTCTTCTTTGAGTTTCGTAACTTTCGTTTATTAATGTTTTTCTCAACAATTAACAAAAGAAAAGCTTTTGAAATGAAGAGGAGGGGGGGGGAGAGGGTTGAGGAGGAGGAAAGCAGCTACAGCTGGAGCCCATGCCCCCAGAATATGTGCTGTTGATTTTCAGACAAGTTAGGTAGATCATTGTGTGGGAAATAAATTTTGCTTGAGGCAGGATCTTTATCTATGCATAACTTGCTTGTTTATGTGATTGGAATTCAAACTCTATGAATTATATTCATGGATTGTGATTTCGATGAGTTCAAGGTGGAAAATTGGGTTAATTTGAAATTTGATTGACAAGCTAGGGTTTTGATGAAAGTTAAGTGTTTATAGGTTTTCACACCTTGAATTAGATTTTATGAGATTGATAATGAACTTTAGTTGCATATAGAATTGGTTTAGAATAGAAATCAAGTCAGAGAAAAAGTGTCGATTAAATGTCAGCGGGGCATCGCTCGCGACAATGTTGCCGACCATATATGGGATGTGAACTGATGAGTTAGAATGCCATATTCAAACTCTTTTCAATAGATGACATCGAAATTATTTGAGTTTTATTGGGTCTATAAAACCTGATTTGGAACCAAAGTGATTTGTTTGATTGGTGTCGACAAAAGCAGCGAGTCTTCTAATGGACTCACCGACCCTATATAGTGAGTTAATTTTGAAATTCTGGATTAGAGTACCAGATAGAGGATATTACACTGTATAGGAAATAGTGTTTGCTGTACATGAATCAAAACCATAGGCATGAATTTGCAAATTGAAGTCAGTGGCTTTGTTCCCGGGCTCCATCCCTCTTTACATCCTTCTTTTGCATCATAACTTGCCTGGTGCGAACTACCAATTTCCATTGGATGTTCTAACATCATCGATGAGCAT
The DNA here is from genome assembly GCA_039654745.1 of Houttuynia cordata. Classification (NCBI taxonomy): domain Eukaryota; kingdom Viridiplantae; phylum Streptophyta; class Magnoliopsida; order Piperales; family Saururaceae; genus Houttuynia; species Houttuynia cordata. Next base: position 44,225,720 of record CM077504.1, on the reverse strand, counting down.
TGAAGGAAAATAACAAGGAAGAACGTTAAAAAATATAGTTGTGAAAGTCCTTTCCCTTCTAGAAACAAAGAACATTACTCAATATTCTCTGAATTAAAAGATCAATGCATTCGATCCACAAGATTAAGAAAGAAGTAACTAGATCACTCAATCTCAGAAATAATTGGACTGGCAATTTACACAGATAACTACTAATTAGCAAGACTCGGCTTTTCAAATCAAAATATCCCAACTTTTATATACTCCCTATGTTCCAAAATACTATGTACGTTTGGAAATATTATTATTCAAAAATATTATGTAGCCAAATTACGTGACTTCCTCTTTCCAAAATTGGAGGAGACTTGGAAGGATCTACTATAATTTTGTTCATGAACGATCATACGAGTTGGATGGGATATAAGGGAGAAAACGTCATGTGAATTCCTTGTGGGTTTTATGGTCCAATAAAAATAGGAATTTTCTTAAATGTACACAGTATTTTGGAATGGAGGGCTTACAATTTTTCAAACACATTCTCGTACTGGTAACTTTGCGATAAAAAGAAATTCTGGTGCACTCATCAGAACACATGCCATATACACAGGGACAAGCAATCTTTAATCTCAAGTGAGCTTATTTTACTCAATTACTATGAGATAGGCTATAAAGTGCTCTGTCTTATAAATACTAGTGTACTATTGTTTCACAAGTATCATAAGTGGAAGCATATTAATCAAATAGAATAAATAATTAATTATAAAATTTTCAGGACTGGGGAAGTACTAACCCTCAAGCAGTCCCTTGTCTTTTATAGAGATTCACCATTAATCCATGCTTCATGTACATGGTTAATGCAAGTTTGGGCACCACTTGATGGCCCTTCACAACCCTAACACTATATCGGTAAAGGATGGAGGCTGCAACAAATTTCATCTGATAATAAGCAAAATCTTTCCCCAAGCAGAGCCTGGGCCCTCCATTGAATGCGGTAAATTTGTATGCAGATTCACTCATGAACTTGCCATCTCTTAGCCACCTCTTCGGCTTAAACTCCCTGCAGTCTTTCCCCCAGATGCTCTCCATCCTCCCCATTGAGTAAATGGCATACATGATCTTCGTTCCTTTCTTCAATTTCATCCCATCAGGAAACACCTCGTCCTCAGCAACCTGGCACACAGAGCAAATTAATTCCATGCTGAAATTTAGTGCTTATTATACCTTTCTTTTCTTTAATTTGCTAAAAGAGTGGCATCCTATTCTCGTGTAATTGGATTTTCTATCCAAGCATTGGTCTACATGCAGCACCATATAGAGTGCATGTGTTCATGCAAAATCAAGGTACATAAACATATTCTATGCCAAAAACAAGACATAAAATAAATATCACAACCGAACATGTACATATGCATGAACATGAAGACAAATAAGATAAGACACATAGATTAACGAGAACATGAACAAATAATTTTTTCCCCCAAAAATGCGCGAAGATAGTTGGCAGTACCTCCTTCAGGTCAATTGGCACCGATGGATATAATCGTAGGGTCTCAGACAAGGCTGCTTGCAGATAGTCCATCCTCTTGACCTCCTCTGGCTTGAATACCAGCTGATCATCAATGATCTTCTCAGAAAACTTTCTTTCTTGGACTATATAGTGCAGCTCTTCCAAGATCTTCTCTTCAACGTCTGGGTTGCATTCCACCAGCCAGAAGAACCATGCCAAAGCCACTGAAGAGGTGTCTCTCCCGGCCAGTATGAAGTTCACACAAATATCGCGCAAGAATTTGTCAGAGTAAGGCTCTCCATTATCATCCTTCAACCTCATGAACACAGTCAGAAGATCAGACCTGGAAGAATTCTCACCCACCATCTCCAGTTCCTTCTTCCTAGTCCTGATTACCTCGTCTCCAAACTCATGGACACTCTTGATCGATCTCTTGAGCTTTCTCTCTGTCCCCACGTCCAGGTACCTCATGGCCTCCCACACGGAGGTGGGCATTATGAACCGAAGCGACGCTATCTCAGTCGCATCCTCGAAGGCTCGGGCGAATGGGATCTCCGGTAGGCTGGGTTGCAGACAGCCGGGGTCTACGCCAAAGGCAATCATGCATACATTATCGAAGGTTAGCCTGAGGAGGATGTTTTGCAAGTCTATGGCCTTATTGCTTTGGATGGCATTCTCTAGGACAGGCAGCAGGCGTGAGTGCACCAGCTCAAAGAGGGAGGAGGCGGTCAGGCCGCGGAATTCAGCAGAATGAAACTCGATGCTGGCCGTCTTCCGCTGACGCCTCCACGTCTCATCGTCGGCGTTGAAGATGCCGTCTCCAAGGAGGTCGTGTAGGGCGTTCCGGAAGGTCCTTCCCTTGGGAAAGCTGGGGAACTTGGTCTTGAGTAGGTGCTCCATGTTGAGAGGATCGGCGGTAAGGACTGCATGGAGGTCAGTGAACCATGGTCCCCGGAAAGTAAAGGTCCCGCCCTGCCTGACGAGCACATCAGTGACCCACTCGTAGACATTATGCCGCAGGCCGAGGACCATCGACGGAAGCATGCCCACGAGCGGCCAGGCAGGGAGGCCATTCTTATTTTTCTGCCTAAGGGAGTGTAGTGTCACAAAGAAGGCTAGGGCTAGGAGCAGCTCAACTGTTTGAACTTGAATCTCCGGCAGGATTCGCCGGAGACTGTTGTATTGGGCGAATACGCCGGTGATGGCGGTGGTGTTGCCGGAGTCCATGGTGGTATCTAGCTTGATGGGCTGATAAGAAATAAGGAAGGCATGCTAATTGCTAATGCAAGATGTGTTCATATACTAGTAATTATACTGCCAGCTGAAGAAGTATCTTTGAGTCTGAGGATTCTCTTGGCGTGTCACCATTGCCTTTGTGAATGAAAGGAACAGGTTAGTGCTTGTATATTGGTGAGTAGTTAGGGTAATTGGGCCTAACAATTTGGACATTTCTAGGTAAATGTGGACATATGGAAATGGTTTTAATATGTATGCATGGTAGTCCAAAGTGTGGCCGTTTGAGCCCACAACCACTTATTCTTCTGCAACCAAACGAAACTGGATTAGTGGTGCAAGATTTCTAGATCAAGTTTTAGAGGGTTCGGATTGGTTGATGAGGATTTCTTAATCTCCTGTTGCCTTACGTTTCTCCCTAAATTTTCCTCCGGGAAAGAAGTTTAGGAACTAATAAAACATAATCCTGCTCAAAGATTTTGTTGAAAATGATGGGTATCCTGATCCTGTATGGAATCTCTTAGATATAAATGCTGTCAACTGCTCTAGGGTTAGAGTTCTTGTGACTATAGTTTCCTCATATGAAATGATTGGTGACTTGGGTTGTCAGCATGTCATGTACTGTTGTTAGTAGTGGTTGGTCCATAATTTTCTATACATGTTTTTTGTTTATTGAACTTGTCTATACGATTGGTTTGTTTGGTCATCTGATCTGAGAGAAACTTAGGCTACCCATCACAACTTACTGCCTCTTAAAGAAATGAGTTGCAGCCAAGTATTAGCTTTACCCTGAGATACTTTACTGGGACTTGAGTGCTTGACTTGTTAAACTCCAAGTTTTTAACAACCTTTACATGATGTTAGTTGATGCGTCTTTAGCTGGGATGTAGATATTTTGGGTGTGAAGCTTCACCTAAATCCCACCAATCTTCAGCAACTTTGTCCTCATACATGTCAGTCCAGTAGGGTAGGATTGATAACTCTCTTGCTGTTCATGGTACTGACAAACCATGGTCTCTTCCTGATCAATTGACCTATGGAAAGAATGTAGGGAACTTTAAACCAGGGGAGCTGAAATTCACCTGCATTTAGGATGGGAGTCTGCCAGCACCAAAGACATAACCTGGTGAGATGGGCCCAAACGCCTAGTATGGAAAATTCTAATAAAAAAAGAGCTTCAAGGAAGCTTTTTATAAAAGTTTTTTTTTTGTATAATTAAAAATTTTATTAACCAAAAGAAAAGGTAGAACAAAGAAATAAGAGCAACATTACATGCCTTTGGCCAAAGAAACTAAGAAAAGACCTAGATATCTACATCCTACAAAATGAGGACAAAATTAAAACGGAGGAAAGAAAACCATGATCTAACAAATATAGAACTTCTGAAGCTTACAGAGAAATCCAATTATTTTGGTTTAGGCGATTTGGATTTTCCCTTTCCCGTACTAGATTTAGTCGTACATATCTGTCTCCACTGCGAGTCTGCATTGTCTCCACATTGTATTTTTTTATTGCAAGGGAAGAATTTGAGCACGAAGTGCTCTCATCATTATCCTCGAATGAATTGGCTCTTTTCAAATATGCAAGGGTAATGAGTATAGTGGAATTCTCCGTAGAGTCAATAATATTCGATGGAGAATATTTACTTGGAAGAGGCTCATGAGTAAGGATTAAATCAACTACTAAATTAATATCTCCAAAAGCACTCCCACCTTTAGAGTTCTCATAAACATTTTGCATCCGCATAGGAGATAAATCCGCAGGAGACTGACTTTGAGCTTGACTGGTAGGAGGAACCATAGCAAGTCCCCCTGAGACATGCTTGCTAGGAGGGGAAGACGCACCAATCTAGCTAGCCGCATATGTGCTCGCCATGGGGGAGGGTGCAAACTGATTTGGTTGACTACGAGAGGTCATATATGCTTCGATTGCTGGGCTCACCTGATTGACCTGAGGGGAGCACTGAATCCTCTTGTGTAATATTCTTCTCATGCACTCTAAAAGTTGATCAAGAATATTGAGCCAGGAAGCACGGATACGATAAAATTGCTACCATATAATTGCTACCATATTTGTATCTGATATGTATCGAACACGGATACAGCAACGACACAGCTAGATGCGTGTATCCAATATAAAATATATATTTTTCTATTGCAAAAATAACTTGGCTATCGCTTGTAGTCTGACGGTAAGGGTGATTGGTTTTCAAACAATTGACTTGGGTTTGAGTCCTTACAAACACAATTATTTTTTTGGCATTCTTGAGGGCTAGAAATTATGAACAAAAAATAATTTTTCAATCACAAGTTGTAATTTTTATAAGGTTTAAATGAAAAAATGTGGTGTTACAATACCAAAAAGTATATTTAAAATTTATATAAATTAATATTTTATTGGTCGTATCCTATTTTTTGGAAAAATGCCATGTCCCCGTGTTCGTATCATGTTATATCGTATCGCCGTATTCGTATCCGTGCTTCCTAGATGTTGAGCTGCCTAGTTAAAATTAATATAAATAAATTGAAAACATATTAATAGATGAAACAAAAACTTCCTCTTAAGGGCCAATCAAATTTTCTTTGGTCAATATCAGATAAGGATATTCAAAATTTCAAAGCACACATAATTCCAAGTCTTAATATACCTTTCAAAGAGGGACAATATTGGCCAAGAGACAAAAATGCCATTCCTTTACATCCAATTTCTAAAACTCAGAGGTTCAATGTCATTTTTTTTTGGGAAAAACCTACGTTTCTACCCCCTCGCCACTTCGGCACAGTTACCCACTGATCTATACATGAAATATGCATTTTATTATCTCCTAAACTTATGTTTATGCTAGTGTTTGATTAGAATTATTGCTACTTTAATATAGTTTTTGGTTTTTGTAGGAAACAAGAGCAAAACGCAGAAATAGGATAAAACGCGACTCTAATGATTGAATATTTACAACTTCGATTGCATATCTTTGATGGGACTGATTTAAGCTTCATGTTAAAGTACACGAAGTCAGCTTTCCAACGCCACTGACTGTTCGCAATTCGGAGTTCTGAGCAAAAAGTTATGATCATTTGAAATATCGCACGCAAAAGAGGCGCGATTAAAGAGAAGAACCGTCAAGATGAGATCGGATGGATGAGATCGATACAACGGGTTTTTGTTTAATAAAGAAAAAAAAAAGAGAAATATGCCAGTTCAAAATGCGGTCCGGTTCAATTAAAAAAAAGAAAGAAAATAGAAACCGGCCCGAGCCGAAGCTCGGGCCGTTCGTCCAGAAGCAGAGCGTTCGAGCTCTGCTCGAACGCCGGCGAAGGTGAAGACAGCCGGCGAAGGGCCGGCGAGGACATGACGGCGGTGGTTGAGTTACGACGGCGACGGCGATGGAAGAGACGGCGGAAGTCGAGACGGCGAGGCACGGCGACGGCGGCGGCGGCGGAACTTGACAAAACAGAGAAAAAAAAAACAATTGAGCTCTGTTTGTGACGGCGGCGGAATCGACCGGAGCTGGTGACGAAGACGACGGTGGACTGGTGTGGCAGAGTGATAGAGAAGATGACGGCGGAGCTAGGTGTGATCGAGCAGGCGGAGCAGCCATGACAAGAGCCGTGCTCAAATCGGGAAAGAAAAAAACAGAGCCGCCGGAATAGGAAAGTGGATGCCGGTTTGGACTCGATTTCACTTCAAATTGGACTAGGAATCGTGCCGGATTGGAGACGAGGCTGAGGCCTATAAAACTAGAACAATACGACAGAGAAAAGAGAGAGCTATTCACAGCAGAAAGAACAGAGCTTTTCACAGGTCTTCCGGCCGAAGAAAAACTGAGCTTTGGGCGTGATTTTCGCCGGAATCCGGCGTGGTCTCGGCCGGAATAGAAGGGGGAAGAGAAAGGAGTCGCCGGAGGAGAGGAAGAGGGAAGAAAGGTGCAGAGATTTGGCTGCTACAGTAACTCCGGCGTACGCTACAGTGCACGGCTGCGCGAGGAAGACGGTGAACAGTGTTTTCGTGAACAGTGTTTTCCGGTGAATAGTGCGAAACGACGCCAACGAATCAACAACGTTCTCCTTGTCCGATGGCCGGCTAAATCCTTGTCCAAGGCGTAGATGAAACCCGAGTAAATTGGTTGTATCGTTTTCTTTCATCTTAATCTTATTTTACCTTGATTGGTGTATGAATCTTATTATAGAATCACTGTTAATTTATTGAGATTTATTCTATGTGCTCGAGAGAGGCTAGAGTGAATTCTTGTTGAGTTTCAATCCGAAGAATATTTGCGTGTCCGAGAGGAACGTAAGTAGACTAAGGTGTTATAAAGGAATAAGATTTCATTGGTTTATGCTCGAGAGAGATAGATCACAGTTCCATATTTTAATTGCTTATGTGTTACGTCCGAGAGGAGAGCACTACATTTTGAATTGACAAGTATATGTCCGAGAGGAATATACTAGCCAATCAGGAATTTATTCAAAAGAGAGAGACGATAAGCTGGTTTATTGTGTGGTGGATTCGAAGCTTTGGCACTTCTCCATATTAGTTAAAATCTATTTTAAAAGTAGTTAAATTTTATTGCTTTCTCTAGATTAATTAAATCAAAATTTACTTTCACTTGAATTTGGTAAAATATTAGTTCGTCCCTGAGGTTCGACAACCCTTTAATACTCGCCGTAGTACAATTGCCTTGTGCACTTGCAAGGGTTTAATTTTAAACGATCACCCACCCATATGGAGGCTAGGGCAAGCGCAACCTAGTAGTCGTGGCTAGCCCGAGCCTTTTTTCAGCCTTATATTAAACCCAGTAGTAACGGTGAACCCTAAGAGTTTTTTTTTTCATTTTCATGTGCAACCTTCATTTCATGAAGCCATTCGACAATGTTGAAAATATATATAAACAGGAAGGATTGTACTTTACCCGTCTGTGTTGAATTATATTGGAATTAAACCTGAAATTGTAGATTGAAATCAAATCGTCTGAGGCACATTAATTTGACACTGCTGACTTCGAAATAGATATTGTCACCATCTTCGTGCACAGGCTTTCTCCGGCAATCTATCCCCAAGATACAACAGATCGGTTGACGAGCGGTGTACTAACAAGTCTGACCCCAACTCAAAGAAAAAGTAATTGTTGCATTTGCAGAAGGAAAAAGAGAGAATTTCAAAACGAACTGTGTTCTATCTGTATTATTTTTTGTTTAAGGCAGTCATTTATATAAACCAGAATCCAACGGACTCCTTTCACCAAAGGAAACGAACGGGCACCCTTTCACAAAAGGACATGAACGGACACTTTTTATAAAAGAAAATAAACGGGTTTAACAATCTATTGTCCACCCAATTACCCGTCTCACCGTTAGGTCATAATCAACGGCTCCTAAGCTCCAAAATAATTAGCCGTTTGGTAAAAAATCAAAGGCTCTAGATGCAATATATGCCCACTCGCCCACGCCCATTTGCCCACGTCATGCGGTCGCGTTCGTGTGTGTACACCTTCGTTTGGGGAGAGTCTCCACACCAATAAGATATACAAATAGGAAGAAACTTTTCTCATATATACCGTATTATACTCATGTGTGTTTCCTATGTGGGACTAAATAAATCTCCATATACATAGAGATTTTTTTCATTTTTTCTCCAAACTTCGCAAAAAGATAAAATTTAATAAAAATAAAATTCCCTCAAATTCTATTTCAATCAGATAATCAATGCGGGCCTAAGATGAGAGTTCTATTAGTGGGCTTATACCACTAAATTAATTTGGGTCCATCTACCCAAACTAAAAACTCAACATTTCATTTGGGCCCATCAACCCAAATCAAAACCCAAAGGTGTATAATGAAGATAGTGATGTTGAACCTTCAAGTCATTGTCCCTCTTAGAGAATTGCCTTTGGAAGGAGACGGTGTAAAAACTTGCCACTAGGTTATTTGCGTGAATTTGGTACCATTATTAATTTTGATTTTGAGAAGAGTCAAATATGGTACAGATAGTTGGGATAAGATTATGATGATGATGAAATAATCAGTGTCATATTCTAAGTCAATGCCCACTTTCATATTTCATTTGGCAGTGTCTTCTTCTGAAGTGTTCTATCTCAAGGAGGATTTTGGATTTCCAAGGCGAGCTTGATTGGATATTATAGTTATAGTTTATCAAGATCAATAAACTTAGCGGTATTTTATTGAAACTGCTCTATACTGTCTTTGTTCTTACATTTGGGCAGAACGAAATGCTCGCATTTTTTAGGGAAAGATTAGAGATGCTTTGAGTTTGGTTTCAGCTATCATCCTTCAAACTCGTGCCACTCTGGATGCTTTTAACATCTAAGATAAAATTTTAGAAAATTGCTTGCTCTTAAATACTGTTTGGGAGGTTTGATTACAGTCCTTGGGTTTTTCCTGGTTTTCTTTGTAATTTGATCTTTCTTGTTGTAGGGAATGGGCTGCTCTTTTTGTTTGATCTTTTATTGTAAGGCTTCCTCTGTCTGTGCTTAATGAAATTCTCAATTATCAAAAAAAAAGAAGAAGAAATAATCAGTGCCAAGCTTGATAGAAAGGTGGGGTATTTCATTTGTACTTATCTGAGAATGTAGATATTTTGGAGTTGAGAGGAAAACAAGCGGAGTCGGGTTATATGTAAAAGAAAATGGGACCAATTTCGATTTACTCTAACAAATAGTCCCCCCATCTTAGCGAGAAATTATTGGGCATAAAAGGCAGCCCTGTCATCTTTTATGCCACTTTTATTTTACAGGAACCATCGATCTTGGATATCACACGCCTATACTGTAGCTTCAGCGCAGGCTAGTTGCACTGATGAACGAACACTCACGTCTGCACTATACGTGTAGTAGTCGGTGGAACCCATGTCAAAAGCAGTATACTTGATGTGCAAAACACTCGTGTTCTGCACTATATCCCCCGTGCGCATGAGCGTAAGTAGGCCCCTGTATTTTATGCTCCAGATTCAGTTCCACCTTCTTGTGAGTATTTGGGCCCACTCAAGATTGTTCTCAAATGTTCTATCTATTGCATGCTTCACGAGATCATTCTCCAATAGACGAGCTATCCTGTTTTTTTAGAGGAAAATGAGATGCCCAGTTTGAAATAAAAGCAAGTGCAGAATCACATGTATCTCTAGACCTATTTCTTTCCATCTGAGACCTAAGCATAAACCTAATATATCTTCTAATATTGGGAATGGCAAGAATACATTATTCCTATTGGAAATCCACATCAACCTTGCCTTCATGATCTTATTAACGACCTCAATCGATCGATATTGGGCCAGCAGCTCACCTCGCCAGGTACGATCAGTAGGATCTATATATGAAGTCACCGAGTCACATATCAAGCTGAAGGAGGGGGTGCAGGGGCACTAGTGTGGCGTCCAGCAACCATATATCATTGAATAGTGATAGATATTCTAGATCCAATAAAACAGCCACATTGAGAACGAAGGTGATGCACCATGCGGGTAATGGCTTTCCAAGTAGTACCGCCAATGCTACAAAAAATGTTTTCCTAACAAGCATTATGTTCATCCCTTTCTTCCTCTCCTCCGATAATGTGGCAATTTCTCCTTGGTGGTAATGTGATGCTGGTAATAGAAATTGGTCCGGCTAGACTAAGTGTCAATGGTACAAGTTGTGTAACTAAATATAGAGGCATGTGTGAGATACATGTGTGATATGATATGTACCCAAAGCGAGTCGGCTTTATCATAATCATAATCAAGTAACGCATTTTCTCAACTATTTGGGGTCGGCGACATGAATCTTACTCTTCATTCAGACCTGTTTTGGGCTACCTCTTTTGTAAGAGATAGTAAAGTCAAATTTTTTTATTAACTAAATCAAAGCCCTCTTATGTCTCCCTCTCATTTTTTAACACCATTTACATACATAACTTCTAATCTTCTCACATGAGCATCTTTTGGTCTTCTTTGCATATGCTTATACCAACCTAACCTACATTCCCTTAACTTCTCTCCTAAATAAGTTACCCTTAAACTCTCACGAATATAATCATTTCTAATTCTATCTCTCCTAATTATCCTACTCATCCACCTTAGCATCCTCATTTTGGCTATATTCAACTATATATAACTTCTCTTTGGTGCCCAGCACTTAACTCCATATAGTATTGCAGGCTTAATGGATGTCCTATAGAACTTGTTTTTAAATATTTTTGAAACACATTTATTACATAACACTCTCAATGCCGCCCTCTATTTTACTCGCATCACATTTATCATATGCACCACATCACTATCAATATCTTCTTCTTTATGGATAATAGATCTTAAATAATGAAAATGATCGCATTTTGACACTTCTTATCCATCTATTTGAGTTAAAGCTATATTTATAGTTCTACATTCCTTAAAATTTGTTTCTAACAATATAAAAGAGGGGTAAAATCTCAATTTCCTTTTCCTATATATTCAAGTTCAAGAGCCTCTTCACGCTCCAGTACCCGGAGGCCTAAGCCATCCACTTCTCATGCTAGATCATGGCTTGAGATTTGGCCGGGGTGGGATGCTAGAGTCAGCGAGTGCGGGGGGAGTCATGGACTAAGGCCAGATAACCACTGCCCCATGATTTGCAGGGGAGTTATTCTATACATCGCCCGGGCGGGCGCCTGCCCAGGCTCCCGTTTCATACATTTTTTTGCAGGGGGGTAGTTAGTAATTACCCAGGGAGAAAGTCAGTTAGTCGTCAGATTATCATCTGACGGCCAAAGTGAGACTATAGCTCAGAAAGCAACTTAAAGCTGAAGCGTCGGCTAGCCCTTCTCGTAACCTAAAAGCATTGTGTTGAATGACCCAGTATGTGACCATTTGTGCCCATCTACGAAGACTTCCATGAAATGAACAAAATATTTGTGGCCCTTTTTATTAGCCAGTACAAACTGAAGCAATGAACTGTCTGCTCCTGTTGAGGAAAATAAACAAGGCATTAAAGTCTGCGACTGCATGATTGCCTCCAATGTGGTATTGTATGTACCTACCGAGGGTTAGGGACAACATACTCGCCTTGAAACGCAATGATTTGGTTCTCAAATTCAGTGTAATCTCTGTAAAACTATACAGACCTGAGATTCGAATTACAGTGAGATGTCACAAATCACAATGATAGATCACTTGAAAGTTCAGTGGAGTGTAGAGAACGTGGTTCACGGGCAGGGAAAGTTCCGTGCTGTATCATTAGATGTGGCACACAGATTTGACCCATCGCTCGCATTTAGCAAAGCCAGCTACGTATTTTTTGTAATTTGCTTCCACCTGATTCATGTGGTTGGGAAAAGTTAGCAACTAGTATGCGCTTAGCTCACGTACACAGGCTGTGGAGAGCCATTAGATACCCATCAAACCAAATCACCAACATAACATAAAAAATATAGCACATTGAAAGTGAGTCATTTTTTAATCTTATCAAATCGGTGTTAAAACAGTCGCTTTTTCAGACCAAAGAAGTGTGCTACCGTAAGCCATTGCGTTAACTGTGTGATTCAACCTGCCTGCCCCCTGTATTAACGCGCGCCACAGATCGAAATTCGACGGTCCACGGCGTACTTGAGCTGGGCAATCAAGCTCAAGAACACTGTTGAACAGAGAGTAGCTGATCTCTTCATAGAGCACAACACTGGTGGGCTAGGCCACTTGTGAAAGTATAGGCCCAAGAAGGGAATGGGCATTGGGAAGCTTATCCTTATCCAAATGCCGTGGGGTGAACAGGGCCCGGTGCGCAGGTATTTACTAAGCAGTTGGCCATTCTGAGAGCATAATAATACTATTGCAACCATGTGACCAGCGATTCCAAAATAAGCAATCAAATTCACATAACTTTGGTTTTCAAATCTTGGCCTTTTGCTCTTTCTGTTTCTCTCGTCGTCTGCTTGTTCCATAAAAGAGTCTCAAGTTTCAAGTCACGCCAATCCATTGCAGTATTCATACCTTCCCTTCAACTACCTCCCCCACTTAGGACTGAGAAGGAGAGGAGCAAGTCACTGCTTACTGCAATGGAGGTTTCGCAATCTCCTCTTCTTCTTATGCTCGTGTCTGTCTTGATGGTTATTGCTGCTTGTCCCGAGCTAGCACATTGTCGGGATGAGTCTCAGAGAGTTGTCGGTCTACCGGGGCAGCCGATGGTGCCGTTCAGGCACTATGCTGGGTATGTGAAGCTCCGGAGGGAGGACGAGAAGGCATTGTTCTACTGGTTCTTCGAAGCCGAGGGAGGCGCCTCTCAAAAGCCTCTTGTGCTTTGGCTCAATGGAGGTAACTTGCACTCTTATCACAATGTGATTCTTGACCAACATGTTTGTGGATGCTACAAATGTTTTTATCACATTTTTTTGCAACATTTTCTATAACATGTTAACGTACAAATATGGTTCATATGTTTTTCACACGCTGTAGCTTTTTGTTAATGCTATGCTACTGAATGAATTGAAACTATCTTCCCTATGTTCATCCCTTGTCTTAGGTTGGTTACCTCTAGAGAGAGGGAGAGAGGGAGATAATGGGAAGGTAATTTTCTTAGTTTTTCCGTAGTAACAGAAGATGAAATGTCTTCATCTTCTGGTGCTGCTGTTGGGAGGCCAGGAGGAATATGAAAGATGTAAATAAGAAAAAAAGTAAGAGTACCATTAGGAGAAAGGGAAGAGAGGAAGAGGAGAAAAGATTGGGGAGGAGGAGTGAGCACGGAGGCAAATGTGGCTGTTGGCGACTGAATAATTGAAATCTTGAACGCGTGATGTTTATCTTGTCCTCTTGTCGCCATGGCAGTAGCATGTTTTTTAGTCTTGGGACATATCCACAGTGTCACACACCCTTTTACCTTGGATAAATTGTATAATATATAGGAAGACTGAAGTTTTTTTTTTTGGAGCCACACCCCCTTTTGACTGACATGCACTTTGCCTTGATTCTATCATAAGGTTTTATTATATTCCTTCTGTTATATATCATTCTTGAAGCTTTGATATGCCATATCAGAGGAAGGTATCTTCATCCGGTCAGTAGCCAGGAATAACTCAGTATTGCAGATAAATAGGAGAAGGTCTCAATGCCTGGCTACTATTCAGTCTTGTGACTTAATATAACTGATAAATTTATAAAGAGGTTTTGACCTAGCTAAAGAAAAAACATGTAATTGTTGGTTGTGGGGGAAACAGTAGTGACCTTTGGTTTCTCTATAGTTTAGTGGGCATGTACATAATGACAACTCATCTTTACTATTAGGATTCATATTCGACAATGTGAAGCTCAGTCATTTGGTGGGTGACACTAGCCATGGGCCCTCCTATTCTTTCTCTTTGCTTATCATTATTATTTGAATAGAGAAGCACCCTTTTTCTCTCTGTCTCTTCCCATACCACCCCATTACCAGACTCACCTCAAAAGGCTGAACAAGCTAATAAAATGTCTGTATTTCTTCTCCATTTCTCAAAGCACAAACTGGCCAAGGGATGTTAAAAGCTTGATATTCCTATTATTCTTTAACTGTCACTTTGCCTACCCCAGATGAACCGGCATCTTCTTTTCTCGTTCTCTTTTTGCCATTAAATCAGATCTGCTGGTGAAGTTTCACCAGCCATCGATTGTACAGAATTGATGGCGCACACGGATATAATCTGCGCTCAGTCAAAAGACGCATTTTTTACCGAGCGCACACACTTTCCATGTGTGCCATCGATTCCGTACGATCAACGGCTGGTGAAGCTTCACTAGTAGATCCGGACTCACTTTTATAGAGATAGATGAACTATCTCATTATCGAATAATCAAATATGAAAGCACCTCTTGTTGATTTACCAAAAAAATGCAGGCCCAGGTTGCTCGTCAGTTGCCTATGGTGCTGCTCAGGAACTGGGCCCCTTACTTGTCCGGGACAACCAATCACATCTTGACCTCAATGACTTTGCTTGGAACAAAGGCAAGCCCCATAAAAGATTTCACTTCCTACACTCTACATACAACTCCTTAAACATACTCCTTGATAATTAAATTGGTATTCTAATTGGCTAATATAGTGGCAAACCTTCTCTTCTTGGAGGCGCCCGTGGGAGTGGGCTTCTCCTACACCAACAACTCAAAAGACTTGGACAAGCTTGGAGATCGAGTCACTGCTGACGATTCCTACACCTTTCTAGTCAACTGGTTCAACAAGTTCCCCGAGTTCAAGTCTCACGATTTTTACTTAGCTGGAGAGAGCTATGCTGGTACATTTCCCATGTCACTTAATTCACCTATCCTATTCTACTGAATACCCTATTTGAGATACTTCCATTACATACTGCTGCACCAGGACATTATGTACCTCAGCTCGCAGAAGTCATCTATGAACGTAATAAACGAGCCAAGAAAGAATCCTACATCAACTTCAAGGGCTTCATGGTAATATGCATATATCAAGCCTTTTCTTTTAAAGGATGGAATACATCAGGCTTCTACTGTGATCAACTAACTTAAACTGTCTTTTGGGAAATTTACTAAATAATTAGATTGGGAATGCTGTGATAAACGATGATACCGACCAGACGGGGATGATCGAATATGCATGGAGCCACGCCATTATTTCGGACGAGCTCTACCGGGAGCTAACCAAGGAGTGCAACTTCAAAAGCGGCAACCAGTCCGGTCACTGCTCTTCTGCCGTCAAGAACTTCCTCCAGGCCTACTCAGACATTGACATCTACAGCATCTATACCCCTGTCTGCCTCAGTGACTTGGGGAGGGCTTCTCCTTCCAAGCTTCTTGCTGCTCCTAGAGCCTTCTCTCAGCATGTAAGCAATGTTTTTTTAAGAATAAATTAGCATGTAAGCAATGTTGAATATATTTGAGAAAGAAAAAGTATTTATAATAGTTCAATGTATAGATAAATAAACAAAAGAATAAGGGGGGTGGAACAGACAATTTCAAGGCTTGTACAAAAAAGTACTCTTGTTATAAAAAATGCAATGACTTCGGCATATGCATAAACTTCTAAACATGTCTAAGCAACAATTGACAATAAAAATAAGGACAATGAATAAAAAAAATTATGTAATATACACAAATCTTAAATTCTTTTGTGGCATGTGCAGGTCTTACTAGTATTCCATTAAGTAAAACTATTTTATCAGTATATAACGTAACAAAAGTAAGACTAAAATAGGTAAACTAAACTATATGTTTTCTCTTTTTCTTGATTTTGTATTACCATTTTGATTATGATAAGAGCCAAATGCGGTATAGAAACCATTTCGCCGACCCTAGATAGCTGGGATAAGGAGTATGATGATGATAATGGTGATGATGATTGATGGAATCACTAAAACTAAGTCTCATGAATTTTTGGAGTACTTAATGGAATCAATTCATGTTAATTTTGAGTCATCAATCCGAAAGCTAAAGAGTTGTGCCAGATCCAAGAGTTTCTAGATTAAAATGGAGCTCTAAAACTATGTATGTAAGAATTGTTCTTTACATTATCAACAATATAAACAGTAATGCTTTCTGTTGAAGGGGTGGAATGAGTTCTATGTTAGTTCCTGTTCGAAGAGATTGGATGAATTATTGGTTGAATTGGTGGCCTGTCAGGATTTATGGCACAAGTTGCCTGCTGGTTATGATCCCTGCACAGAGGACTACGTGGAAAAATACTTCAACAGAAAAGATGTGCAGAAGGCCTTGCATGCCAATGTTACTAATCTCTCCTACCAATATGCACCCTGCAGGTAGGTCAAGAAGCCTCCATAATTCATTCAATTTATGCTTCTTCTTCTATGTTTTCCTATATCTTTCTTTACTGGTTTGGTTTTGTCTTCTCTCTAATTTGTAAGCCAACTTAAGTTGACATATCTCCTAGCAAAAAAAGAAGAGACAAAAAAAACTTAAGTTGATTCATTATATTAAAATAACTTGCTAAAATTAATTATAATAAAATTCTAAAATTAAAAAAACTTGCTAAAGTTAATTATAATAAAATTCTTAAACTCATATAGGTATTTAGCATGCTTTTTTGTATTTATTTGTGTCGTACTCATTCACTCGGCTGTCAATTTGTCCTGTAGCTTTGGGCTAGGAAGATGTCCACAGCAGGAATTTCGTAGCATTTAATTTCTGTCAATATATCTGTGCTCCCGCCCAAAACGAATCAGAATTGTGGAGTGTCCTTCAAAGCTCTCCATTTTGTCCTTTTTTATCTGCAATGACTCCCTTTGTCCATCTTTTAACTGTAATTTCAGCTTTTCACTCAGTGAATATCAGCACTTTGCTTGTTTGAAACAGCGACATTATCAAGAAATGGAACGATTCACCGGATACAGTCCTTCCCATCATTACCAAGCTCGCCAAAGCAGGTCTGCGTCTGTGGATTTACAGGTACAATTGATACAGAACTTGTTTTTTTATAATTACTCCTGCTTGGCTGCTTCTATTATCCTTAGCTAAATTACTACTACTACTTCTAGCAGTTTTTTGGCTAAGCTAGTACTAGTGAATTTCATTTTAATTTACTTCTACAGCACATTTTCTATTGTAATGCTGTGAAAAGAAATAAAATTGCATAACATCAATGCAATTATCGTTGTGGCATTATTGCAACTCGTGAGTTATACCCTTCATCCGGGATTATACATTATTAACAAAAGGTTTTTTATAATCATAATCATAATCAAATAGCGCATTTTTTCCAACTACTTGGGGTTGACGACACGGATGTTACTCCTCCATTCAAGCCTGTTTTGGACTACCTCTTTTGTAACAGATAGTAAAGTCAAATCTTTTTTTATTAACTCCATCTAAGTTCTCTTAGGTCTCCCTCTCCCTCTTTTAACAAGAGGTTTTTTATAATAAACTAAAATTAGTTCATTTTGTAAAATCTTTTGTCAATAATAATTTCAGACAGAGGGAGCTGCTGCTACTACTAGTTCATCTAAAGTTGGATATTCCTACTGGGAGATTGGAAGCTTGATTGCTGCTAGCTGCTGCTATAACTAGCTTGCAGTAACAGTTGCATCATTACTAGTAGGAGTAGGAGTAGTAATATTACTGTTACAATTGCTGCATGCCCTCATGAAAGAAATAAATTCACTACCATATTTAATTTAGTTACCACCAATGATGCTATAGTAACATATATTGACATCAAGTATTCACAAGATTAATTATGTGATATCAATTATTTCTGACTGCCGGCAGCGGCGACACGGATGGGCGGGTGCCGGTAACGTCGACAAGGTATAGTGTGAAGGAGCTGGGACTGAAGATAAAAAGAGAGTGGAGAGCTTGGTTCCACAGGGGGCAGGTGGCCGGGTGGGTGGAGGAGTACGAGGGCCTAACGTTGGCCACCCTCAGAGGGGCCGGCCACCAGGTCCCTGTATTTGCACCCGACCAGTCACTTTCCCTCTTCTCTCATTTCCTATCTGCAAAATCCCTGCCTGCCTCCCGCTTCGACTAGTCCCCATCTCTCCGGCCTCCTTTGTCTCTGCTTTCCTTTATCTTTCCTCTCCTGAAATGGCTACTTATTCATGTAAAACTCAACAGCATCTGCTGGTATTGTTAATGTGAAGAAAAGTTTGTTGTGAAGGAGAATATGCAGAGCATGTTGTCTGCCAACATATGTTACTCATGCTTTTGTTGTCCAAAACGACACCATTAACACCACACTTCTATTCCTAGTTCACAGTTACACTATGAGAAAGGCCTCGGCTCATGTGACATAGTAATGGGATACTATTAGTAATAGCTACTTTCTAGTAACTATTACTAGAAAGGCTTATGGGCATTGAAGAAGGCCTCCGCAAGAATAATGGAGGAGGCAGTTGTCTCATTAGACGCTGAAATTCTGCAATGGTAGATTGGACCACATTGGTCTTAAATTGGCTGACTGTCATCTCCCTCCCTCTAGTCTCTCTTCTCGTGGGCCCAAACTCCACTTATATGTCTCTTTCATGAGGCTTCTCTGGATCTTGATATGGAAACAATTTCTTCTTGTTCTTTGTTTTCCTTTATTTGAGATCGAGACTTGGGAGGATGGTGGAGCCGTCAAGGTCATTTACTAGTCTGCTCTGACCAAGGAATTGGTGGTGGAGTAAATCTTTCCAGGAACCATCCTGTTTCACACGTCTCATCCATGGCCGCATATTAGAGTGTGCTTTCCTTTTGTGAAAACTATGGCGGACTCGGATGCCCCCGTTCTTGGTTTGTGTAAGTTCAATTATGCTTACTACCCTCCGGGTGCCGTAGAAGTGCTCCAGGAAGAGCTCTTGCAGATCCCAGTCTTTAATGGTCTCAGGCCTCACCGACAGACACTAGAGGAAAGCAGGTGAAGGAACAATTTGATCGTGGAAGACATTCGGGGTCTCACAGCCTTTAGAACAAGACTAGTCGCACTCATCTTTTTGTGGTCACATGTCTGCAGGTTGCTAGTTGGAAGGAGCGCCTGCTAGGAAGTAACTATATATGTACAATGACTTAAAATTTCTGTCAGCATAAATTTGAATCTCTCAAACTATATTCTAGGAAGTCCAGAGGTCCCCATGCTAGGTCAAGCCCAATGCAAATTTTTAGTGAGGTTGAGATTGGAATGTGTTAACAGGGCTCGCAGGTCAGTCACTAGACTCACTACTCACTAGGTGTGGTGGTCCTATTTCAATTTGAATTACTCTCAAATTTATTGGATGAGGTCATTGTTTGAAGCCCACAAAACTGTTTGTGCAAAGCCCAGATGGGAGATTGACCCTGCCACTCTGCGACTCCACCCTCAAGATAGGAAATTGGCCATGAAAGTCCATCACCTCAGTTTCAATGCACACCACAATGCACCCAAAAAACTAGTAAAGTTTCTGTCAGCAAAAAGAACAAGTAAAATTTCCTTGTATACAAAGAAACTAACATGAAAATAAAGAAACTAGTAAATTTTCCAACATGTTTATGAACAAATGTCAAAAATAATATCGGCTTTGATTCATGGTCCCTTCATGTCTAATTATATTCTGTCACGTCAAAAAAATGCCCACAATATAGAACAAAAAAGGCTGAGATACAACTGATCGGAAAGGAAGTTCATATGATCGTTTCTTTATTGAATTGATCTAGTTCCCTCGAATATTATGAAACACGCAATCTTTCCAGCTTTATCAATCTCCCCAAAGGGGTTAAACCGAAAGATCTGATACTTCGCAATCGAAACAACCTCCTCGAATTTGTAAATAATTTGTGCCTAGTTGACGAGGCCACGCTCCTTGAAAACATCAAACATTGCTGTGCCTATCTTTGCAGGGGACTCAACAACTGTTACACCAGCTTCTCGAAGGGTTTTGATTTTATCTTGTGCCGTACCTTTCCCGCCAGAGACAATTGCTGCACCACCACAAACCAGAAGACCACGTAAGGTAAACCAATAACCATAATGTCAAGCTTCAGTCTGCTAGAGCATAGATGTAAAGCTACCAAAGCTTTCAAACTATAGCCAAATTTAAGAAATATACCCCCAGCATGTCCCATCCGACGACCCGGTGGTGCAGTCAAACCAGCAATGAAAGCTACCACAGGCTTCTGGGTTCCACTTTCCTGTAATGTGCATAAAAATAGACAAGCATGAGTCATAAGTTTTAGTCAGATGAACAAAAAGCACTCCCACTTATCAAATAAGGAAATGCATTCTTGTATCATCCTTACATTCATTAGTCTATCATGAGTACAAGTACCATCTGGACTTACTATTTTCCACAACCAAACTGATTCATGAAAAGCAGAAAAAGAAACGCAGTATATAACGCCATTTTTTTATAATAGTATAGTATAATGTCATAGTCACAACCAGAAAGAACTTTCTATGAAAAAAGTTTTTATTGAAAAGGATACTGTCCAAAATATTTCGATTTTATATACTAATGTCCTTCAGTCAAAGAAACCACCACGTCACATCCCTTCCAAACGAAAAAAGCCAGGAGCAAAGTTCACAGGTAACTCTCATATCAGGCCGTATCTCTTAGCTCATACTGGCTTCAAATTCAGTTTATGAACCCAAAAAAAAAAACCTTCTCTATACTTATATATTAAATCCTCTCAGTTATGTTTCTAGCTCTAACTACACAAAAACATACAGACCAAAACAACCAACTTAAACCATCTTCCAGACCCAATAAAAACAGTCTGCCTTGTTTTACCTTGGCAAGCCACGGTTACCTAAAACCATGTAACATAATGTAGCACAAAGAAAACAATACGTTACAGCACACTCTTACACCACTCCATTAATGCCAAGAAGAAAAGTCTCTCACTATCAATTCCAACATAAAAAACTCTCAAACCACACAGCCCTGCCTAGAGAAGCATAAACCAGATACATGCGACCCACTTGTAAGAAATAAAACAAAAGAAAAAATTCATAGAATATTTAAAATTTCAACAATGACGTAAAATACTCTCTGCGTCTATTCTAATAGTGCATTTCAAAAAAAAACATTGTCCATAACCCACTTACAGCAATTAGTGGATAGAGTTTAAAAGGTTAATGGACTCTGAAATGTAGCTTTCCTGAAATGGTATAATCTTTCAAATATGGGCAATTAAAATAGGCCAGAGGGAATATCTACCACCAAAATATTACCTTGATTAGTGCCGCAGCATCCTCTTCAGCAGTACCTCCAATCTCACCAATTAAAATTATTCCTACAATAAAGCAGTTTATAACCAATAAAAATCAGGTTGAAAAGGCGTGGAAAGTAAAACTTTCTTGACGATTGACAATGGCAAGGAAAAATTGAACATTTGTATTTAAACCACCCTCATATCGAAAGAACTGTAGACCAACTTTGCCTTCAAGTGGATATACAAGCATATTAAATAACACCAACCCCTTTTTCATGCCCACCCCTACCCAACCCCTTTTTCATGCAGAAACTTTGATAACTTCTTTTCAAGTGCAGACATAAAGTGATAGTTATTTTTTTCCCTACTGAAAAGACAAAATAAGAAATCTTGATCAAATAGTACATAAGAAACATCATAAACAGGCACTAAAAATGAAACAACAAACCATCTCTTAATGAAAGACAGATGCACGTGTGCTTGCACTATTTATAAATATGATATTAGCCCAAATGAAAGTTATAATAATAAGTAACCAAGCAGATGGCTACTGAAACTCCTCGTCGCAGGAAAAGGTTTATTTAAGAAAAAAGAGATAAAGGAGTTGACAAGTACAAGGGAATTAGACAAATGAGAAATCAATAACCAACTCATAAAATGGACAGACATATATTAATTTCATATAGCGAAGTACAGACTTGGAACTCTCTCATAAATATGAAGATGCAGATAGGGGCAAGAAAGACCACTAGACTAGATACAACTTGTTAAGATTTTCAGACAATACAAATTTTCAAAAATTCTGGAGAATCAAAGCACAAAAAAAAAATCACATGCTGTCAAGATGAAGCAAGATACGAGGCAAGTCTCCTGTTTGACTGAAGCAAGAAGCACCACATCAGATTTTTAAACAACAAAGAAATCCTTTCTCATTGCTCCTATCTCACATAAAATACCTTCAGTTTGAGGATCTGAAAGAAACTTCTCTATGCAATCAACAAAATTTGTTCCGTTGAAGGGGTCTCCTCCAATCCCTACACAAGTAGATTGCCCAAGGCCCACCACAGTTGTTTGGAAAACCTGAATTATGCAATGTGAATACGATCATGTGTTTGCCAAAAAAAGAGAAAAAAAGTCGTGGTGAGAGACAATCAATAAGATTTCCAAAAATATTCATGCCTACCGCTTCGTAAGTTAAGGTACCAGATCGGGACACAATTCCAATTCGCCCAGGTTTATGGATGTACCCAGGCATAATTCCAATTTTGCACTCTCCTGGCTTTATTATACCAGGGCAGTTCGGCCCTATTAGCCGAGTTTTAGTTTGTCTGTTAAGAGCAGCCTTCACCTTAACCTGGCATTGGTGAATAAACCATATAAGTTACAAAATATCATGCAAGTTAAATATGTTATTAACAAATACATGCAACATGTCACATGCCATACATGCATATTTGTGCTAAACACTGTCAAGCAGGACATGCATACCACAAATTAAGAAGAACCATTATCGACAATTGATATGTTATCCCACTTATTACTTGTTAGCCCATATATGTACATAGAGCACGTGTCATTCAACACTTCCATTATGTGACACTCAAGAAAAGGTGTCAACTATCAAGATGCACAAAGGCAGAAGAGTTCAGAACTTCAATAATCCAACGATTTACATCTATGTGCATCTACTGCAAGATCTGTCATCAATTACTAAGAACCCCCTGTCAAAAACTAAGAATCAATAAAGTTTCCAAAAGGAGGACAAATCTTTCCCAACTCTAAACAATGAAAGAAGCCCTCAAACTCCAAATTCCAATATAGATACACAAAATCCTGGGTAGTGAGGAAAAGGAATGCATACCATGTCATGCTGAGGAATTCCCTCAGTGATGCAAACAACTAGGTCCAGTTCAGCTTCCATCGCCTCCAAAATAGCAGCCGCAGCAAATGGTGGTGGGACATAAATAACTGATGCATTAGCTTTAGTTTCAGCTTTTGCTTCAGCAACAGAGTTGAAAACAGGAAGTCCTAGGTGTTCTGTTCCACCCTTTTTGGGTGTTACCCCACCAACCTTATATCAAAAGAAGAAACTGTATCAAGTAAAGTACACCAACCTTACTATTTTCTTGTAAAAGATAAAAAACAGAACCAATTATACAGCAGCAGTTACAATTCATTGTCAAAAGAATCCCATTTCTAATTACTAAAACAAGAGACGACACAATCAGTAATTACCATAATAGTGAGTTATTTAGTGAAAAAAACATGTGCACCAAAATAAATTTATTAAAACACCAGGATCTACATATTTTACTTGAAGATATTAATGACAAACACGCCCAAAGAACAAATGTGACCAAAACTGGAAGTCCTCAAACAGCTATCGTCATTCTTCCAGTTTTTATTGGAAAATAACACAAACACAATTACACCAGACTATACCAGACTCCAATACACTGCATAGCCTAATTTTGTCCAATCAAATATTAGAAACGTTATGTGACCTTGAGGCACCATTTATTCCGAGACAATCTTCACCAATAAGAATCAACACCCCAAACCGTAATACAACTTAAATTCGATATCCACCTTACGAAACTCGTCACGAGATGAAGCAAATGAAGGATCAAAAGAAAGAAATTCTGAAACTTTCCTCGTTACAAATTGAACAGGAAGCCAACCAAACTATTGCCCCAAAACCCATCACTATATTCAAATGCATGTCGCAAATGAAAATAGAGACGACAACCATAAACAGAACATCTACCAATCTCACATACCTTACAAATCCAATTAGAATTGAAAATGAATCTAAAAAGAGATCGCAGATCAACCAAATGAACATTTACCAACCATCCGTACCCACGTCTCAGATCAACAAACACAGATGGGCTCATCGAGGGAGAAGGCGAATACCATTTTGGTGCCATATTCGATGGCCTGCTCGGTGTGAAAAGTGCCATTCTTGCCGGTGATCCCCTGGCAAATGACCCGCGTGTTCTTGTCAACAAAGACAGCGGGCGGCGGCGGAGGCGCGGCGGCAAAGGTGCGGGTCTGGGAAGCAAGAGAAGGGGAGGATGAGTGGAGGCGGGCGGCCAAGGAGGCGGCCAGGGTTTTGACGGCTCGCCGGGCCATGCTTTGACGAGACACTCCGGCTCTGGCGCGGACAAAATGGGCAAGAACCCGCAACAGCGCACTCTATTATCGAATTTAAAGATGGGCCGGCTTGTTTGGTCTAGCCTTCAGACCAACCCGGCTTCAGTCAGCTATAATTTGTACCCCCCTCCGTCCTATGAGCCATCAGATTTTAATCTGACCGTCAGTGCTACCTCCATTTGACAGCTACCGTCCGATCAAAATCCGACGGCTCAAGGTGACTTCACCTCGTACAGCTTGTATGAGTCTCATGTAAACTGGTCTCTTACAAAAAAAAAATATACGGTTCCATCATTATTATTGGGCTGTCAAAGTATATCCCAAGATTGTACTCAATCTTTTTAATTTAAATTTTATAATTTTTAAAATAAACCAAATAACTTGTTTACCAATTGGTATTTAAAATAGAAGAAACGCTAAAACATTATTTCATCAAACACACAAACTTAACATTGTTCACCAGGCAGTAGTTATGGTTTAAATACCAAATCCACTATTATTCTTTGTGATGGCAATCCAACCATAATGTCGGAACAAGAGCATTCCACACAATTTTGGTTAGTGACTTCACATTAAAAGAAAAGGTGTATCTTTTGGCTTCTTTCTGAGTTCTGACAGATAACGCAATTATTACTTATTTAAATACAATCTAGCATTAAGAACATCATAAGTAGGGTAACCAATTTTGCAGATTTTCCGAGCTTAATGTCTTATTCTATGAAAAGAGTATGCCACAACTTAAGCCAGATTTGATCCTCATTCTCAACAATATCAGTCATAAGACGATAAGATGTAGAGATCCAAAACTCATCTTGGGCAGTCATTCTCTAGAAAAACTTGCCTTCACTTCCCCAATTGGTGGACTATTTATAATTATGAAAGCCAACTAAGTTCTTAATTCATGACCAAGAATGAGAGATCCACAGTAGCTTGATCTGAATGTTCAAATTCTAGGGAATCGCAACTGATAATTATTGAATATTTGGATATCCACTTGCCAATTCAACCTTTTTTTTCAAAAAATGAAGTAAGCTTCAAGAGAGATTTCCATGCAAAATAGTCAAACTTCTTTGGATTGAACGTTGGAAAAATGATAATTTCGTCCGATATTTCCCTTTCTTTTAGATAAACAAAGCCAAAACCGGCTAAACAACAGCAATAGCATATTGGTCCCAAAGAACCAAATCACTTAAAAACATCGGAGCTGAATTCTTGGAGACTAAAGATTGTTGGGTCTTCGAGGCGAAACTAGACAACTCATGCGCCACCTTATTGGCTTCACGAAAAACATGGGCAAACTCAGCATTTAAAAAACCTCGTCTGCTCCGTAGCCTCCACTAACCAAAAATTCCAGGAAAAGCATCAAGCCAGTCTCGCCATTGAGGCACCTAATGATTTCCCGAGCGTCACCCTCGAACAGCACCTTCTCCACCTCCAAATCCAGAGCTAACTCCATCGCACGACCCTCTATCTCCTCGGCCGAGTCTGCAGTGTTAAAGAAAGAGCCGACCCTCTATCTCCCGCATCACCACTCCGACTCCACCTTGCCTACCAGCATCTAAAAATGCCCCATCAAAGGTAATTTTCACTTCACCGATCTATGGGGGCCTCCAAAACAACTTCGATCGATTTAGGGGCCCAAAGCATGGAGTCCGATTTCCTACAATCCTTGAACAAACTAAGGTAACTTCGACACCATCTTTGCAGCCTTCCCCTCCCCCTCCATGACATAAGCATTACAGTTCAGCCAAATCGCCCACGCCGCTATACAAAAGCTTTCAAAAACCTCCTCCATCTCTGACTTGGAAATATCCTGCGCCAGGCCAACTGCCTTTGCAAGCGCTAAGCCTTAAGGCGCCCCGCCCCAATCCCAAACTTCCTTCGCATGAGGGCATTCCCAGATTGCATGGATAATAGATTCAGCATCCCACAAAGTCACAACAATCTTCTGACACAATCCCTCGCCTCAATAGGGTTGTTTTGGCTGGTAAAATACCATTACAAGCCCGCCACATGAAAAAGGACACCTTCTTTGGCACTTCCATACTCCAAACGTGGTTCCAAAAATTTTCTTCCTCCAAGTTGGCTGGTACAAACATCACGCCACCATCAATACAGTGATGCAAAGCAATAAAATAAGCACCCTTCACCGTGAAATGGCCGTTCGCACTCCATAAGCACAACATAACATCCTCCTCTTCCACGTTAGTAAATTCAATCTTTCTAATAGCTTCAACATCAGCTGGTGAGAAATGGGTCCTCAAAAAGTCCATCCTCCATGTCCGAAACCTCGCATCAATTGACAAGGCCACCCTTACCTCGGGTCAAGAACTGTGCACGCGGAAATGACTCCCTGAGGCATGGGACGAGGCACCCATCGTGATCCCCATATTTTAATGTTTGTGTCGTTGCCTACTCGTCAACAGCTCCATGCAAGCAGCACGTTCCTGGCACAGATACTTCTCCACACATACAATGAATTGCTTTTCAAAGGTGCATCAAGGAGCTAGACGGAAAATATCTGGCTTTGAAACCCCACATCCTTTTGAGATTTTCCCATGCGTTTTAGTCTTCATGTAATGTAAAATCTCAAAAGCCACCAGCACAGTATTTGTTATTAATCGGCCTGGAACAAAGCCACTCGGGTTTTGGGAAATCACAGAAGAAAGAACACGTTTTAAGCGGTTAAGCAATACCTTTGTGAGGATCTTATCCGCCACATTGCTTAAGCTAATGGGCCTATAATGAGTAATCCTCCTAGGGTTCTTGCTCTTGGGGATCAAGACAATATATTAGTTTTGTTCAACTCTTCAGGCACCGTCTTCTCCCTTAGGCAATCCAACACCGCCTTCACCACATCTCCCCCTACAATATCCCAAAACTTCTGATAGAAAATAGCAGGCAAGCCATCAGGACCCGGTGACTTGAGGGGGCCCATTTGAAACACTGTTTTTCTAATCTCTTCCACATCAACCTCATCACATAAAATTTTTAGTTTATTTGAAAAAAATTATATCTATTAAAAAGATCATATTTATTAAAATTGACCATAAAGAGTACTAAAATCATAGTCGGGGTGATGGTTAGAAGCGAGAAAGACGGCATAAGAAGCCATCTAAAACATTATGGTGACACATTTTTTGTGGGATATTTTCTTAGGATGATAATAATTTTGGGGTAGTGATGACCCTACATCACTTTTCCTGCATCATGTGTATGTCAATGAGTGGCATCACTCTTGCACTCACATTCAATGATGTAAGAAAAGTGATATATAAATAATATTTTCCTAATTTTGGGACAGAGGGAGGAGCATTGAAGGCTTATTTCCCGTCTAAAATGTGAGGACCTCTTTGGTTAGGAATTTTAGAATTAGGAAAGTTAGATTTTAGAAAAGAAGTTATGTTTTGTATTTGAGGGTGGAAAATCTGAACTTAAGTGCAGGTAAATTTCTTGCACTCAGAAAACGATCTGACCGCTCGTATAGAAATCAAGGTAGCCTATTCCTCCCTCCCTCTCTTGCTATTGCGCTCCCAATCCAAAGCTACTGTCACCTTTGCCATTTTTTTCTGCTGGCACTTTCTCAACCGGCCATCTCTCTCGTCACCGCCAATCTAATGTCCACCGCCTCCCTTGCCGCCAAGTTACACTCTTCACAACGCCGCCTCCCTCATGGCCTCACCCCAATCAAAATGTTAAATCTTTATGCGATCAACGTGGTAATTTTTTCGTTGAACAGAAACCATGGTACCCAATCTGATTGAAATGTGACTTTTTTCTCTGTGACTTCTTCCTGTTTGTCTTAGTGGCTATAGTCGGAAATTGGTATTAACAAATTCCTGTGTGTAACCAATCAAAAACAACAAAAATAAAAACATGTTGCTTGTGCCCTTCCTATGGCTGGACGGAGGCTGGATCTGCTCCGGCCCCAGTGGGGATGCACTTCCCTCCCTTGCCCTATGCTCCGCCGAAAGTGTAGAAAGGCTAGGGCCGCACTTTCTTCCTCAATCTAAGACTTTGTTCCAACCCCAACGAACCAGGCCAAGTTCCAGCATCTCCCTATGCTCTAACCCCAGCAAAAGCGCCTCCCTCCTTGGCCCTCTAAGCATACCTGGCTGAGCAGACCAAGGATTGTGAAAGGAGAAATGCCTAGCCGCCTGGAGAATAGATCGGATCAGAGGAAGGGCAAGGCCTGGGCGAAAGTGGTAGCTCAAAGGGAGGGGAGGTGGTTGGCCAGGCATCATCAATAGAGTAGCCGTCAAAGTGACAGGTTGAGAGGTGGGTGGATGAGTGAGAGAGCATAAAAGAAAAGGGGCCATGGATGCATAAATAAACGGGTAGATCTAAATTTGAGTACTGAATTGAGTTTGTACATAAGTTCAGATTTTCTTTTCCCTTTGTATTTAAGGTGTTTGGTTTGGAAGAATCCAATTCTTAAAAAGAATTTAGGGTATGGTGGTAAGAATTATAATTTTTACAAAATGACAAAGGTATTTAATAGGTAAAAACAACATCATGAAGTGAAGCCACTTTTTTTTTATAAATACCCATGTCATTTTTTAGAAATTACAATAAATGCCATCAAAAGAAGTGAATCCAAATTCATTTAAAAAACCTCCTTTTTTGGAGATTTTTCCAAAGAATCCAGCTTCTTTTATAGCCACCAAACGGGCCCTAAATGTCCTCATGAGGACTTCTAAGTTCATCGCTGATCCTCGAATTGCCATTCGAGCCCACGACTTTACTCATGTCACCCAGCCTTGCTGCTGTGGCTTAAGGCCCAACACAATACGATAACTCAAAATTAGAGGTGGGCAGGAAAATTGGATACGAATCTTAACCAACAAACCTCCCATTTGATTCCAAAATGGGCCCTTGATTGGCACTCCTCCCATCTCCCAGTCGTTACGGTCTATCTTCCTTGTAAGGCACACCACAAACATTCCTTTCTCAAAACTATTTCCTTCCCCGTCGGGTTCTCCACTGATCCTTCAAATCCCCTCGAAAAAGATCCACCTTCCTTTCCCATCACCCTCCTTAGAAAGATCAGGGCTGTTGAACCTTCTTTTTCTCTTCCATCTTTCCCTAATGAGCTACTCCTTCCAAAATAGCTTCGTCGTCACCTGCCTTCCACCGTTCTCTGGCAACCGGCCGGCGAGCTCAAAACTAAAATCTCTATCTCCTCTAGATCCTGACAGGACCCTTTGGTCCCTTCACCTTCGGTTGAAGCCTCCATCACTATTGCCCCCTTCCAAAATAGTATTATCCATGCCCAACCTTCTAGCCCCAGTCGATCGTCCCGAGCTCTGGCGGTTCTCAGCCGGTCGCCAGACTCTTCCAGTGATTCCCTCTCCTCAATTGGCCTCTTCACATCACAAGTCCGAATTCCATGTCAAAGAGAGCCGTGGCAAAAACAGAAAGCCGGTAGTCTTTCGAATCGGAAATCCACCCAATTCCGCACTCCTTCGAGTGATATGAGCAAACAGCCCCTCATTAGAGGATCATCCAAAGGCGCATTAACTCAAATATGCATATACCGTTTCTGCTCTTGAACTTGATCCCGTTTATCCAATTTTCCACAAACTCCCTGTTGAAATATTACAGGAGAAATTGTACTTTACCCAACTGTGTTGAATAAAATCGTAATTAAACCTCAAAGAGCATATTACTTAAAATTATCTGAGGCAAAGTATGCAATGCTGATTTTGAAACAGATATTCCGGTAATCTGTCCCTAAGATACAACAGACCATTAATCGACAAGTGGTGCACTACAACAAGTTTGACCCCGAACTCATAGGCAAAGTAAAATTGTTGTCTTTTCTAAAAAAGAGATTTAGAGAAGAAGTATTTTTTTTTATTTTTGGTTTTAAGCAGCCCTATATATAGATCTGAACCCAACGGGCAGCCTTTTACAAAGAGAAACGAACGGGCACCCTTTCACAAAGGGAGAGGACTTGCACACTTTCAT
Organism: Houttuynia cordata; assembly: GCA_039654745.1. Classification (NCBI taxonomy): domain Eukaryota; kingdom Viridiplantae; phylum Streptophyta; class Magnoliopsida; order Piperales; family Saururaceae; genus Houttuynia; species Houttuynia cordata. The sequence continues at coordinate 44,195,296 of CM077504.1, read as the reverse complement.
AAAGGAAGACGAATGAGCATAATTGTCCATTGTCCACCCAAGCACCTATCCTATTACACCAAGATGTATTTCCTATGTGGGGCTAAAAAAATCTCCCAACATAGAGATCTATTTTTATTTTCCCTCCAAACTTAGGAAAAGACAAAAATTGAGTGAAAGTGAATTTTCTTTCAATTCCTAGTTCAATCACATAATCAATATGGGCCTAAATTATGAGACTATTATTGGTGGGTTTTATACCACTATCCAACCCACCATATCTTTACTAAAATTTGGGCCCACTACCCAAACCCAAAACTCAATATTTCCCACATTATTGAATTAGGATTAAGAGATACTTGGAGACTGGAAAGGCAGACACTCAATAAAAGTATTGGTAATAGCACACTATGTTTTCAATGGTCATAGGTACCTTCCGGGTTTGAACCTCCACCTAGTTGGATATGCACCACTATATCAAGCCCAAAGTGATCTAAGTCTTGAACTTGGACCTTAGAATAATATTTTTGACATACCTAATGCATAGTATGAACTTGTCTTTGAAGTTCTCACAAGGTAGAGTGTTACAACCATGCGCTGGTATCTCATATTCATGAGTGCATCTTCGAGTGAACCAGCTTAGGGGTCCACATTAACTATGACCTTACAGAACACTTATGTAGGTGATAATCTCAAAGGGTACACCATCTAGAGAATATACTACCATACATGCCTTGATTTCATTAAAATATTAGTCACCCTGACCTATACAGTTGAGTACTCATCATCAATATGGAAAGGGGTGAATTATATTAGTACTCCTCTTGCCAATCATTAACTTATTTTTCCCATTGAATCTTCGTTGTAGGATCACTCCACATATAGATTGGGTTGCTGCTAACTATGGCTCCTAATGGGCCTTTAAGCTCATTCCTCTCAATGAATTTAGGATTTGTCCTCTTAACAATCCCTTAGTGAGATGATCAGTCAAGTTATCTACTGATCTCACATAACTCAAGGTAATGACTCCTGAAAAGTTCAACTTACGCAAGATTTTATACCGAAGTTCTATATGCCTTGAGGATTTTCTATTATGATTCTTGCTGAAAACTTTAGCAATGGTTGACATATTGTCACAATGAATCAAAATGGCATCAATTAACTTATCCAACATGGGAAGTTCCATCAATAGGTCCCTAAGCCATTCAGCCTCTCCTCCGGCCATTTCTGGAGCCACTACTAACTCCATGGTTGATCTAATAATTAAGGTCTGTTTAGTTGATTTCCAAGCTATCGCTCCACCACATAAAGTGAACATAAATCCACTAGTGGCTTTGGCATCCTCTGAATTTGTAATCCAGCTTGCATCATTATATCCTTCTAGTACAATGGGGTAACCTGGATAACATATTCTATAGAACATAGTACCTTTAAGATATCTAAGCAACCTCTTAATGGCTTTTCAATGAGATTCATCCAGATTTCTAGTGTATTTACTAAGTCTCCCCACAGCATAGGATATATCTGGTCTATTGTACTTAACCAAATACAATAAGCTTCCTATAATTTGGAAGTACTTAAGTTGTGATATACCATCCCCACAATTTTTCTTCAACCTACATGTACGATCATATGAATTTCGATATGATCATGGGTTGCCGGTATTACAAGCACACGAATTGTGGTAATTCTAGTAACAAAAGAATATGTGTCAACGTAATATAGACCATCTTTTTTACTATACCCTTTGACAACTAGTCTTGCTTTATATTTTTCAATGGATCCATCAGGATTCTGTTTCTTCTTAAAAATCCACTTGCATCAAATTGGTTTAGACCCAGGAGGTCGATCACTTAAAACTCATATCCCATCAGCAAGTATGAAATCCATCTCTTTTTGTACATCCTCCTTCCAAAGAGAAGCATCACTAGAAGCCATAGCATATCAATATGTCAAAGGATCATCTCCTACTAAGTAAGTATAGAAATCATCTCCAATGTTCTTTTCTACTCTAGGTCTTTTACTTCTAACCTCATAATTAGTACAAGGCACACTGGTTTCAACAATAAAACTCAATGATGTACTAGGTTGGTCTTGCACAACAGCCTTTATTTTTTATACCAAGGAAAAATATTCTCATAGAATATGGCATCATTGGATTCTTTAATAGTGTTAGGTACATAATCCGCTCAACCTAACCTTAGCACCAAGAATCTATATGCACTACTATTTTGTGCATATCAAATAAATACATCATCAAAAGTCTTAGAACCTAGTATACCTTCACATTAGAAATTTTTACCTTGGCAAAGCATCCCCACACTTTGATGAAATTTAAACTTAGTGTTCTTCCCTTCATTAGCTCGAAAGGAGTTTTCTCACTACTTTTATAAGGCACTATTCAAGATAACACAAGCAGAAACTAAAGCTTCTCCCCACAAATTCTTGGGTAAACTAGAACTAGAGAGCATAAAATTAAACGTATCAATGAAATTTCTATTCTTTTTTTCTGCCACTCCATTAGATTTGGGTGTATAAGGCGTTGTAGTTTTATGAATAATTTCATGATCTTCACAAAATTTGCTAAAATCAAAAGAACAATATTCTCCGCCACTATCAGATCTTACTCGCTTGATCCGCCTATCAGTTTGATTTTCCACCTCATTCTTATATATCTTAAAATTTCTCAAAAGTCTCATCTTTAGTAGCAAGCAAATAAATATGGCAATATTTTGAATAATCATTTATAAAGGTTATAAAATATCTTTTTCCTCCTCTTGTCATATGACTATTCAGTTCGCATATATCATTATGAACAAGTTCTAAAAGAGATGAAGCATGATAACTAGTTCTATATGGTTTCCTAGGTTGTTTAGCTTAAACACAAATTTCATATTTACCAAGAGTATTTACATTTGATTTAGGAATTAAATAAAAATTTATCATCCTCTTAATACTTTGTAAATTCACATGCCCCAAGTCGACAATGCTATAAATTATGAGATTCAACATTCAACAATACATGATCTATACAATTAAACTTAGAGTTATTACAACATAAAATATTAAGTTTAAACAAGTCATCACATACATAACGTTTATGTTTCTCTCTATGTTTCTCTTCAATTTGGATAGCAACAATCAAGTAATTCATAGTCATAGCCTCTCGCTTATACTTAAGGGTAACCTGAAAGTCACTCTATGATCGGGGAAGTTTATCAATCATGGCTGGAATCTGTAGTCTCTCATATGTGGGAATACCTTTCCCCACAATTTTCAACACAAGGTTCTGTACTTCAACAACTTGGTCTTGGACATATTTGTCCTCAACCATTTTAAAGTAAAAATATTCACCAACTACATATTTCTCCTCCCACATATTCTTTCCCGAATTCCTTTTCAAGTGCATCCTACAGTGTTTGGGCAGAAGTAGTATTATAATTTAGATCATACAGTTCATTACTCAAAGCACTTAAAATCTGTCCATGGCACAAATCATTATCTTGCTGGAATTTAGAACTAGCAGATCTACCAGGTTCATACTCATCAGGATTCACGGCATCATCAACATGAGCAATAATAACATAAAAAATCTTAAGCGTAGTCAGCCAGAACCTCATCTTGTTCTATCAACGCTTAAAATCTTTCTCATCAAACTTATCAGGCTTAATAGACTTATCAACACCCATGATAACAGTACAAACAACACTCAGGAATATCTATTTCGAACTGTTAAAATATTATGGAAGGAATTATACTTTACCCCATTGTGTTGACTAAAATCGCAATTAAATCTCAAAAAGCATATTACTTGAAATTGTCTGAGGCACAATATACAATGTTGACTTTGAAACAAATATTGTCGCCCCCACGTGCACAAGTTTCATCTGGTAATCTATCCCCAAGATACAACGGACCACTGGTCAACGAGTGGTGCACTACAACATGTCTGATCCTGAACTCAAAGACAAAGTAAAATAGTTGACTTTTATGGAAAAGAGAATCAGAGAAGAAGATCATTTTTTCTTTTTGTTTTTGGTTTCATGCAGCCCTATATATAGATCTGATCCCAACAGGCACCCTTTCACAAAGGGAGACGAATGGGCAAAACTGTCCATTGTCCACCCAAGCACAATCGCAATAGAGAGAGCTGAATACTTGTACTTGGGATTGGGACAATTTTTTAAATCTGAGCAGGAGTTTGTAAAGGTTGTAGCTACATATTTGTCTCAGTCATATCATTTGATCGGTGGATCATATTTGGATTGCAATACTTGACTTAGTATATTTGTGGCACAATATTGGTAGTTGGTTATTGGCATGAAAGTTGTATGGGGGTATAGACTTATTCAATGATAGTTTATGGATCTCTGATGGAATGCCATTTAAATTTTATCATCCTGCGTTGTTTGGTTTTAGTGTTGCAATCATAAAAACCATGCAACTTCATATGCCACCGATGATGTACAGTACAAGGCTAGCTCTCAGGTTTATCATAAGATGGGTTGAGAAGGTTTTGGTTGAAGGAAACTGGAGAATTGTTGGTTTCAATGACACTCCTAATACTTGAGGATTTTTGGACGTTTGGTGTTTGTGCACATATGGGCCAAATGTGGTTTGCTCGGTTCATCCATAGTCAGAGACTTTGCCTTACATGTGGCAATTCTCAAGCCACTGAAATGATTGTTGGACAAATGATGTTGATAATCTTGTTAGTTGGTGTGAAAGAAAACCTAATTTAAATTAATTCTAATGTAAGAATTGAATTTGCAATGATTTAAAGAACTAAATAAATTAACTTTTAACAAGAAATCAAATTGATGAAAATATCAAGGCAGCGAATCCACCGCTAAGCATGCAATCACTACTCTCAATTATTATTTCGAACAAATTGATAAGACACAATAATTCATGTTCATAGTTGGACACACGAATTACTAGTGAATGCATTACACGTTCTTGGTCAGACAGGAAAAGTTCATTCACTATAAATTAATATATATAATTCTATCCTTGGTCAGGCGTAGAATTAACACAATCATGTTCTTGGTTAGACACATGAATTATTAAAATCAAATTTCAATCATAATCATACAAGTCTATGGTCAAGCACTAGATGAAAAATCATGAAATTGCATGAAGCATATATAAAGAAAATCATATCAACTATTATTAATGAAACAATCAAGAGTAGCACTAAAAGCTTAGAGCTTCATCTTGCCTTGATAAAGAGTTTAGCTAGACATAAAGAAGAAGAAAATCAAAGCTTGTTTTGATGGATTCATTGGCATGAATCAGTTCTTCTCCCTTTGCCGTCAAAAGACTTCTTCTCTTCTTTTCTTTTTATCCTCTCTTAGGTCTCCAATTGTTGTGTTTTTCGACCCCTCTCTAAGCTTATATAGTAGGGTAAGATAAGCTACAGAACCCCTTTCCAAATCCGACTTGAAAAGGACTTTGTTTTAGGTTTTCGTATACGGTGATTGATCTCATTGTTTGTCGATCGACCGCTCCTCGATCGATCTATGCAATTCTTCATCTTTTCATTGCGTTGCCGTGATGGTTCACTTTATATCTTCATACGCCGATCGATCGCTAAAGTTGCCGATTGATTGCTAATAGCATAACAAAAACTCTGGTATATACGATCGATCAAAACAAGAGTGATCGATCACTTCGTTCATTTGCGGCTCATTCTAGTTCCGGTGACCGATCATGTCAACGTGCCGATCAATCGCTGTCACAGTCTTTTTGCTTAAAAATCTTCCAATGGTCATAATTTTTCGCTCCGGACTCCGAATTGTGCACGATCGGTGGCGTTGGAAAGCTGATTTCTTAAACTTTAACATGAAACTTGAATCAATCCAATCAGAGATAATTAACCAAAGTAATAAAGATTCAACCATTTGGATCACATTTCACCATATACGCAGCTTATTTTTATTTCCTTACAAAAACCAAAAACAACATTAAGAAACACTAAATATAATCTAATACTAATATAAACATAAGTTTAAGAGCCAATAAAATGCACAATTTAAGTATATATTAGTGGCTAATAAAATTTTGCCCAAATGTAGAGAGATATCAATGGAGAAGAGTGGTTATACAAAAATATGTGGTAAGTTGGAGGAGCTGGAAAGTATACATGAAACTCATTTCTAGTTTCAGTCCAAAAAAGAACAATCAGGCATTTGTTTGGCCAGTAACATTTCTCATATGCCCCATTCAAGAACTTGCCAAATTCAATTTCAAGTTGGAACCAAAAGACTGTACTTCTTCATCTTGTGGCAATTGTCCAAAAAGTCTAGATACGCTATTAACAGTGATATTACCAAACCAATTCTCCTGTTGGCTCATCCCAGCATGCATGCGAGTGATTTGGAGACATATGTTCTTGGTTGTCATAGAAAACACACTAATGTTTTCATATGGTAGATAGATATTTCCTCTATATTTGTCTGACCCCAATTGATGCTCCAACCAAAAAAAATGCATGTGCGTGAGGGAATGAAACAAGTGGATGCCAAGGATCAAGAAGTCTAGAATCAAAAAACACAAATGACAAGAGCGTGAAAATCCAACGAATCATTCAAATTGTATATATGCAGATTTTCCCAAATAATTTGCTCAAACTATTCCTCATCCAAACTTGTAATTTCTGCTATCTCGTCCAAATTGTGGCCAAGATGGGAACAAAAATTTTCAGTGTAATAGACTGTGGTTTTGAAAACAAGCCTTTTGGGTTTAACCTCATTTCCACTAGCCTATACGTAATCTCGTGCGATTGCGAGTAAAGTAGTTAAAAATCACTGCAATCAGCCGCCAATACTTTTTCGTTGGACCAAAAAGCACGCTATTAATTAGAATCTACTAGTCCATGTTCATACTGCATAAAGGAGCTGCTTCCATTGAGCAAACTATTAGCAAGGGGATGCTATTATTTACTACAGTCTTAATGAAGAAATAGAAAAATGGAGCTACTAGATATTTGTGTTGTCACATGGTGGACAAGCTCTTTTTAAGGAGAGGAATAAATGATGAAGATGGTATAGCCGTTAGTCATTTTCACGCTGAAATAATGTACATTGCCTAAAATGTTCCTAACAATTATCAATTAATTAGTTATAAGTGAAGAGCAAAGTGGTCTTTTAGAGTTTAGATTTTGTATAAATATGACAGAATGAATCATTTGTAATTAGCTTTGGAGTTGCATGAAAATGATGCAGCCAATTTGTCGAACACAAATAATGCAACCAATTTGTCGAACACAATGGATACAATCACACAACAATAGAGTTTGTATTGAATTTCAATGAAACCAGTTACAATGTACAGATCCGAAAAAAAAACACACAAAAGAACCTAAATCCACAGGCAAGAGAGAAGCCGGAATCCACCATCAACATTAAGGAATCCACCTCCAAGAACAGACAATTCGATGTTAAAAGAGAAATCACCCAAAACTCCTCCATCTAAACCTTGCCCAGCTATTTATACTAAGGGAATTACAAAAAGACACATTTGCCCTTAATGTCAACTTACAACCTATTACATTCATGAGGGTAATTCTAACATTTGACAAAAACTTCCCAAGCCAACAGAAATAACGGCAATAACAGCTCCATAAAAAATGGGTTGGACTTTTGACGGCAATTCCTGAATGCATTTTTCCTCATAATTCCATTGGTAATAGGAGGTATGTTATCATTTTCTTTTGCAATTACAAGGACATGAGAATTATAAAATTTTGCAGTTCATTCAATAAAATGTTTCTAACTTTTTGCTGCAAACTCAGTAGCTGACAAAATAGTCCTTCCCCTCTCTTTTTAGGTTAAGTTTTACTAAAAAGTTACAAGGGGAACAAACAGATATAGCAAACGAGGGACTTCTCCCAAAAAAAAAAGAAACAGAAGCTAAAAAGCAACAATCCTTGAGCCAAGAAAAAAGGAGATACTCAGATAAGAAAAGTGGAGTTTAGAGACTGAATTTTGTCTAAGTTTGATGCAACCACTTTGTCCTTTGCATCTTGAAAGAAATGCTCAGCTCCAAAGGGTCTTCAAGTACATTTTCTCTAGCTTAAGAAACAAATTTAAAAGCTCTAAGAACCATTACAAGAAACAAGTGTTGCATCATACAACTAACCCATTATAAAGTTGGACCTTGCCAAAGAACCACCATCACTATTCACACTCTACAAAAAACAGAATACACCGCCAGAAAAAATTACATAGAGAACTTGGATGGCCCTACAAGGCCAGACTCTACCCACCCAAAAAACGCATGTAGAGCATAAGAGCAATAGAACCATACAAGCCTCTAGAGATGCCAAAAAAAATTTATACTCCGTCCAAATAATAGTGGTTTCATTTGCAAATGACGCAAATTTATTCACCTGTAGGGTCTGTCAATATTCAAGCTTAAAAACAGTGATACTCAACCTATAGGGCCTGCCACTTAATTGCAGCAGTGCCAAAACCATGCACTTCCCACCACTATTTTTCGATCTGTAAATATTCTAATGCAGTCTACTATTTGGACAGAGGGCGTATTAAAATTGAGTACTAGGCGTGTTTGGGCAAATGCAGCAACTTCAAGCCGCTTTCCCTTCTTCAACATCCGCTCTCTTGCAGTAATTCTCTGCCTTCCGCATAACCTCCTAGGGAGAATTTGGTTGAAAGCAGGTGTAAGAGAAGCCCTTCTCTTGCCCAAACATGCCCTTACCCACCACCAGATTTGTGCAAAAGTAACAACCAGAACATGCAACAAGGAAATCATCAAATAAATTGGAGATCCCTCAATACAAATATATAAACACCCAATTGATTATAGGCATTAAACATAATCATTATCAAAATCAAGTAGCACCTTAGCCAATCAGTTTAAAGTCACGGGCTCCACTGTAGTCTGATTTGTGCCAACTCTTTTCAGTAATCAGTTTAATTCTCTAGATAACAATTTCGCCCACTCACACATATTAAGATATGCACCTTTGTCACTGCGGAACGCAGCTTCCAAAGTCTCCATTTATTATACATGAGGGACTACATTCTCTGCAGTTTTATATGAATAACATAAAGAGCACGTAAGTCCCGCATTATACAGCCATAAAATCAATATCTCAAAATTGACACATACAGCCACTCCTTGCACAGTATAAGCAGAGAGATACTTGAGCAATGGAAATAAGCAATCCCCTTCTTCCACTATTGCACTGCACTTTGGTAGTAGGATGTCTGCCATTATCGTGAATTCTGTATTCTTAAGATGTAACAAAACCACAAAGAAAACGGCATTTAAAAATAAGCCACTTACTACAATAAAGATTTTTGCAAAAAGTTGATAGCTTTCTCCATTGCATACAACGTCATCTTCTTCACCTGTGAGTTGAGTCAGTCATACAAATAATAAAAATTAAGGAACTCCACAGGCTGAATGCATAAAATGAGCAGAAGCTGCAAGCAAGAAGCCCTGTTCTACACATGAGATAAAATATTTTGGGGCACGACCATCATTTATTTAGGAAAATTGGCTAGTAGAGCTCTATTTAATAGAGAAAGAACCTCTAGTTTGTCTTCTTTAGAATGGTGATCTTGTGGAAGTACACGAAACTCTTCACTCAAACGGATGCATTCACTAACATTTTCAGGCGAGACAAAGTCAAGAGCGACCTTAGTGCATGACTGCACAAAACATTAAAGAAAAAGGCCACATAATTAAATACCAATCAGATCATCAAAAGTAGCTAATTACAATAATATCAATGCACTAGAATTAAAAATTGACGATTCATTTCAAGATATAAACAAATAACAATACACAAGATCCATCTGCACACGACCACCTGCAAATATATAGAGAGAGATAAAACTTAAGCACAAACCTTTAGATTTCTGACTTGATGAGGACAGCCAGCAGGAATAAAGACAGCTTCACCAAGTTCTTGAACGAATGTCCATGGCTCAATCCCTCATGGAAAAAAAAATTATATAACTGACACTTAGTAGTAGGTACGTGTACAATCCTATGCTAGATATTCATGTCAAAAATTGAAGATATTATATTGTTATACCAATAACCACAAAAGAAACACTTTTAAAAAACTAACCAAATTCGTCCTTAAGCTTCTGCTTATGCTCCTTGGTCAAATAGAAAGTTTGGTCATGAATGGGATGGATTACCTGATAATTGGAATATTACTACACTCACAAAGAGAGAATACAGTTAAATTCTGCAAAACTGTAAATACCTGTTCCACTGGTTTGCATTTAATGTGTTTGAATTTTCTACAGTTTTTTGTAAGGTATTCTTCCAACTTCTCAACATCTTCCCTTCGAAATATGTCCCAAAGAGCACCACCATTTGATAATGTTGATTCCAGGCCATCCTCGGACTTTAAAGGTTTCTGGCATTCACCAATCTTGTTCTCAGCGACTCTGCCTTCCTTTATTTTTTTAGTAAACTCTTCTGCTTGTTCTAGAGATTCAGTTTTAATACCTGGATCTTCTGAATCATTTCCCCCACCAGGTTCAGACAATTCTGCAAGTTCAAACTCTAGCTTGTGCATATTTCCAGATAGTGTATGATCACATCTATCCTGGAAATCAAGAAGTAATGTGGATTGCTCTTTCCCAGGAACATTCTGCTGGTCTAGATATACAGAAGAAGTTCCTCCTTGTTCCAAACTTTTCTTTTCAGTACTTTCAGTCTTGGTTGCATTTTGTTCCCTCTGTTTCCGTTTGAACTTTTTTATATTGGAGGCATCCTCTGCAGACTGATGTTCTGCTGTATGTGTCAAAACATTCACCTGATCATCAAACGGTAGCAAAAATAAGAACAATCGTTTTAGCAGAAAATGAAAAATGACAATCACCAATTACAGTACATGTATACATACAACTAAATAAATAGGGCTGAAGTTCCTGTATAAAACAACCATAAAGAACATACTCCCTGTGTCCTGTTTTAACAGCTCAACTATTTGATGTGCTGATTTTTATTGGATGGTGAAACCCCAACTAATGGGGGAAAGAAGAGGTTCAAAATCCAATTAAATTGACCAGATGGATCATCGAAAACGGGACTGTCCTTTTTTCCCAATGGAGCTACTAAAAAAGGACAAAGGGAGTATTTAGCTTGCAAGCAATATGTACAGTAAAGCAGCGCTCATGAAAAATAATCAAGGCAACACATGAAATCATGACTATAGCCTAAATTTAGTGGTAGAGGCTCATACAATGATGGAACACAAAAGGAAAAGCAGAGGTCACAAATTAAAAAAGAGAAACCTATTCAAATTTTATTGAAAAGATAACCATATAATGGTTAGCTGGAACAGTTTGAATCTTAAAACTCACGCCAAATAGAGAATGCAATTATACTATGATGTAACCAACAAGGCATCCAGAGTCAAGAAAATCAGTCTAAGTCTGCTGAAATTAACCATGTAGTGATATATAGTATGACTGTTTAGAACTTGCAAGGGGAACTTCAACTGGAAGTTAAAGCACAGCATGCATAAAAGCACCAAAAGGAAATTGGAAATGAAAGGTGGAAGATAATTCCACTAGAACTAGTTGAACTGTAACACTATGAAAACCGAGACAAATAGTGTTTTAGTGTTTAACCAGACGGAAAATAGTGTTGTGATGAGAAGGTTGGACATACCGCATCAGACAAGTCACAGTGAAGCTTAGTCACTGAATCACCTTCACCCAATTCATCAGCAGAGCCATAAGCGATATATGTTTTTGGTCCCAGATCTGGCTTCAGGGATTTCTCCGGCAGGCTTGCTGCAAGATTAAGAGGACCAGATCTAGGGTTTGTATATTCCTGATACGGCAATGTTCTAATGAATTCAGCACCATGACGTGGCAACCGCTCCTCAAAAAGAGTGGAAGGGGGCCAATCCTTTAGCTTGAGCATTAGAGGAGTACCATTGCGGTCGTAAAACTTTCCTTTTACATATCCGTTGAAAAAATCACTAATACTAACATTCACCTGCAAAGTGTACAAAAGCAGCCTATCAGCGTATACAAAACCACCATTTTAGATAAATAAGCCACCAGATAGACGTGTATGTGTTGATTCAAAGATAATAGTAATCAATATTACATAGTATCATGAAGCTAAATCAAAATATTTAAAGGATGGGGCGATTACCAATACACCCCAAAAAAATGTCGAGCAATAAGCCCATTTCACACTGTATGTGTAGTACAATCTTTGCACAGTAAAGTGGTAGTGTGCAGTTTCATTTTGCACAATAAGGTAAGTGGGTTATTGCTTTTCTGACCATTTACAAGTTTATCAGTTATTTCCCTTGAAAGATCATCAAATAGCATGTCAATAAAGACATGCCCTGCAGAAAAATCTGATATGCAAGAGTTGCTACATCTCTATATCTATATGTACAAAAAACACAAACAAGGAAAATATTTAACCAGCATGAAGCCCGTTGAAGGAAAAGTAATGCAAAAAGGGAACAGTGTTAAATTTGATATCTTTGACAGATAAAGAACTCAAAAATAGTAAACACAAGAAGTCGCCATCTCAAGCAAAAAAAGAAAAGAAAACTAGCAAAAGTAGAATAATAGCTATATACCAGAACCAGTAAAGCTAAAGGAAATCATTAAGGCCAACACCTGTACATTAAAAACAGTAATCAGTCATGCTCCTCATTCATTCAGCATGGTCATCTTTAACTACTTATAACAACTTCACACAAAAGTAATCAACTAAATAAATGAAGTAGATCTCAACCTCACACCACTCAAGACATTCAATGGCCTTCACTTCTAGCACCAAACCAGTCTTAGATCTTGTTTTAGAGTTTGATTTCTCCCGAACTGCACGATAAATAACCATTGGTTCCCAGCTCAAACCAGATGAAAATTCAAGAACATCACGAACAATCACTGGCTCCCCTTTTCTCCAGTGCATCTGAAAATGTTCAAGGTCTCTGTCATAAATATCTCTGGCCAACGGACAATACAGATGATTGTCACCACTACCTTCTCTACAGGCTGCTTTTCGTAGATTCTTGTAATTATCCGAACTGCAACAGCTGCACTCAGCCGCGTTATTAGAGATTACACTTTGAAATGTTTCGCTGGAAGCAACTTTTTCAGCTTTTGTAACCAACTCTGATATCCAGTTTGATGGATATATGCATTTCAAATCGAGAAGCCCCTTTCCACAACCACCCAAATGCTCTGGTGGGCAAAAAATACTGCCATCACACTTGGTTTTCCATTCAGATTGGGGACACATTATGTTATCTGGGTTAGTGTACAGGGCATTTTCCTCTGATGCTTTACAATCAGTCACTTTGTCAGGCATATCACCACAAGGTTCAACTTGTACCACAGCACCATATCCTTGTAATTGTCCTTTACGAAGCTCTTGGCAGCAAGCAAGACAGAGATCAAAGGAAGAACAGTTTCCACAGCTTCTATGGAAATCAACAATAGAAGTTTTGCAGATGTCACTGTCCGAATAAAACAAAATTAAATAACAGTCGGAATGTAAAGGAATGAAAAATCATAAAGGAAGTTTGACAAATAACAAACACAAGTCAGCAAAGAGGACTACACCAGAAAATCCGCTCGTCCGGGTCCACACCTGCACTCTGCAAGTTTATTTCAGATGGAAGCATACCTGCAAGACAGTCAAAATGTCAGATAGATGCTATGAAAGATATAGATGGAACTTTAAATCAGCAGGTTTACACCTTTGATCTCAGCATCTTTTTCCATTTCCAAGGTTTGTTCTTGATGTAATTTCTTCACAAATGGAAGAAGCTGTTGTAACAGATAACAATAATACTGCCGCATTTTCATTCCACTAATTTCCTTTTCTAGTTTGTCTTCTGGTTCCTTTTCTGCATTTTGCAACTAAAAAGACCAAGGCTAGTAAGTACTAGACATGAAAAGCAACAATTACATACAATACTATGTATAAAATACCTGGCCCTTTTTCTTCTTTTTCATAGGTTGCTGAAATGCATCCCGACGCAAGCAAGCTTTGCAATTGCACTTTTTGAGACAAACAGGGCAACGCTCTGCAATTTCTTCCTCCGACATAGGACGATACCTAAGAACAACAAACACATCTAAGTGCAGAGTGCTAAAAAGAAAAGATACTTTCAGGTCCTAACTGGAGAAAACCATGAAAATAAGAAGGTAAGAAAAAGCCCCAAACAAGATGGGTACTTATTCACCAATTTACCAATTCCTATAATGTTTTTGGATCCGAAAATAAGGGGACAAACCCCAAAAAAACAACGAGAATACAAATTACAGAAGAGGTGAAAAGACCGGGGTTAAAACCACAGCCATCTACTCGCCAAGAAAGGAAACTCTTAAAGATGTCTGACTAAATAGCTATTAAAACAAAAGTAGTCTCGAACATTGAATTCACGTCTTCTTTCTTTTTATTGATTCATTCAGATCTACTGAAAGGTAACTTCGTGGCAAGATATACATTACGAAGAAAGCCAACACTCCAATCCCTCCAAATGTGATAGATCGTTGAAAATTCAATCTTAGGTGTCCACACACAAAGAATAGCTGCATTTTGGACATTATTGTATAAAGAGCATCAATTAATAATGGCAGCACCTCTGTGAAGAAGCCGGTTCAGAATTAGATGCTTCCCCTGATACAGAGGCCAAGAAATATAAGTCTGCCTAGGAATATAATGACTGACCCGAAGGCACAAGAATGCTCTTCCCCAACTTGGCGACCTCCATATGTTCGTAGATTTCCTCTCAAGACAGAAACTTTCTCCACCACCCACTTGTCCAACAAATCCCAGTGCTATTTTTTCCGGTACATTGTCCAGCACTGCCCATGACAGCGCTCAAATTTTTGGAGTAGGGCAATACAAATACAGGTAGAAGATCTGACTTGTCATGATGTGGGTCCTCCCCAGATCCAAGACCCAGCCCGATTATCAATCCAATTCCTCATACCCGCTACTGCCACTCTCTCTTCTAGTCGGGCCTAAAGCAGTTCCAATCTTGTCAACTAATTGTGGTGCTGCCAAGTTTTTCCTCTCCATAGCCCACTTAAGAGCCATACTCGTCCAAGTTGAGTATCTCCCACCATGGGACAATGATACAGAGCCATAGTTGGCCCCAATCAATTGGCTTTAAATTTTTAGACCATTCTTAGATTTGATAATTTATTTTTAAGTAAATTTCTTTAAAGAATTTTATTTAGAATATAGAATTTTAGATCTGATTCGCTATTCACAGTTTATAAGAAATTTGAGCACTATGTTCTTTCCAATTAGAGTCCATTCAGCCTATTTAAAGGCCACAGTCCCTTCTTGAAAAGATTAGCTTATGAATTAAAACAAAAAAAAGTTTTATGATGTTGTTCTCTGTTGATGGACTCATTCGGTGATGATGCTGAACAACCGTGGTACCGATGCCATGGTCAGCCGTCTGGTGACGATTCCGGCAATAATCCCAGTGGTGATTTTCTAGAAATTATCCCCCCTTATCCCGTCTCTACTCACTATGTGTTGCCACTATCAGCTTTGAAAAGAAAGTGAGAGGGTGAAAGAGATATAAGCGATAAGAAAGTGAGAGAGGAAGATACAGAAGCAATTGTCTGCATGTAGCTTCCTCCTTCAAACTAGGTGAAAAGCCCCCATACTTATAGCAGAGTACATCATATAGCAATAATTGAGGCTCAATACATTTGACATTTGCTAGCAACATATCTAGACTATAACATTCAACATCAATTGACATATACCAGCTGATTATCTGGACTTTATTAGTAGCATGTATTGATTTATCTAACCTGCAATTCATTCATAGTATTTAAACCTAAAGAGGCTATTACGTGGGTCATAACAGTAATCCTAGGAAGTTTCGTTTTCCTGCACCCCTCCCACCTTCCCCTGCTACCAACATATGGCGAGGAACCTATGGAGTTGCTAGAATTTTGAAAATGTTTTAGAAAAATTGGCAAACCAATTTGAACAACGTATGGCATGGCTCTTCATGATTTATGGCCAACCACTGCACGCAGCTTCAGCTCTACACCTACAGCTTCCTCCATCCTGGTCTGCACCTTGCTGGTGCCAGTGCCGTTAGCTGGGTCTCATGCATCACTGTCGGTCCACTACATAGGGAGAACACAGCCCAATTATTTCCATTGTTGAAAGCATCTTCGGCTGAGGAATCTTCTCAGTTCTCCATTGAACCACAACACAAGTCAGTTTTCAATTCTAATTAGTCCCCACTTAGAACATTCTAATATTCTGTTGACATTGGATTATTTGACGACACAAAAAAGGGGACGAGGAGCCTGTCACCACCTGATTTAGCCAGGCCACCCCCTTGACATAGACAGTGGATATAGTGTATAAAGGAGTAGGATGGCAAAAGAAGGAAATGCTGAACTACTCATCCAAAAAAAATCTTCACGCATTAACAAAAAAATCATAGTTCTAAGTTTATTTATAACCTATTATTACAATGGTATTAGCCTAAAAGCACAAACAGCAACTCAATTCAACAGACACCAAGGAGATAAAGAAAATATAAACCCAGATCCAGCAACTTTTTTCATTTCAGCAAAAGCTAATATTTTATAGAAGTTTCTTCTTAGTAGCATATTATCAATCTATCCTTAAATTAAGCATTTCATTAGATCATAGCATATTGATTAGCAACCATTTCTAATGTTGCAATCAAGTTTCTGACTGTGCCACGTTAGTCCTTTGAGTGACATCCTTATTTAGGCCCCAGGAATGCTAACATCCAAAACAGATTAGTTATATCTTTTAATTTGCAATAATTACTACCAAAAAAGCTACTGCCGGCATTAGGGAGTAGAATGTTTATATAAGTGAGTCACTAACCCAAAAAAATACAAAAAATGTAATAGCACTTATAAACCAAATGCTCATATTATGTTTTTTGTTCTTGTTAAACACATCAACATAACAAAAACACAAGAACATTCAAACTGCACCAAAATTTTAGTCGAAATAACTTAAATCAACCTGAAAACCAGAATGCTTTATAGCATCCAATGCTCACTATTTATACAGATAAGAAAAAAAAAAAATTATGAAACAAATCTGAAAAAAAAAACAGGAGATAAGCATTTATTGATTAACAGAATATGCAAAAAAAACTGCAAGATGACCGAAGTAAATTTTTGAACAATTAGAGTACTAAATAATGTATCTTTGACTGACAGAAAGGAATAATATACCTATGGAGCATACCAACTAAAATGACAATAGAAGAGAATATCTGCAAAGTGAAAACAAAAACCCACAAAAAATAGAATGATAACAGATAGTTTGCTACCTATATTACGAAAAAAAAACATAGACGATACCATTTCTTTATGCATGGTACGCAGAATCTCTTGGTTCTGCAGAGCGTACATCTGATAACCCTTCCTTTATCATTTCTCTGGCATTGATGGCACATGTTGCTTAGCTCTCCATTCTTAGCTCGCATTGGAAAGCCATCCTAAAAGCAAACAGAAACTCGACAGATTAAGAATAGAAATTTAATAAAGAAAAATTATGTTTCAATAAGGATAAAACAGAAGTTGGTAACATCAAAAAACCCATAAAGAACATCACGTTACTTTTGTCTTAAGCCACTTTTGCTTTGTAACTTTGACCGAATGTGGTCTCTGTCTTCGGCGGAGGGACCTTTTGCGCTCACTATCAACCACCTTATCTTTCATTATGCCACCCTCGGTATTGCTTTCTGAGGCCAGATTGTTCAGATCAGCGCCCCGTGAAACAGTACCACCTTTCATCCCAGCAAGCTTTTCCTTGTTTCCAATCTTCTTCTGCTTCTTCAAAGGCATTGAAGCTTGCTTCACCCTCTTCCTTTTCTTCGGAAGACCTTGTTTACGAAAGGCGGGATGATGCTTCCCGTTTTCCACCGTAACCTCCCCTTCCTTCAAACCATTTTCTATTCCACTCTTCCTCTTCGTCTTCTTCACAGTGGCACTCTTCCCTTTATCCTCCAAGTCCTCATCGTGCTGAAGCTCCTGATTCTTCTTCGCAGTCGCCCCTTCCTCCTTGCCCGTCAAGTCTTCATCTTTCTCTTCACTTTCACTCTTTACACCATTCTTCTTCTTCTTACTCTTCTTCCTTCCCCTCCTGCCCAATTTCCCACCCGATTTCCCCGTCGACCCAATTACGGGCCCAGCCTCGTCCTCCTCCCACCCATCTTCCTCCGGCTCTTCAAATTCAACATAAATCCCCCGCTGCTCCCCGCGCCTCCGCAGACAAACCCCGTACTCCCTCTCCACCTTCGCCCCACAGCTGCCCGAAAATGAAGCATCCGCCCCACCTCCCCTCTTTCTCCGCCGTTGCCGCTTCCTCCCACTCTCCACCTTCTTCTCCTCGTCATCATCCCCGGACTTCGAACCTCCCACCTCCTCTCCCGAAACCCTAATTTCCCCTTCAGTCTCCATCGCCAGTCCTCCCTCCGCCTTGGCTCCTCCCGCGCCGCTCGGAGGTGAGGCCAGCGCATCGCCAGGCGGAGGAGCGGTGGATCCGGCGTCGGACGACATGCTGGAAAATCCGGTGGCGGGAAAACTGGGCAATAGGCGGTGGCCGAGGTTTTGAAAAATACCGCTAATTAATCCCGCCAAATAGCACAAATGGCCTGGCAGGGCAGCTCGTCAAAAGAAGGTGTGCTATATATACTAGTGAGGGTGAGCCGTTGGGGGCGTGATAATAAGCAAATATCCACAGTGGTTCCACATCCACTCTTTCGATATGAAAAAAACGTGAATGCTACAGTGTAGCAAAACATCCACTCTGGATGTTTTGTAATCACGCCCCAAATGGCCCCGGGTGGATTTTTGCCATTAGGCAAGTATCCATCTGGGATATGTTTGCGGGGCCCATCTTTTAACGAGCACTGTCAGATCGAAATCCAACGACCTGTACCGCATTCGCTTCATCACAAATATGCTGAGAAGGGTTACATAAATAAATTGTTTTTTCAGTTATTGCTTTAATTTGTGCGACATTGCTGTATGGCTCCGTCGATCTCAGTCACTGCTATCTTCATGCTGCAGGTGCACAGGTATACTATTTTTTTGCGACCGGAACCTACACAATTGGTCGGAAAGGTTAGTTTTGAATGGCACTTCTTTCATATTTGGAATGTCTTCTTCGGCGGCATACATGACTATGTGTCCTGCGTTAATTTAATACGAGTATTTCCTTTTCTTTATAGGTTGTGATGTGATTATTCAAGCAGACAGAGGTATCTCGAGAGTTCATGCAAAGCTAGTTATTGGCACCATGTCTCGGAAACACTCCTGATGTTCGAATTGTGGATGTTTCAAAGTATGGTACTTATGTAAACAAAGAACTAGGGTCAAAACCGGCTCGTGATCTACCTAGCCAGGAAAAAAGATTGGAAATCGGGAATCTATTAACATTGGGAACTGCAACTTTAAGGTGGTTTTCTTAGGTCCTGTGTTGTTAACTTCTTATGCCATTAATATCATCATTTAAAGTAACCCCTCTAACTTTAACCTCAAGCCGTTGAAGAACTTCTTTTTCTGGGTTGCTTTTTGTGTCTTGTGTTCTAATTAACTACATGAAGTTTGTGCGTAATAGAGGCTTTGATTTTGATGCAGATTTTCAAGTGTTCCATTGGTATTCTTTGTACATAAACGAAGTTTAATTCAGTTTGATTATGCCTTGCAAGAGATCATAACAACAATTGGTTAGTGTTGGGTTTTCAATTGCCTATTTTGGCTTTTATCTTCCCAGTTGTGTGAGCCATAAGAATCTTCATTTTGTTCTTCATTTGATTAACCAATTAATAATGGCATAGTCTTGTTTAACTGTATATCTTGTCATTTGATTCTGTTGCTTGCTGAACAGGTGCACGCTTCACTTTTAATTGGAAATCTGAGTGTACTCATGTTCTTGCTGATGAATACTCACTCTTTTCATTAGAACTAATTGATGCCATTATAGCAAAGAAGCCTGCTGTGCATTACACTTGGGTAAAGGTACTTCTCTCAAACTCAGACTGCTATTCATCCACAGACCTTTCTTATTTTGCTTGCCGTCTGTATTCTTCTGTTTTATTTTAAAATTTTCTCTGAAGATGCATTGTTTAGCAAATGTGCCATTGAGTTGACCCTATCCTCCAGAAATTATTTATGTATCTGCACATGCTTTAATTCAAATTGCACATGTAAAGCAGCTCTGAGTAGAAAGTGGTATGCTTTTCTGCTGTTTTTACAATGTAAATGTTGACTAAAAAACGAGATTAGTTAAGATCTTGGCAGAAGAAAGGATCCGCAATGAATTTCCATGTGAGAACTTGTAAGTCCTTATCTTTTTCCTATCAACAGAAGCGAAAACACACTCCATGTTTTATTGATACAAACTGCGGATGTTGAAGAGAAACGGTGATGCTTGTCTATCTTGTCTTTTAATGCTCGTCTTTTAGGCATCTTCTGAATTTGACATTTGAGGGAGCATCAATCAAAATCGGGGAACCTCAGATTCAGCAGAACTGTTTATCTGATTATACTTTTCTTTTAGGATCACTGCACTTGGTAATATTTTCTATTCCAATTTTTCTTTGTTCCTGAAAGGCTTATTTTGGGGATATTTGAAACTAATGATACAAAATTTGTGCAGTATAAACTTCGTCAAAGGCGAGAGTCACTGTTGAAAATATGTGATGGAAAGGTTATCCCTATCGATGATTTCTATTCGAGGGATCAGGTGATATGCCATCCTTCCTGGTTAAGGTGCATAATTTTGTATGTGATGACATTATGACACGATATCAAAACTTGGCTGTTAATTAATGCCATCAAATTTGGATAGTGGTATAAAGCCCTAGCTTGATTTTGTTCCTTATGCTAAAGTGGTAACGATGCTGTTATTTAATTTCACAGCACAGATTCTAAGAGATGTAAATGATATTTTATGGTAAGTAACTATTACTTCAACTTCCTAGATTTCACCAGGGGAGAACGTGGTGCTTGTAATCCCTGTTGCATCTGGAAAAGAGTTCCATCAGTCTCACCAGCTTGATTCACTTTCTAGAGTAGATGAAATGAAGTTGGTCGGAGCAGTTTTGTTGGGGAAGCTGGATCCATCAATGATAATATCACCCAGTAGTAAGTATTCTTCAATATGTTAAATTGAATTTTATCAGTTCCAAAACTTGTTTCTCATGCAGTTATACCCAGGTGAGAAGATCTGGCCCGAGCATTGTCTCTTTTTTTTTTATGAATGTTGCTTATTCAACATTTTATTCTAGTTCAGTTCTTGTGTCATCATCAAATTCCACGGATGAAACTATAGTGGCTAATTCTGATCTTGAAACGGATACAGAGACAACAGACGATGTTGTTGTGCCTCCCATACTGCATACAGCCATAGAAGAGGAGAAGGAAGAAACTGTTATGGCTCAAACTGCAACTGTGCCAGAAAAGATGTTTGTTTCAAATGCGAAGGATGAAGGCACTGGTGTACTGAAAAGTACAAAAGATGAGCCAGAAACATCCGAGCACCAAAGTTTAGACATAATGTACAGTCAAAGTTTAATTGTAAGGGATCTTTCCTTGGTGACCCGCTCAGCATCCAAAAGCAAAGGAGTTAATTTCAAATGCTTCAGAAAGGTAGTTGACTTTCATGCTTTTATGATTTTTTACCACTGAAATAATTCTGTTTGTACTGAGCAATATTGTCAGTTTCACTGAACTAATGATCTCCCAAAGTTCGTGATTTGAGGAAAAAAGTTTTGTTTAAGCTTTGCCTTCACAGAAAATTAAGACTGGGTTGGTGAGAAGTCTGGAATGAGCAAGCTCTAGTTATATTAAAAATACTACTTTTCTCTTGAGTTTAATTTGGTTTGATGAAAGTGAGGTATCAACGCCGCTTGCACATATGCAAAAAGGCAAATGTGATGTCTTGGAAGAAGCAAGTGGGACAAAAGTATTATTATGTGGAGATGCAGATGGATATTGAGCTTGCTACCCCGTGCTTTTCTTGTGTGGAAAGTAATCACGTATCTTTTAAGTTCTTGCAGAGAGATGTACCCTCTGTGAATAGCTTCGCAAATCTTATTCCGTTCTCTAAAGATCCATATAAGTAAGGACAGCCCCTATATTTTTCAGAAAAATAATTGCAAGGATAATTGAGAAATTTATGGTAAACTGAAAATTCAACTGCATATGTTGTCATTATTTTTTTGACAGAGAATCTGAATGCGAACCGGATACAGCAGAGTTCAGGAGACAAGAAAAGAAGCGAAAGCAAAAGGAAGCTATGGCAGAGGATTTATTCAATGCTGAGAAGGTGAAATTGAGATTAATTTATATGCTGAATTTGTATCAAAAACTGCATTTTCATGTTTCTTGACAGTTGTTTCTTTTGTTCTACGACTTTTTTACTGTAATTTTCATAGAATTGGATTATTGAAATGTTACAGAATGTTAGAAACCTATATGGGAATTTTTAATTCTGTTTGCTCGTTTTACTGCATAACCTCTCGCTTCTTATTTTGGATAATCATTAGTTCCAAGAAATGAGAAAGGATGTAACTTACAGAAGTTTCTGATGGAGCTTTGTGGTAGTGGAGGCATGTCAGCATATCGACCTAAAAGGAAATTCAGTTCTAATTTTCTTACTCAAATTTTTTAGTAACTGAGGATCCTTTAGAGGTGAAAAAGGCCATAGAGGAAATGGATTGAAATAGTCAGGTGCATCGTATAAGTGCACTTCTTCATGCTATAGATTAGAAATATACTGGCTTAGAAAAATGATATATGACAATATAATAATGATTTTATTTCTCTCTCTCTTTCTCTCTCTCTCACTTTTGGAATTTTGAGTTTGTGCAGAGGAGGCTGAATTGGCTAATTTTCTGGCTAAAATCTTATATATGTTGTAGAAACCTCAAACAAGCTTTACATGGTTTTACATAGTTAAGGTATGATAATGATGGTGATTTCAACTGACTAATTCATTCTATAAATATCAGGTGAAGAGACGGGCTGGCGCTGCTATTTCTATATGCAGTCTTTTGTCACATACTTAAACAATTAACCTTATATTCTCAAGGTGCTGATATAGACAGCACAATTTTTGCTCCTACGACATCTTGCGACTTGTGGTTGCCTTCTCAAGCAGCCAAATACTGATCTTTACATTAGGTCATCATTGCTTTACTTTTGTCAATGGTGGGTTATTACATGCCATCTATTTAATTATATGCTAATGGTTTTGTACTATCATTTACTAAAGTGGGTGTGCAATATGGTGGCAAATGTGTATGTGCCGAGAGAGGTTCCTTAAGTTTGGTACAGGCATTTATCTCTTCATTGAGTCACCCACTATGACAGTATGATGAGCATTTTTTTTGGTGGAAATTTCTCATGCAGTTTGACTTATGAGATGAACTTTTCTCAAGACGAATGGGTGGGTATCCGAAGAAATGATAGAAAGTGGTGGTTTGGGTGAAAGCACCAAGCATTGCCAATGAGATCATTGGCAGAGCGCAATGAAGTGTCGAGCCAAAATGGGCTACAATTTGGGCATCATTTGAAGTAACCAATCTGTGAAGCTCTCCAACGAGAAATTAATCAATTATATATTGCTCCCAAAGTATTCTCCGAGATATCCTCCTATTACGTCTATTGTCATTTGTCACGATATGCTGGCTTACGCGCCATCGATCACGACAATCAAAGGCACCTGTAAAGTGGAGTATCATTAACATTTATTCGAACTTTTCAAGGCGGTGTTCTCTGAAGGTAATAATAATAATAATCGCAAGAGGTGTCAGCCCCTTGGCTATTTTAAATTTGCAAAGGATACGAAAAATGTAACATTTGGGTAGTACAGTGTCATGATTCCACATTATTCTACAAATCGATTCTACATTATAATTATAGGACTATCATATAGTATATAAAATTACCAATCAGTTAGCCTCTCGATTCCTAAACCTAATCCTGAATTCTATCTTTAAATAAATATTCAGCCCCAAGTGTGACACTATCATTCTCTCACATACAAGGAATATCATGATACTCTAGTAATTCTCTCATCCAACCACTAGTCTTCACTCCCTCTATGCCATTTTTGTCTTTGGGGACGGGTCCATTCCAAAGATTTTGGTCCAGATATAGGGTTAGGTCTACCCTTGGTAGGAAGCAACCCAACCCGAGATGGTACCCCGGATCCGACCCTATCAATATTGCCTGGTCCCACAAGACCTGGGAACCTGAGATAGGAACCAAGATCCTTTCTTGGGTCAGGTCATTTTCAAGAATCCACACTCAACAGGCAACTAATTGGGTTGGTCCAAAAACAAAGAACTTCTTGAGAGGGTTAAAAGAAATAAAAGAACTGAACCTTCTTTTTTGGTACAAAAACAAAGTTAAAACTTCGCCTACTCTCTCCCGTTCATTTGTAAAAAAAATGAATCTATTAAAAGTGACGGAGGGAGTACTGATAAACAAACTATGCATAATGAAGGTGGAACCGTGGAAGGACACTTGAGAGGGATGGGAATTGGGATTTGTGGTAGAGGAATAGAGAGGTAAGTGTTTTCTAGGTTAAAACTTGTAGGTTCTTGGTTTTTTTCACTTAAAAAGGTATTATTTTCATGGAACCATGGCTTTTAAAACTGGTCCGGACAGGTCGGTCCAACCACAAAAAATTTGAACCGGTAGACAAACCAGTTCAGTCAGGGCATTTAGCCCCGGTCAGTTGACCCGGCCGGTTTCGAGTTTCAATGGGTCAAACAAGTCTTTTTTATAGAAAGACTTGTTTTTACCCATATTCGAAGTCATAACTGACAATCATCATTCTCAATGCCTTAATAACTGGTCTACTTGATTTTTTTATATTTATTATGCACAATATATATATATATATATATATAAATATAAGGTGAGCATCAATAATGTTATCTCCTAATATCTATCTCAGATCAAACTGGTTTGACTAGTGGTTTGACCACGGTCCAATTGGACTGGCCAAATTTTTTAGTCGATAGCTTGTCCGATTTTAAAAACGTTGCATGGAATTCCCTACCCGAGATATGACCCACATAACCCTTCCTGAACTGAGCCAAACTTGGTTCATTTCCATCCGGATCAGGTTGGGTGTGATTTTTCCGGTGCAACACTAACATACTATCCATCGAATGCCCAATAGGTGCAAGCCCCTCAACTACATCAAATTTTCAGCCCCAATTGTGTGACATAAAATCATACCCATTGCCCATATGGAATATGATAACACGAGTAATCCCTCCATACCATGGTTTTTAAAACTGAACCGAAACTACCCGATTCTGAAGTAAACCTTAGTTTCTCACCTCCTTCTTCCTTATTCTCGCCTCCTTCTCCGGCCATGATGCCTGGCCTCGTTTGTGTCCCATACGGGGACACAACATCCAACTATGAAAAATCGGAACCCGTTTACAAACTGGTTCAGAGTTTCAATGGATCATACCAAATTTTGTTGCATTCGCCAAGATTCGAAACAAAAATCTGATTTTTTTACATTCGGCCAAATCAAAAATCTTACAGCCATCATTCCTAATGACTTAACCACTTAGACTACTTGTCTTTTTAACATTTATCATACACAATATATATATATATATATATATTTATATATATATATATATTTATTATATGTATAAGGTGGCTTTACTCTAGGTCAAACTGGTTTGACCCGCAATTTGATAGCAGTCCGGCCAACTTTTCGAGTCGATGGCCGATTTGGTTTTAAAAATCTTGCTCCATACCAAGGAATTCTGTCTTGGCGACATATCGTTATCGGTCCTGGACCGATAAAACGAGACACCTAAATATCGGTTTGCAGTTTTTTTATAAAAATCACCGATATATCGCCGAAACAGAACCGATATATCGGGGTTCGGCGATATATCGGTATGACTTTTTTTAAGAGATCGGGCGGTTGGGAAACTAGAAAGGGGGTTTGAGGGGAAAGACAACGACGAACTGACAATCCGGATTCCTGGTGGCGATGAACTGATGGTGGGAGGTGGGCGAGTCTGCAAGGGCGGGAGCTGGAGCGACGGGTGCCGAAACTACCGATACCAACTGAGAAGGAGGTAGGGATTTCAAAATCGGGATCTTGATCTTAAAACTCTAACTTATTGCTTGATTCCCTTTATAGTGCAAGATTGACACAAAATTTTAAAGGATTTTTGTTGTTAACGAAAGCTATTGTCTATTTTTTTTTTGGAATTGTGTTTCCTATTTTTCAGGTATTTTCATCATCAACCTTGGAAAAACCTGGGAGAAGCTTCAGTTGGCAGCAAGAGTTATAGTTGCAATTGAAAATCCTCATGACATTATTGTGTAGTTTTTGAAATTCGCACAGTACACTGGTGCTCATCGGACGGCATACTCCTAGTACATTCACGAATCAGCTTCAGACCTCATTCAGTGAGCCTCGTCTCCTCATCCTCACTGATCCGAGAATTGATCATCAGGTTTTCATGTTGACTATATATTATCAGCTTAAATTGTATGGATCTATGTTTTATTCTTACTTGATAATCGGCCGACCAATTTCTGAACTTTTCTTTGTTAAATTGGCGTGCATAATTTAAGATTTTGTCTATTAGGCCAAACTGATATTTTAGGAATTCGTTCCTCAGCAGCCGTTGCCCTGGGGCTCCCACCCCGTGCTGATTAGAGGGGGCAAGTGAAGTGAGGTGTGAGAACCAGGACATCAAAAGTCTTTCCTCTGCCTCTCATTCGTCCCCCGCACCCTTATCCCCATCCCAATCCCACCCCACCCGAAAAATGCCTCCTTTTCTCCTCACCTCTCATTTCCCGCCACCCCTCCCCTCCCCTCCTTTCAGTACTTCTACACTCCGCCGCCGCCACCACAGTCGGGGCACCCATGGCGTGCTCCAATCTCACCATGGTTTCATCCAAGATCTCCGACCCATTTTCCCTCTCCTCCCTCTCCTCCATCTCCACCCCCCTCCGCCTCCCCACAGCCGCCTCCCCTTCCTCCCTTCCCGCCCTCCGCCACCCCTCCCGTATAGAGTGCGGCCTCCGGGAGCTCCGAGAGCGGATTGACTCGGTGAAGAACACACAGAAGATCACTGAGGCTATGAAGCTGGTGGCTGCTGCCAAGGTGCGGCGTGCGCAGGAGGCGGTGGTGAACGGCCGGCCATTCTCCGAGACACTGGTCGAGGTGCTCTACAACATCAATGAACAGCTGCAGACGGACGACATCGACGTGCCCCTGACCAATGTCCGGCCCGTCAAGAAGGTGGCTCTTGTCGTCGTTACCGGCGACCGCGGCCTCTGCGGCGGGTTCAACAACGCCATCATCAAGAAGGCCGAAGCCCGCCTCGCCGAGCTCCGCGAACTTGGCCTCGAGTACACCATCATCAGCGTCGGCAAAAAGGGTAACAGCTACTTCCTGCGCCGCCCCTACATCCCTGTGGACAAGTTCCTCGAAGGCGGTAGCCTGCCCACCGCCAAGGAGGCCCAGGCCATCGCCGACGATGTCTTTTCCCTCTTCATCAGCGAGGAGGTAGACAAGGTGGAGCTCCTCTACACCAAGTTCATCTCTTTAGTGAAGTCCGACCCAGTGATCCACACACTCCTGCCGCTGTCCCCCAAGGGGGAGGTCTGCGACATCAACGGCAACTGCGTCGACGCGGCGGAGGACGAGCTGTTCCGGCTGACGACCAAGGAGGGGAAGCTGACGGTGGAGAGGGACACGGTGCGGATGCCCACCCCAGATTTCTCCCCAATCCTGCAATTCGAGCAAGACCCTGTTCAGATCCTGGACGCCCTGCTCCCCCTCTACCTCAACAGCCAAATCCTGAGATCCCTGCAGGAGTCGCTGGCGAGCGAGCTGGCGGCGAGGATGAGCGCTATGAGCAACGCCACCGACAATGCGGTGGAGCTCAAGAAAAACCTGTCGAGAGCCTACAACAGGCAGCGCCAGGCCAAGATCACGGGGGAAATTTTGGAGATTGTGGCCGGAGCTGAGGCTCTCATATAGTCGTCTCGTCCCGTCCCTGGAGGGTGAGGGCGAGGAGTTTTGCTTTGATCATCATCCGCGGCTCTGCTCTTTCCTTCCTTCCCTGTTTATCCCTCATTGTTGCTGTTGTTCCCTTCTTTTCTGTGTCTAATTCATTCGAAATACGCCATGTTTATGAAGTAAAGACTCTTCTGTTTTGTTCTATAATCAAGGATAG
Organism: Houttuynia cordata; assembly: GCA_039654745.1. Classification (NCBI taxonomy): domain Eukaryota; kingdom Viridiplantae; phylum Streptophyta; class Magnoliopsida; order Piperales; family Saururaceae; genus Houttuynia; species Houttuynia cordata. The sequence continues at coordinate 44,167,062 of CM077504.1, read as the reverse complement.
AGCATCATTCCTCATACTCGACGAGATGTTTACTGCAATATAGTTATTGCATTTTGCATAGATATTTAGCTACGTTGTAATGAGAATTGAAACGCTAGTCTTGAGGGAAATAAAAATAAACAACTTTGTACAGATATGTAAGATCATCTTCCTAATTTTACACTATGTTAGGCTCAGGCTCAAGGAGAAAGCCCGTCTCAGGCTCGAAAGAGAGAGGAAAGCTCGCGCTGAGGAGCAGCGTCAGAGGGAGGCCAAGCCTCCCAGCGTGTACGCCGTCTTGATGCTGCTGAAGCGCAGCTTAAGGTAGGTATGCTCACTCATATTGCTGCTTATATTCTGGGGTTATTTTGTGATTGATAAGAAAATTCCCTGCTTACATTCTAGGGTTTCTGTTGTGATTTATTCTTTTGTTTTCATAATTGAGATATTCACGCTAATTAGTTAATAATTGATATCACAAAATTAATACTCAAGCTTGAGTACTAGTTAATTTTGCTGTTCGACATTTTGGTTAATTTTATCAGACAATAATATCTGGCTGACGTTTATATACATGTGAGGGATTGATTCCATGTTGTTTTCATCCTTACATAAATGCCTTTAGTGGCATATACCCATTTCCAAACTTAATTGTCCTATTTCTGAAGGTTTTTCATGTGGCAGGAGGAAGCAAAAAAAAAAAGTAAATAAAATAAAATAAAATAAAATAAATGTAGTAGTTCTAGCTAGGGGTGTTACAAGCAGATTATCACTTTGTTCAGTTTCCATGTGAGTAGTTTTCATCTACGACACACGAAGCCATACCTCTGGTTAAGTTGCCGCCATCAGGTTACATATAGTATATCAGCTTGCTGTTATTTTTTATTTGCATCACTTTTCTGTTTTTTATACGAGAAGCACGCACCTGGTATAATAAGCATTGCTTTCAGTAGACTCTCAAGGAATTGAGTTAGCTATGTTGAAGGAAGCGCTATCACTTGTTCAGTAGGATGTGATTGACCAACACTGCTGGTACCGCTGGTTGTTTCGCTCAATTTCTCCTCCATCAACTTGATGAACACCAATAAAAAGAATACTAGAAAACATATAAAATGAGTGTGCTACAATTTCAAATGACAAAATTATACAAGGAGAAAATTACTCTATGAGTATGAAGTCACCAAAACTACTTAAAAAAAATAGAAGTCACGAAAACTGTTTCTATGGCCTTATGAACATAAACATGACCTACACAGCAATTTTAACTGTATTTCTTTCAGAATCAGAATCCCCACAAAGGCTCATTACCAAATTGGAACTTTAGATCTCCCAAGCATCACTCAGCATTTTGTATGCAACGAAAACTGTTTAAGAGATAGCCTACAAAAAACAAAGGTAGTAAGAAATCAGCACTTTAGGTAGTTTAATGATAATATCTCAACCACAATTGGAAACTCTACGATTCAAAAGAGAGAATAAATATGTTTTAGAATGCGTGCATGATGGTAGCCACCAGATTGTCTCATCGGAGGAAAGCATTTCAACAAAGCACCATGTCTACGACTTCCACAGCTTTTATCATGCATTGAGTGCATTTCCAACATATGTAGAATAAAATGTAGAATCATTTCATATAGCATAACTATCTCATATAGCATCATTTCATTTCCAACATATTAAATGTAGAATCATTTCATATAGCATAACTGAATAACCCTGTGGCGTCCATCTTTGGAAATATCAGAACTCACATGATTAAGCGGATCCAATTTAGAATGTTTAACAATCACATAAACCAGTTTCGATGACCATTACCGCAACTTCAAAATCACCTATGCCCCATTTAGGGACAGTTCATATAAAAATCAAACCTTAGATTTTGGAAATTTTGGCAAAATTTAAGTGGATTGCTGCAAAATGTGGGCAGGAATCTAAAATTAGGTATAGGAATCTAAAATGAGGATTTGGGCAAAATTTCATGTCTGGATTAGGGCTCCCAACATGGGGCTTGTTCAGTTACCATAACCGTCTGTCATATTTTTCTCCATAAACATTCTGTTACCTATACGGTATAGGTTATTCCATATATGTTTCACCCATCATTGCTCGATTGACTAATCGGTTAACAATTACCCATTAACCCTTTTATAAGGGTTCATAACCCAAGTCAACATAATCCTTTGTTTTTTCAAATGCAGCTCATCTTAAAAAACAAACCAAGCAACAAGCACCATAACACATTGATAGCCTACCAACTCAAAGAAGCAATCATGTATTTAAAGAGACCGAAGTTGTGATAAAAATACCAATCCAACTTTTGGTAGGCTGGTGGGATCTTTCCCGGTTCTGGGTGAGGTCCCAGAATCATATCCTCACGCCCCATCGGTACATAGTGTGGAGTGTGTGTCTTATATATTAAATAAATGTTGTGATAGAAATCAAATACGTAAATAAATAAATGTTGTGGCAAAAATTGATGTTAAGCTAAGCAATGTTGCATTCCCTAACAAAGATAAGCAATCCCTATATTCATTTTCTTTAAGAAACATTCAATGTGTCATTTTCTTCACTTCACATATATCCAGATTCCCAAGTCCCCTAAATATCAACTAACTACTAGCAAAAATCACATACTCCTTCTGGTCACTTTTAATTGAGACAATTAGCAAAATATATATAACAAAATTTGATGATACATTTTCTAATTATCCTCCGACCAGGCAGCCATAGACGGCAACGACGGCTGCCCGGCAGCGACCCTAGGTTGAGAGGCCTTTGCAATGAAAGGTGACTCCATCACTTGGAAAGCCTAGGGGATCCCACATCTCAATAAACTTGAACAATTATGTGACGAGCTCATTTAAAAGTGACCCGAGGGAGTATATCTCATTTCCAAGTTCACGCCATGGTTTGCAATCCTGGCAAGATCTCATGAGATCTCTGTCCTGATTCCAAAAGCAAAGTACGAAACCACGTATCCAGTGCAAGATCTCAAACATCTCGGTGTGATCCTGTAAATCTCAAAGAAATCTCAGGAGTCTCTTGGCTGTCACAGTTGTAAAACCACAAAAAACTCTAGATTCCATGTATGCTCATTCATACCATGCTCAAGAAGATGGAGCTGCCCCATGCACTCTTACTATTGATACTTCTATGTTATATACAGGTATATCTTCTAAAAGTTTCGACTTAATGTAAGACCATCTCTGTTTGCATGAAATTATATTTGTTTGAGAGTAATTAGCGTTTGTATACACAGATAGGTACTTAAGTTGTCATAATAATATGTCAGAAACCATTCTTAAGATAACCGAGATGGCAAGATCACATTACATGATCTCTTTGAGATCCCTTCTCTTTAGGCGAACAAGACAAGACCAAGAACCGAGATTACGAACCATGCCTCACACATCCAAAATATCATGTCCCCTAACTGTCAAAACAATAAATCAGGAAGCTTGTGCCAAAAAGAACTCCAGGCTACTAGACCTGCCCCACTAGCTAGGCCCAAGGTCAATAATTGCAACACAAATTAGAAACGCCTTAGTAGCCAGTAGGATTTCATGTAGGATTTCATGAGAGTTAAGGGTGGGCGAGGGAGGATTATATAGGAAAGAAAACATGATGTATGAGAAAGTTATCAAATGTTTCAAAAAGGTAAGCCAACGAGTATGGAAGAACTATTTGCAATATCCGCTTATTTGCCTATCAAATAAATGTAATCCTTCCATTTATTAGCAGTATGTACGAACGGTAAAACTGTAGAAAGGGTACCGTTGGCAGCCCTATTTTAAATTTTGAAAAATTCTAGTAGAATTAAATACTAAAAAATCTTTAACGAACATAATTCTATTTAATATAACTGTTTTTTAATTCATTTTACTAAAACATACATTCTAGCAGAAGGGGATTTTGTAACCATGGAGCCCCTTAGCCATGTTGTCTATTATGGCATTACTTGGGCCCCAAGGCCTTTTTATCACATGGGCCCCAAGACCTCGAATGTCAAAGCGCTTTCACCTGGAAGAGAAAAACATTTTGCAGTTTATATTGAGAAACAAGCAGATACAAAGGGCCCGTTTGGTAGCATTAAAAAGAATCCAGCTTCTTTAGGAATGAATTTGGATTCACTTCTTCCCAAGGCATTTGCTGTAATTTCCAAAAAAAGACAGGGGCATTTATAAAAAAAATGCAGTTTCATGATGAGATGCTGTTTTTTGTTATTAAATACCCCTGTCTTTTGTAAAAATTACAAATCCTGCCACTGAACCCTAAATTCTTTCCTAGAAGTGGATTCTTCCCAACCAAACACCTTAAAATGAAAACCTAGCTTCATCTCTAAAATCTGGGTTTCCTACTCCTAAAAGCCTTAACCAAACGGGCCCAAAGCCTGCTCATCACCAATCATCCTAGAATTGGAATACACTACACTGAACAGGATAATTAAAATCTATACGTCAAAAGATAATACAGAGCTTCCACACCAGTAAGAGATTGCAGCCTGTGAGGAAGCTGATCACATACTTACTTCTAGTACCATGGAATCAGATGAATGAATCAAATGCTATACATGATGCACATGTAACCTTTTTCATCAAAATTTAAGGAAAGTCAAACAGCTTTTATGAGCAGCAAAGCAAAGATTGAATGTTGGTGTAAAGAATGAACAACAATTTTCCACTCATTGAACGAAACAAAAAATCCATCACAAGAAAAAGTTAACATCTGAGGGCCCAGGTCATGATTGCATATTTTTAGTCAGTATGTGCGTGAAGCACATATACCACAGAAGGCTCAACTTTTAATTACCCATTTTATTCAAACACATAACATTTAAGCTATAAAAGCGCTGTCACATGAACATATGACAATACTAAACTCTCAAGCTGACAGTTGTTATGATTAATGTTAAAATTCCTCTAGTGTGCGGCACAACTGAAAGAAACACGGATACATTATGACTAATAGTATATTCATCAAAGTAGGGATAAAAATTACTAATATTATCCCTAGCAGAAATGATACTAAGTTACAAGTAATAAAGAAAAGAAAAAAAGGCACTGAGAAGGTGACCACATAAACTAGTAATGTTTCCCATCTACAATCCATGGGTGTCTGGAATCAACTTGTCTTTTTGTGCTTCAAGACAACCCATAAGAATATTCATATTGTTTGGCGTTCATGCAAGAATATATCAAAGAAAAATTTATCAAGCCTGACCGTGCATTACACTGGATAATCAACAACACCATTACCCCATCTACTCTTCCTTGCATTCCAAACTCCCATCCAGAAGACTGCCATTGCCAATCTGTAGTGCAATGAACTCTCGACTTGAACAACAACCCCCTAAATTTCTTCTTCAAAGATTCAAACACCTCCATCTTGCATGGTCTCACATATGAACATATAACAGAAGTCCAGTCACAATGGGGACAAATTATTCCAGACATAGCTAATGTTTTCCAATGCAGAATTATTGCAATTAGGGGAGATAGCTATGAAAGAGAGGAACTATGCTTCATATTATGACATCTTAGCTTTTGTATAAATAATCCATAAGTCCATTTGGCACAGAATATCTAGACTGCAGTTTGCAGTTTACCACAAATAACTGGAAGTTGCATTGAGACAATACAGCTTTGACACGGAATAATTTATTACAACGGGACCGAATGCTTAAATTCAACTTCCTGCAAGCTAAAGCAACAACGTGCTGACATGGAATAAGTTACCTGCCATAAAATTAGATATATTGCAACATAATCCTTCATCGGTTCTACAGCAGAACATTCTACTATAAAGCACAAAGGCTTAGAATTAAGGATGCTGATTACACAACTGCCAAAGTATCAAGCTATGAAACAAAAGACATAGTGGAATATAGTACCTCAAGTCTTCAATCCAAATCTTCTTGCATTGCTTCACCGCCCAAATCCCGTTCCCCACGACTATCAGAATTCGTTCGCTCATCATTGTTTCCCATGTTGTCACTGTTGTTTGTTTCTGCAGGCGTTCCAAAAGCCCCAAACAGCGAAGGAAGCGTGATCCTGAACCTCCTCTCCACTGTCCGCTGCACGGGAGGGGTAGAGTTGGATGCCGCCGCTTCACTGCCAATAGACTGAGAACCTGCATCAGTAGCCGTTGCACTCTGCGGTGCAGCCGGCGTAGCACCCCTTGCACAGCGCTCGTAATTGGGATCATCGGTAGGAAGCTCGTACCGGCACACAGGGCAAGAATTGTGCATAGCGAGCCAGGGGAGGATGCAGTCAGAGTGGTAGATATGCTTGCAAGGCATCTGCTTGGCCGAAGAACCCAGCTCAAAAGTGTCCTTGCACACGGCACACTGAGCCAAATCGGACGCCAGTAATTCCTGGGAAATTCTGATATCTGGAAGTGAATCGATGGCGGACTTGGAGGCGGGCGGCGTGCCGTAGCGGTTGGGATCGTTCTCCGCCAGCTGCTGGATCAGCTGCTCCAGCCCAGGGCCGATGAAGTAGTCCCCCAAATTGGCGGGAAGCCGGAAGGCGCCGCCGCCTGTGCCCGAATCCGAATTTTCGACAACGAATTGGATATTAGCCCCGCCAGCCGTAAGGGTCTGGAGGTAGTTCTGGAGAAACATGAAGGGGTTGAAGGCATCCCCATGGTCGAGGGGGAAAGAAGCAGAGGACGAAGAAGACGAGGACGACGACCGGCGAGGGGGGTGATGGGCGGCGCCGAAAAGGGCGGAGAGGTCGGAAGGGTTGCGAACATCAAAGAGCTGTGGGGAGGAGTTCAAATCAGAAAAGGAAAAGAAAGACGGGCCAGGGTAAGGGTTCGGCTCGGGGTCGGAGTCGAGCTCCTCGAGGAAACCGCCGGAGCAGATGGGGCAGGCGAGCTCGGCGGAGGGGGAGGGAGAGGGGGCGAGGGAGACCGTGCGATCGCACTGGTAGCAGAAGTAGGACTGCGGGTGGGCGGCGGAGACGGCAGCGGCGGAGGCCATGGTTGCCGGCGAGGGAGGCGGAGGCGTAGATTCCGGGGAAAATGAGGTCGGAAAGGACAGAGAAAATGACGGAGCGGCGAATGCGGGGCTTTTATATTGTAGTGGTGGTGCGGTCGGTGGGCCCCGCGGCTAACCTTATCTTTTTGGTCCACTGTTAATCTGCTGGGTCCCGGCCGGCGAAGGTGGGAGAACCATGGCACGTGGGATGAGGGAGCACGTAGAAAAAGATGCGCCTGGTGGACTGGACTGGACTGAACTGCATGGGCCGATAGTTGTCTCCTGGCCGAGGGACGAGGATCATGGATTGGATTCAAAGCACAACCGCGAGGATTATTATGAACTTGCACGAGGGCTCAGCTCAAATCGCTGAGGAACTCCAACATTGATGAACATCCTAGTCTAATCTTGATGAATTGGAAATAGAGATACATTTTATCTTAATTTCGAGACACATTTAGTAAAAACTAGGGCTGTCAACGGTATTATAGCCAAAAAAAAAAAAAAAAAAGGGCTGGCAACGGTACGGTACGGTTCGGTTACAGTAAGGCTTATATTATTACAATCACTGTATCCATAAAGGGCAGTGATAACCTTACGGCAGATTCTTACGCATTTTCTATACGCAGCTGATGTGTAGGGAAACATCAGTTCACCAACTCATTTCCATTAGGGGTGTAAACAGCGTCCGGATATCTGTGTCCGTCCGTTTTGATGGCTAAACGGACATAATTTTCTGTCCGTCATGGACACGTACACGGACACGGACAGCTTTCCATGTCCGTCTTCCAAACGGCTGCGGCCGCGGACAGACTGTGTCCGCGTCCGGAGCCGTCCGTATATATATAAAAAAACGAGCTTTCATCAACATGTGCGGACGGACAGTGAGAGAAGTGATTTTTGTATTTGAAAATAGTTTATCATTATGAGAAGATCATGGGAAAACTGAAAAGAATGATTGAGTTGACAATGGACGACAATAACTAAGAATTATCGGTTATCAATTTTAAAGAAGGAATACCTTTTACTTCATAGTGTCCGTGTCCGTGACGGACACATGCGGACGAACACCTAGGGGTGTCCGCACGGACGACGGACGGACAAACACTTATTTTTAGAGTGAGCGGACGGCTAGGGACTTAGATTGTCCGCGTCCGTATCCGTCCGTTTACATCCCTAATTTCCATCCAGTTGTACAGAACTGTACAAATATCGTTTCCCATCCATAAAAGTTCGAATTACTAAACGGTATAACTTATTCTTTCATGCACCATTAATCGGACGGTTAACCGCTTAACCACTACCATTAGCTAGTTCCTAAATATGCATCATTTAACTTTTGAACACAATTAAACCCAAAAATTAAAATAGATAAAAATAATTTACCACCAATAGTGTGACAAAATTATGTTTAATTTAAATAGATAGAGCTTATTCATCAGTGGCGGACCCATAACATCTGGACACGTGACTATTAAACCAACCATCAATGGCTAGCAGTGGATAGATATCATCACTTCTCTCCCCTCTTGTTGGGGCTGAACAAAGTCACAGGTTGGATCAAATTGAGGGCAACCCTTCCCTGGTCTTTATTTTATGAACAGATATAAAAACCATTTTGACAATATAAATTTTAAGATTAACTTTAGAAGGTTTGCGACAAACTCACCGGATAGACGGGATATGTAAACACGAGTAAGGGGGTAGTGAACCTCAGTGTTTTTCTCCAAGTTAAAAAGAGAAAAGACAAGCGGATCCAAATTTAGAAGAATTTCACAGTGATGCATTTTTCGAAAAATTGGCAGAATAAGCACTAACAGGATACCATGATTCATCATTGTCAACATGCCCATGGCTCGGATGATGTGTTCTGCAACTGATTCTCCTGTAAAACCAGAACAAGCAAAGCCTTATTCTCCAGTGGCCATGGAGCCCAGTCAGGCACTCAGGCTTCTTGGTGGTGTGAGCACTGTCGTTATAAACTCCATCTTCCTATAGCTAGTTTGTATTTTATGGGCATCTGACTTCCCGCCGCCTATCTATTTGTAGTGGGCACCTTGTTATATACTCCCATCTTCTTACAGGCAATGAAATTGCCTCTTCTTAGCATAAAAAAGAGAGTTAAAACTTTACTTCATGGTTATTGAAGTGAAGGTACCAATATCTGCTCAAAGATGACCTTGAAGAACAGCATCAAGTTGACGATCATTTCAACTTTACTTAGATTCCTTGTATGGGTCCACGCTTATTTATTGATGCAGGTTCAGTGGGGACAGCAGCTATTCACTGCAGTCTGCAGGAGTTAGTTGATCAGTCTCCTCACCCATGTCCGTCCCCTGTTATCAACAGATACACACTGCAATTTCTATAAATTCAGTCATGTGTTCATAGAAGGGCAGTATTGAACTTCCCTTTAAAAGAGCTAACTCACACTCCAAAAGCTTTCTGACAAGTGATTTTCATTTCACAAAGTTCTGAACTGTACCATGTACGCCAACAAGGTAGTTAAATGAGCCAAGCTTCTTCGAGCCCAGCATTGTGTTGGCTACCCAATAAACTCCTCATCTAATCGAATCTTGAGGGAGTTCTGATTAATCACTCACCTAGTGAACTGTCTGTAATGTAGCTAACCAAATGGAAATAAGAACTAACAAACCAACTCGATTGTTTGCAAGCTACGGAACTGAGAGTGAACAACAAAAATCTTTGGCTACAAACATCTCCTGTTGAGACAGACACTGGTGGCCGGTGCCCATCAGCTCAAATCCAACTACAACCTGGTATTTTCTGCACATCTCTGTACTTCATGAGCCCTCTCAACTGCCCTACACAATCCCATCGGCTGGAATCTGCATACATGTTTGACAACAATACGTAGGTCGACGGGTCTTCCTTGTCTAGATCAATAGCCTTCTCTGCTGCCCTCCTCCCAGTCTCCAAGTCCCCATGAATCCGGCAGGCAACGGCCAGGGTCTGCCAAACCATGGGACCAGGCCGGAAAGGCATGCTCATGATCAGTGCCTCCGCCTCCTTGATCTGACCAGCTTTGCCAAGGAGATCCACCATACAAATATAATGATCTTCCCCTGGAGAAATGTCAAATTCCTGATTCATGGACAAGAAATATTTCCACCCTTCATTAACCAATCCTCCCTGACTGCATGCGTAGAGCACACAAACGAAAGTGATAAAATTGGACATGACATTCTCCAACTTCATCTCTTCATATACCTCCAAAGCTTCACTTGCATGGCCATTCTGGGCGAAACCCATAATCATGGTCGTCCATGTGATCACAGATCGATCTTCCATCTTTCTGAATACTCTCTGTGCATCAACCATACATCCACACTTGGAGTACATGTCTATCAGCGCATTGTCCACACACTCGTCTATCTCGTCCCCAAGTTTGATCCTCAGCCCATGAGCCTTCTTCCCTTCCTCCACAGAAACCAAACCAGCACAAGCGTTTACTGAAGTTGCCAGTGTAAACTTGTTTGGTTGAACACCCATCGCCCTCATCTCTTCTACAAGCCTCAGCGCCCTGGCTGGCTGTCCGCACTGCAGGAACCCAGAAGCCATGTTGGTCCAGGAAACCACATCCCTTTGAGGCATTTCATCAAAAACCTTCAACGCCTCAATCAAGCTCTGGTTCTTGAGATACATGTCCACCAAAGAGTTCCCAACACAAACATCATCACCATGACCACACTTGACAAGCTGGGCTTGCACTTGCAGACCACTTCCCAAGCTCGAACAATTGGCCAGGCCAGTGAGAACACTGGCAAAACTGAACTGATCAGCTCTCACCCCCTCAGAGATCATCCTACACCAGAACCCCCAAACCTTCTCATGCCCAAACTCCAAGTACCCGCCGATCATCGCATTCCAAGAAACCGTATCCTTCACCCGACACTTCCCGAAGAACTCCTCTGCCTCCGCAAGCTCCCCATGTCGAACCAACGCCGTAAGAAACGCATTCATCAGGTACACATTCGACTCAAACCCCAGCCTCACAACCAGCGCCAGCATTTGATACGCACAACTCAAATTCTCCAACATCGAGCAGGCATTCAACACACTAACAAGCGTGAACTCATTCGGCCACACACCAAACCCGTCCCGCCGCATCCTCTCGAAAACCCCCAGCCCCTTCTCCGGCCGGCCCCGCTGGACGCAACCTGCAATGAGGGAGGACCAAGACACCACGTTTCGTTGGGGCATTTCGTCGAACAGGCGGAGCGCGCCGGCGATGTCCCCGCACTTGCAGTACACGTTGAGAAGGTGGTTGTGGAGGAAGATGGACGACCACAGCGCTCTCTTGACGAACGCGGCGTGGACTGCCCGGCCAGGTTTCACGCCGGAGGACCGTGCGCAGCGCTGCAGAAGCGCGGCGTATGCTTCCTCCTCTTCTCCTTCATCGGACGGCTTGGACGTCGTGGAGACGCGGCGCGCCGCCGAGACCGAGTTCCGGAATCGGAGGCGGGTTTGGAGGAGAAGACGCATCCGCTCGCGCGAGCGGGGAGATTGGCTTGGCGGTTTGGCGCGAGGTATGAAGCGGCCCGGTGGCCGGGTTGGGTCGGTTCGAAATTTTGAGCCGGCGGGTTTTAAAAAAAAACGAGCCCGGCCCGCTGGCATCGCTCTAAACGGTGAAATGGGAGGACCGGAGCCGTGGGTTCGCAGGGAAGAGATGCCGGAACTTGGTACTTATTTTCTCCATCAAGTTCGTATTTCTCGATTTTGGTTCGATTAGTTCAGTTTGGAAATTCGTTTCTTTAATGGAGTTTAGTTGTTTGATTGCCTGCTTTGATAGGAATGTCGATCGTTTAAAACTGAAAACTTGGGAAATCTGAAGGAGCCAGTTCTTTGAATTTGTTTTTGAAGTGTGTCAATTGTTGTAAGTGGAGTGATTAGGGTGGCAGTTAGGATACTAATCTGTTTTGTTTGGTGCCATTTTGAGCTGGGATGAGTTCACCACGCCATGTTTTAGCCAGCCCACCCCATTACACGGTCAGTTGTTGTGTACTGTCCGTGTATTTTCAGACGGTGGATATCCACCGTCAGAGTATGGAGGGTGGGCTGGCTAGACCGTGGGGTGCTTGAGCTGTTAAGTTTGTGGACTTGAATGAAGCTTTTGGGGTATTTAACCATGTTTCTTGCTGCTTTATTGATAAGTAAATCATGAAAGATAATCTAGCTGATTTTCCTAGAAAGCAGGGTAAAAAATTTTACTCTTTGGTATCTGTTTTGTTTGGCATTCTTTGTCCAGGATACTTGTGAAGTTCTCGGTTCATCCGAAGATCAGAGGTCATAGTTCAGATGCTGTATTAAATTGCCCAGCTTGTTTCACCACTCTCTGCTTGGACTGCCAACAGTATGTTTGAATTATACCTTGTTTTTTCTTATGGTGCTTTCAATTCTAAATTTTTAATACTACATCATATGTAAGTTAGTTAGGAAACATGTTTTGCATTTAACTAAGCCGCACCTTATTGGCTTGTTCGAACATCAAATAAAAATATTAACAATCCATTTCCTATCAGATTGTATTGGGAAAAAATGATGGTAAGTCCTTGGTTCAAATCCCTGTGGAGGAAAAAAGCCCTCATTATTTTCAAATCTTTCTGGAGGCATATTTACTCAACATTTTTTCTTCCCTTTATTTATGCCAACATGCAAAGCTTGATGGATGCTTGCATCTGCGGGGTTGAGATCTGAAAAGAATATATATATATGGTCTTTTGGGGAATAACTGATATCTAACAATGTTCATAAGCACGCATAGCAGAAAAACTCAAAGTGGTTGAAGTTCAAATTTACTTTAAGTTGTTTTCTTGGACTTGTTTCTTCTGCAACCTGGGTTTGCTAACAAAACGCCTTTTGTTTTTCTGGACTCTCATATTGTTGACAGTGAAATGTTTTTTTTTCATGTTGTAGTTGTATCATGTCTCTTGTTTATTGGTTTTCTTTGAATGATTTATTTCCATATGTCTCTCAGCAAAAGAGGATATGTTGGAATTGTATCAAACTCCAGAGATAATTAGCAGGGTGCATATTGACTTGTGTTTACAAGTTGTAGGTGGTTTTAGTCTTTGCCATTAGGGACATGCATTCGGGGGGTTTTGGAGCTTATAAGGAGAAGGTTGGCAGTTTGCATATGCCCTGTCAGTTCTATTTATTTGATAGGCAAGTAGACACTACAATAAGTGATAGCTTCTAGATTACATAGCTTCAAATTTACTTTAATTAGCTTACTTTTTTAGGTTTTCCTTTTTTTTCTGTGAAATTGCCTTGAAGGAGTGCTCTTGCCATTCCAACTGGAATAGGAGACCATGACAGTAGAAACACCTTTCTGGATGGAGTTGATGTCTGCTGCCATGTGAATGATCATCAGCCCGTGTAAACTTAATGTGGTATTGTCACATTGATTCCATCAAGGGTCCCACCATAACCAACGTAGTGCCTGGCACAAGCAGCAACAGTGTCCCTGTATTATGAGAAAAACAAATTCTGTTTAAGCAAATTTGAATTTTAAGCAACAGTATCCCTTGGTTATGAGAAAATCCAGCGGTGAAAAAAAATTGCATATCAACATTCGGGAAAAATTCTCTCCCTTCTATAGTCTCAAATGCTCTATAGAAAGAAATCATAGCCAGTAATAACCGTAGACATGATATGAAAGTTAGTTAGCAAACAATGATTTTATTTACTTGAAAAATATGAGAATTTAACAACCAGACTGATTACTATCAACAAAAAGACTACTTTTAAAATTGTGAAATGAAGACCTCAAAATTTCATATATAAAACAGATTACATGCTTTGAATGATCAACTACAACTACAACTACACCAAAGAAAAAAAGAATGTATAGCTACAAAAAATATCAAACTGTCCATGAACTAGTAGCTTTCACCATAGATTCTTCCAAAAAAGAGATACACCACCATTATACTCTACATTAAACAAACTAAGGGAAACATAGAAAGAAGAATCGGACTTACAATCAACCAAGACAGAACAAGAAGACGGCGACTTACAATCAACCAATTCCACCCTGCACAATAATGGGGCTTGGCTGTGAAAGGGTGGGCGTGCCGAGCCCCAGTGCTCCATTGGAGCAATTCAGTGCGAGCGGACAGAAGGAGCAGGAGCGAATTGGCGCAGCCACGCCACCCGCTCCCTCCCGATGTGCTTGCAACTCCTTCTGCCTCTGCTCCTCCGCGGCCCTAGCCTCTACCTCTTCAAACAATTGCCATCTCTGCTCGCGACAATGGGCCTCCTCATCGGCTTTCTTCATCACATCCCATACTCTGCGTGCCTCCTCAGCAGCCCTATTAGCAGCCTTGCGCATGCGCCGGAACTCTGCAGCATGGCGGTTGTCTTTTTTTGGATGTGGAGGGGCGTCCGAGTGCTTTGGATCCAACTAGAAGGGGGCAGGGCCATTGACCTCTCAGACTTAGAGCATTGCATGATCAAACTTATGGCTCTTCATAGATTTAACATGGTCTTGTCACTCCCTGAATCCGATATTATTAGCCAACATTAGAGCAAAAAGTGATATTGTTGGAAGATAGCTACTCCCTCAGTCCAAAATAACCTGGCAGCATTTCAAAAATTAAGGAGCCACCATTAGGTGATTGGATTTGCCTTACTTACCAATAGATTCTCATAAACATGCATGCGAAGGGTTATTGCTTGAAATGTTGTGGGCCCTACAAGCCACTAAATTTAACTCATTTTCAAATGATACAACTATTTTTGGTTGGAGGGAGTATTATCTTTTAAAACCATTCACTTGCCCATTTATTGCATCCACCAATTGCTACTCCCTCCATTTGGAATTAGCAAATACATTTGATTTTCCAAAATGAACTAGTGAGTTCATCTAAGAAAACCAAATGCACCTGCTAATTCTGGACGAAGGGAGTATAGGATAAAATGAAATGGAACTATGAATATGAGATTTTTTTCCAAGCGAGACAATTAAAATACGACGGAGGAAGTGCATAAAATAATTGCCCCAAAAAATTGTCTACCACAATAGGCCCCTCAGGGAAAGATTTACCTTTTGCCAATTGGTGCATTATATGCAAATTCGAGGCTAAAGCCACTCCATTTTACGACCTCTTTCTCAGCGGCTACCCAATTCTATTGATTTCCTGCCAGTGTGTGGCCGGTGGTCCAGTGCTAGAGAAGAAATGAATGGTTGGGTAGAGAGAGGAGTGGGGTGGAAAGTTGAAGTGCAGACTGTAAGATTGATTCTGGGGTGGGCTTCCAACTTCATGGTTTGAGACTCTGTTATACAAGTAGTTCTTTTCTGAAGTACTTAATTACCCAAAACATAAAAGATTTATTTGCTGGCTCAATCCCTCCCGCCCCTCCCCCCCCCCCCCCCCCCCCCCCCCCCAACAATTCAGTGGCCATTCCTGAATACTTATACATATACCTTTCCTGGAGCTTAATTAGTCTACCACTTTTGCGATGTTACGAATGCAATTTTCACAAGCAAATTATTGAAGTTATAGTAACACTACCGATCAACAGTAGCACCAACATCTTCATGAAAAAAAAAGTAGCACCAACAGCACATTTTAATACTCAAACCATAAACATGAGTAACGCCATAGTCATATACCAAAATCTTTTTTTTACATAACAGTAGTATATCACTTTTTTCACATCTCGTATGTCACTATGGAACCAAACTACAAGCTAAACTATGGAACCAGACTACAAGCTAACAGAAGTTTCCATTAAAGAATGACAGCATGTAACCATCTTCAGCGAGCTTCATATTGAACAACTGCAAAAGGCAAAGGAGTGTGTCAATTAATAACATCTAGCTGACAAAAGAAGACATAAACAGAAGATGTACACGCAGTTTTTGCTACCCATACTCTTAAACATGATATAATCTCACAGCAAAAAACTAAATTCACCAAAATGGACATAACAATGGAACTAGTATCCATTTACCATAGATGATAAGCTGATAGCAACTTTGAACACATTACGGCTCCTTTTCCCAAAGCAACAACTCCTAACTAAAAAGAGATATACTAAGTAGAACACAAATAATACCACACTATGATTGTAGCAAAAAAAAAATCCCACACTATGTATATTACTAGCCACTCAGAGAGAAACATCTAAGAGTTACATATAGTTTCAGAAAATGATGCTGTTTACATGATTCAACATTCATCGTTACTTTTTTTCAGACCGGCAATACCCATTGGAAATTTGCACGTGTAGAAAACTAAGCATTTAGATTCCTTAAGAGAGAACCTCTAAGAGTTACATATAGTTTC
Organism: Houttuynia cordata; assembly: GCA_039654745.1. NCBI lineage: Eukaryota > Viridiplantae > Streptophyta > Magnoliopsida > Piperales > Saururaceae > Houttuynia > Houttuynia cordata. The sequence continues at coordinate 44,150,790 of CM077504.1, read as the reverse complement.
AGAAAATGATGCTGTTTAACATGATTCAACATTCATCGTTACTTTTTTTCAGACCGGCAATACCCATTGGAATTTGCACGTGTAGAAAATTAACCTAAGAATTTAGATTCCTTAAGAGAGAACCTCTAAGAGTTACATATAGTTTCAGAAAATAATGCTGTTTAAATCATTCAACATCCATTGGTACTTTTTTTCAGACCGGTAATACCCATTGGAAATTCGCCCGAGTGCGGAAAATTAACCAAAGCAATTAGATTTGTTAACATTAACAATTCTTAGACTTAACAAGCCATCCAAGTACAGTGCACATCAGGATTATCATATAGCTACTTCCCTCATCTCACCCCGAACCAACAGTAAACCCTATGGGGCATTTTCTAGGTTAAGTGATATTAAATCACCAGCATGGCCCATCTTCAGTCAATGTCCATCCTATGTACAAAAAGAAAGATTGAAAACCCAAATCATCACCCACCCACAAAATCATAGTTCTATCAAACAGAGAAGTAATTTCCACGCAGATGAAGACATGAGTCACATGAAGAGCAAGTTTTATCATAGTCCCACTGAAAAAAAATTTCAATACAAAAATGTTAGGGGAATTCAAAGTACTTCGGCGAGTGCGCTTCTTGTAAAGGATGCGGTAGCCGCACTCCCTACACTGAATCACGTCCCCAGGCTTGAGTGTGTTCTCTGCCCCACAATCTGCACATTTATTGGAATTGGTTAGACATTCAGAAAACAACACAGAAACCACTAATAGACAGAAGAAAATGGATTAAGATGGTTACCTCCACAGATATAGCTCACAGGTTCCGGCTGAGGATCCATCGCTGCAATCCAATCTTGCAATTATTTCTGGGGCCTCTAAGGATGACAACCACAAAATATTCAACAACTTTTTACTAAACATGAGCAAGATAATCACAGACAAACTAAAAATTGGAACACAGAGATCAAAATGGTCAGAAAGAAGGAGAAAGAACTGAGACAATGATTGACAAACAATTCAGACAAAAACTTCTATGATATCAAAAAGAGCACACAATCAAATCAAATTAAAGAAAAAAAGAATAGAATGTTCATATGCAGCCGATAGCAGAATTAGGTTTCAACAAAAAAAAAACGAATATAGATTCAAATAATCTGACCAAGTTACACAGGACATTCAATACTAGCAGAGTAACATGCCACGAGAGCAGAATCAGATATAAATCCTTACCGACGGAAAAAACCTTCTTGATGTCAACAAACATTCACAAAGATAATAAACAATTCAGCTGTGACGGGCTTCTAATGCAAAAGCCATCAGCTTATATCCGCATGCTCACAATCACCAACAAATAAACACTTAACTTTTCAACACAAAAAGCACCAAACAACCAAACACTAATTCTGCAACTTCTCTAATAGGGTGTTTGGTTGCGCCTACTCTATTGTAGCAACTAAATCTACAAAAAAATGGCAATTTAAATTTTTCCCACAACTTTTGTACTCCATTCATCCAATAAAGCTCGTCTTCATTGTGAAGTGAGTGAATTTTATTAGACTCTATGACCCAAATGCCTTGAGGGAGCAAAAACACAATCATGTAATGTTGGACCCGTATTTTTCCACATTCAGACGACCTTCCTTCAACAGACCGAGTAGTTTTTTCTGCTAGAAACTGACCTATTTCTTATCCATACTAGAACTAAACCAGCTGCTCTGGAAGTAGAGCAGCTATGACCCAAACTAGGACAATTCCCAGTTGACTACTGCCTCTAAGCATCTCCCCTGCAGAAGACAGTAATTACTAAACCATAGCATACACTCCATTAAACAATATTACATCTACATACTTTCAGTACACCAAAACTGCATTTTTATCAAAATCAAGAAAACTATTGCAGCTTATATATGATTCATAAGCCATGACATCAAAATTAAACTTCAATAGAACAGAAAAACAGATTAAGTATGAATCAAGAGAGAACGAGAGAGAGCTACCGGCTGGCGGCAGCGATGGGAGGTAGAGGCGGCGCCGGAGAGGGACGAGAGGGCAGAGCCGAGGGAAAGAGACGACCTAATACAAGACCGAGACTAGGCCCATTTTAATCAAATGCAAGTTCGTGGGCCTCTTGGGCGGTCCACTATGCAATTATAAATGGGTAAGATTTGAATAATTTGGTGGGGGCCCATGAGCCCATCCACCTTCGCCGGACGACTACGCCGGTGCCGGAGCCGGCAACAGCTTCAGCGAGTCCACGCTCAGGCCATCGTCTCCGGCGACATTTCCCCCGACGGCCAGCCGCTCGCCTGCCAGCTCTTGTCCGCCTACGCCCGCTCGGCTGCCCCGCCGATGCCCACCTCGTCTTTCTCCACCACTTTCCCGAACCCGACGTGGTCTCCATGACCGTCCTCATCTCCTTCCACCGCGAGAGGGGATCTGGCTCGCGGGAAGGCGGTTCACGGGGTGGTTTATCGGCTTGGAGTGGGATTCGATACGTTTGTTGGAAATGCCTTGATTGATATGTATTGCAGGAATGCGGAGATTGGATTACCCGCGTGGTGTTTGATGGTATGGGGGTTAGAGATGTGGTGTCTCTGACGACCATGCTTCATGGGTATGTGAAGTATGGGGATGTGGAGTCTGCTTATGGGGTGTTTGGAGAAATGCCTGATAGGAATGTGATTGCTTGGACGGCGATGATAACAGTCGTTCAGGCGGCGGAACCAATTCCAGCTCTGCAGCTCTTTCAGTGGATGCGGATGGAGGGGGAGGCTCTGACTGTGGTCACGATTGTGGGCGAGCTCTCTGGCTGTGCTAATAGCCTGATATTGGTGCATTGGATCTTGGCCGGTCCATCCATGAATGTATATTCAGATGTGGAGTGGACATGGACATTACAATCTTGAATGCACTGATTGATATGTATGCGAAGAGTGGAAGTGTTGAGATGGCAGAGAAGATCTTTGATGGAATGCGGAGGAAAGATATTTACACTTGGACAACAATCATGGACACAGGCGGTGTATGAATTCTCGGAGATCTTGAAGTCGGGCGAAGAACCCAATGAGATTACTTTTTTAGCTATTCTTTCTGCTTGTAGCCATGGGGGATTGGTCGACGAGAGTCGTAAATAGTTTAGCATAATGAGGAAAATATACAAATTAGAAGCTAGGATTGAACATTATGGTTGTATGGTGGATCTTCTTGGTCGAGCTGGGCATTTAAAAGAGGCAGAGAAACTTATAGAGGGAATGAAAATGGAACCTGATGGGGTCATCTTACGATCTCTGATGAGTGCGTGTTTGGTCCATGGTGATGTACAATTAGCTGTGAAAACAGGAAGGCAGATCATTCAACGTGAACCTGATGATGATGGTGCTTACATACTAATGTAGATTATCTTTTCTTCGACAAACCGATGGCAAGAAGCTCTGGAGGTGAGAAATAGGATGAAAGATCACAGGATTAAGCAAAAGCCTGGATGCAGTTGGATAGAGGTGAATGGTGTTGTCCATGAGTTTCTTGTTGAAAATCGGAACCATTTATCTTTGTGACGAGATATACTCTCTTTTGGATGGTATCAGTAAGCAATTACGCCCACAATCATCTTATTGGTAAATTTGAAAGCAGAAAACATCTTCCGATGTGATGCTTCCATTTAACAAGTGCATGATATACACACGTCTAAATTGATCCACCTTGTATACAGTGACCACTTATACTTGGTCTAGTCAATGAGATTAGAAACAGGATAAAAGAGGCATCGACCTTGACTTGTGAAAAGATAGTGATTTTCACTAGGCTAGAAGTTTCAGCACAGTTCATCCACTCTCTAAGCTTTGCAGATCCATGCCATAAATTAGCTTGGATGCCCACTATAATTTGAGAAATTTACACCATTTTGAGATTGGTAGGGGGAGACATCAATAAGTATCATGTGGTGCTCACAGAAAATCTCAATGAATTATGTAAAGCCCAGTTATACTTCTGCACCAAAGTTGTGAGAATCTTGAAATTGAAGGAACCAATTAATTCTATAGCTTTGTTGTGATGTTGCATTTTCTATTAAAACAAATCTGAAGTGAACACTTCAAAGAGATATAAAGGAGAACAAGGAGAGGTTATCTGATGGCCTACAATGGATATCTTAATGTCATCGACCATTTTCATGGACTTGTTCTGACTGGAAATTTTCTTCTTCACATTTTTGCGGCTGCCTTTTGCCAATCTGATTATTGGAAATCTTGGACGGTTATTAGTTGTTTAAATGCAAGTAGTTTTTGTATTAAGACAGTTCTACGACCTATAGACCTATTGGTATACAGAGAATTTTGACAGAATGAGCATGATTGATGTCAAATTTTTGCATCAATAATGACTTATTATACATTATTTATAGTCAACATTAACAGGATAACTAGCAGAAACAATGGAAAAGCCTGAAGAATTCGAAGGGTCTTTTCAACATGGTAAGTTTTCTCTGTACTTCCAATTTGCTTTAAAGACAGCTCGGCCGAGGAGCTCTTTATTTCCCTTTGTTTCAGTTATTTCAGGCAGGAACCATATGGCTCATACTTTTTTGAACATAACAGGGAATGGGGAGTCGGTCAATCCCAACCACCTTTTTCCATTCTCTATGAAGACACCTACATCACTGCAGATGACCTGGCAGAAATTGCAGACACCCGGACAAAACACAAGCTTGTAATCACCACTGTCCGACTTGTCTATCTTAAACCAGTTGCTTAGGGTGCTAATGCCTGGATTTCCAGTGACCCCTCCAGTGTTCACATACCTCCGTCCGGTCGCCTCATCGAATTGGAGCTTCCACACTGTGGACTGCACGCAAATGGTTGCACCCGAGAACACCACATTCATGTCTGTGCTCAATGTGATGACCTTGGCCTTGGGGTCGACTGGTAAGAACTTCACTGGCATACCATTGTCGACTTCATGATTTTCCTGGACAACATTCAGAGGGCAGGAGCCATTCCGACTGGCAAGAGTGAGCCTGCCCCCTCGACCACGGATGACCGGAAGGATGTAATATTCGGCACCCGGCCGCACCTTATGCCCGGCCACATCGAGTACAGTGGTGGTGGTGGCAGCTCTGACAGCTGGAAGAACCATAGGGTGAGGCATACAATGAGGACGGCCTTCATTTCTGATGCTAAGAGCTGTGAATGTTGGGATTGTGAATGCAGACTTGTGATGTATAATGGATCTATTTATACAAGAAAATTGATGAAGTGGAACCACCACATGTTATGATGGATAAGAGAAAAAACAATCAAAGTCAAAATTCCCTTTATGGTATAGCAATCAAAGTCAGTTGCTTGGGGGTTATTGTCTCCTGCATTTAAGAGTCAGTTCTAATGGCGTTTGCCTTATGGATCTCAAGCGACTGAAGCTGGTCAAATTTGGCTGGACACACACACGGCAAATCTTAAAATTTCCTTCAACCACTTTGACTGGCTACCGTGCAGATGTGGTACCAGCCATTTTGGCTGACTTTTTTTGGGTCTTGGCCAAGTGTCAAGAGTCAAGACTTGCATCACTAGGCTGATATTGTTAGAGTTTGGAATATGGTATAGAAGGCTAGCTACGAGATGTGCCTGAAAGTTCATATAAATAGAGCTGAAAGAAGCCTAAGTGATTAAATGTTGTCCGCTTTTCATACGTGGTGAGTGCTCTGATTTACCATGGATTTGAATATACAATTTGTTAAATTGTTTGTTTATTGCTTGTTTTGTTGGTGACAAGGTTAATTTTTACAGGGTTTCAAGTTAAAAAGAGTAATGGATAGGAAGACATGTAATGTGAGGCAAGCCGTGGTTGATTACACTGGATGAAAGTTATTTCGAGACAATTTTGTTTGCTAAAGAAATTGTCCTGAAATATGCTTCCTATGTTCTAAATTAATCGTTGGTTCTAAGCAAATCAAGAGATGAGGCAGACACATTGACTCTGCAAAGTTCCATCCCTTCTTCAGTTCTATCAAATTAAGTACTGCGAGCAAAAAAGAGGGTTCCTCCAAGCAAGAGGAATTTTGTATAATTAATATCCCCTGCACAATAGTACCTCGTTTATATAGTCACTTCATGTACAAAAAGAGAAGAAATACAAGGAGCTCAAATCTTCTGAAGTAACATGACAGCGTTATTGAGAAGCTTCTGAAGTAAGCGTGACTGCCTTTTGGAGGCACTTGAAAGCTGTCTTATAATTCACAAAAGCCATGAACCAGAACTCAAATCTATCTACAGTTACTATTTGTATGTACTTTTCAGTTGGTTTATTCGCATTCTCTCCAGGGTTGGCACTGTGAATTTTCTTCAGTGGAATCATGACCTGCCAAATTGTGTCAAAAATATGAGTTATAATTCAAGCAAGCAAGAACATCTATAGCAAAAGTATTTGGACCTAAGGCTACCTTGTAAGGAGTTCTAATCAATGTCCCCTTGGGAGAACTGAATGTGAGAGGCCTATCACTGCAAAATGCAATCTTCTCTGTAGATATGAAGAGAAGCCCTGCAATGGGTCCTCCTGTTGTTGACAGATAACATTGACATGCCTGAAGCAGCTTCTCTTTTGTTCCAGCGCAAAAAGTCTTCTTGAAAAGTTTTTCTACACCCCCACCCTGAAGTATCTTGGCTCCCAAACTCAACTTAGCCATTACAGTTTCAGATATCTTGGGACGCCATTTTAACTGCAAGATCAGCAGAGACAATAGAATGTGAGATTTCTCTTCCCTTATTTAGTTTGACTGTATAGATAAATGATAATGATGGATCATTTATGGAGGACAATAATTCCAATTTTTCAGAGAAGAAAAGATTACCATGTTCACGAACACCATTGACAATGCTGTCTGATTTTTTGGTGAATTTGTTCATCCAGCCAATGATGGAAAGAATTTTATCTGGTATCAGAAATTATATCCGTGAGCAGACATATTATTGAACATAAAAAAGTGAGAAAAGAAATGTAGAGAAAAGAGGAGTTACTCTTTTTTGTCTGGGAAGGCCTATAGGAGGAGGGGGAGGGAAGACGACAGAGACTCGCTGAAGAAGAACCAGGCGTGTTTGTGATTTGATCAAGTCTGTATGTAACAGATTTTGTTGAAAACCCAAGAACATGATCCTGCACCATCTTTTTCATTGTCAATGGATCTTTGTTCAATCCTGGTTTTTGGTTTAAAACAGAGAGGCCAAGTTGTCACTCAAATAGTGATCTCTGAACTGGTGGGAGGAGGGATTCTGAATGGAGAGGAACCATGGTACTTATACATGACATCCCTGGCATAAAGTTTAGCTTTCAACCCCAACTTTCAAGTGCAGAGTCATCTTTAGATCATCAAGAATAAAGGCAACTCCTCCACCTCCTATGTTTTAATTAAACAACCCCAACTTTCAAGTGCAGAGTCATCTTTAGATCATCAAGAATAAAGGCAACTCCTCCAGCTCCTATGTTTTAATTAAACAAATGACTTTTATTGCTCCCACGTCAATGCTTTTAAAGGCGTTGCACAAAATCTGTAGCTGAGCAGTTGGAGATGAGTTCCTTTAATTAGGAAATAATGGCTTACAAAAGCAAATGATTTAATCATGGAAGCTGTTTCAGACCAATGTGATAATATAATAAGTGAGATTTTCATATCGTTACCAAATGTACCAAACAAATAACATATTGTCACATATCTTTGGAGCTATTTATTTAAAACATACGCTTCATGGATATATAGGTATGCCTAACATACCTAAATAACCCACCTGCCTTGACAGCGAAGGGGAATTGTATGCATGAATTTTTCAAAGTTTATTGATAGGAATTACAATATAGCTTTTATGCACGGAATAATTAGAGAGGCCATTGTATTTTTATTGCCGGAAAAAAGGCATGTGTTAGCGGCAAGTTACCTGTTAAAATGGAAATACCATTGTCTACTAAAGACAAGCCAATTCTCCTTGGTGATATGAAAACTTCACTACGTTTAAATTCCGCTTTTCATCTGAGGCCTAGAACTTCAATCTATCACTTAGATTAAAGCTCTAGGCCTATCAACACATTTATGCCCTGAAATTAAACAAGATACGAGTAATATGCCTAAAGAGATTAAAATTGCACAACGACAAAAAATAACATTTTTTTTTTGTAACGTTAGAGCATTATTTTTGTTGAATCCGTGGACTGTTATAGTCCATATTGTAGATATATGATAAAAAGCGGAAGCTTATCTGTAACTCAAGCTTTTTGGTATTCCTTTCAATAAGGATGAGGTGGAGAGACATGTTGGTGGCTCTCCTGTCGGTCCAAATCATTATCTAAATCCCTGCAGCAGCCCCACAATGACCAGATAAAAAGCACTACCTAATTGTGCAATCAGTAAAGAAAAGACACTTCACACGTCAATCCGAATCACTTCCATGTCGACAATCAAAGTTTCAAACATGGAATTAGACAGCCATCAATCTAGTGGTGGTGCAAAGAGGATCTGATTTGGTCCCACTTCATAGGCCACAGCCAAAGTCAGCCATCTGCCTACCCAAAAGGAAAATTCAATACATGATCCTTAATGAACAAGGAAACAAACATCCATTGCACCAGATGAAGGACAAAATGGTTCTCCAAGCTACATAACAATTAACAAAGTATCCTAAGTTCTTTACACTTCAGCATCAGAATATACCAATACAGATCCTGAATGATTAGCAAAAGTTTGAAGAGAACAAAGAGAACTGCTGGCCTGTGAGGTCAAGTCCAGTTACTGCCTCTTCTGCCCACAAACTACAATCATATGGACGTCTCTGATCCTATTTAACTACTGTATCTACAAGATATGAAATTGCAGAACTACCATAAAAAACATACAAATATGGGAGATGCTTTTCTCTCCCCATTGCTATCTTAATCTAGATATGCCTGCTTCCTCCATGTACAGTACATCAGTGGTCGGTTATCTGTGGCCGGATGTGTGAGGCCTTGGATATGTCATGGGTGCTGGATTTACTGGGGCACCAGGAACTATGGCCCCTGCAACTGGGGCTCGAATTCCATATGCCATGTGGGGTGCACCTGGAAGAGTAACGGGTGTGCCAACTGCAGAAACAAGCGGTCCTCCCACTGGCTGACCTATGGTAGTAGTTCCATACATGCCAATGCCGTCAGGAACTGGCGAGGGCTGATGCGGTTGCTTGGAAGGTTTCCCAGAAGCTCCAGCAGGTGTATTTAATTGTCCAGTGATGGGGCCTTGAGGTGTTGATACCTCCCCGTTGTTCACATTGGTGATGTCGTGAATACTAGTTCTTCTTCTGTCCTTGTTCATGGAGTTCAAACGTATGAAGTATTTCTGTGCATGACTGGCCACTTGAGTAGGTGTTCTGGTATTAACAAAATTTCTGGATATGCTTCGCCAGTCTCCTTTACCAAATTTGTTCAATCCAAGAAGAAATAGCCTATAAGGAATTTGCGACAAATCACATTTAAAAATTACAATGACGTATGCATGGGCTTGCAAACAATGTAGAGAAACAGATCACATAACTGTGCGAAGAGGAGAAAAATTAGAATATGCTGAACTTGTAGAGGACTGAATGTGCATCTTATTAGGCTCTTTAAATGCTCAACGTTAAACTGCACGTCAGCAAAGCAAGATAATCCCGTGGGCAAAAAGTGCCAGTTGCTCCAAAAATGGTAAGGGTGAAGACTAGATTCCACGCATATATAATCGGTGGCTTTCACCAAGTCTGGACCCCAAAGTCTTTACACTGAATAATAGGAAAGATGAAGATGATATATTTTTAGTGGGATTCTAAATCGTTCAGCAAAAAAATTCCCAAACTATTATCCACTTTCCCACATTGTCAAGTTCATGTTAGCCCCGAGTATAATTATGCTCTTCATGTCATTGAAATTCCAAACACCAACTGCAACTCTTGGTTTTTCTTTTCCTCATCACATAACTGACATGCCCAGAGAGAGCTTATTTGGATATATATAAAAATAAAGGGGATATCCAAAGTTGTACAAATTATAGAGGTATTATAGAGGTATAAAAGTTACGGGGCATACTATGAAATTATGGGAGAGAGTATTAGAAGGGCGTTTGCGAAAAGTTACTAAAGTATCAGAGAATCAATTTGGTTTCATGCCGGAGAGGTCAACAACGGAAGCTATATTTTTACTACGGCAGTTAGTTGAGAGGTACAGGGATAGAAAACAAAACCTTTATATGGCCTTTATAGATTTGGAAAAAGCCTACGATAGAGTGCCGAGAGAGCTTATTTGGAGTGTTTTGAAGAAGAAGGGTGTCATAAGAGGTTACATAGATATCATAAAGGATATGTATGAAGGGGTTGTGACTAGTGTGCGGACTATTAGGAGGGAAACTAAGGAGTTTCCGGTTACGGTAGGTCTTCATCAACGGTCAGCCTTAAGTCCGTATCTTTTCACTTTAGTTATGGATGAGCTTACTAGTCATTTGCAAGATAATGTACCTTGGTGTATGCTTTTTGCAGATGATGTAGTTTTAATTGATGAGAGTAAAGTAGGTTTAAATGCGAAATTAGAATTGTGGAGGGTTGCTCTAGAATCAAAAGATTTTAAAATAAGTAGGACTAAGACAGAGTGCATGGAATTTAATTTGAAGGAAGGTAGAACTATAGATAGAGCCCTAGTTGAAATAGATGGGCAAGAAGTGCCAAGGTGTGATCAATTCCGTTACTTAGGATCTATTATTCATAAAGAAGGGGATATTGATAGTGATGTGGTGCATAGGATAAATGCGGGGTGGGTAAAGTGGAGGGCAGCCTCGGGAGTGTTGTGTGATAAGCGGGTTCCAAAAAGACTTAAAGGCAAGTTCTATAGGACGGCCATTAGGCCTGCAATACTCTATGGAGCGGAGTGTTGGGCACCAAAGAGGAGTCATATAGATAAGTTGAATGTAGCCGAAATGAGAATGTTAAGGTGGATGAGTGGGATAACTAGGAGAGATAGGATTAGAAATGAATATATTCGTGAGAGCCTAGGAGTAGCGCCTTTAGGGGAGAAGCTGAGGGAATGTAGGTTGCGTTGGTATGGGCATATGCAAAGAAGACCTTTAGAT